>JAPPVO010000013.1:121016690-121274101 GCA_030407325.1 Camellia japonica | reverse complement strand
CATGAGTGAAAAATCTCTCTAACCCTGAATCAATGTATTCACTCCCATTATCAGAACGTAAGATTTTGACAACAGCCCCAAATTGAGTGCAAAGCATTTTTGAAAATTTTGAAACACAGAGAAAACCTCACTGTTGAATGTAACAATTCCTACACCTACTCCACTATAGTTAGTGCACCATAGTTAGTGTTCCATTACCATTACACCTACTCCACTATAGTTAGTGCACCATAGTTAGTGTTCCATTACCATTATACCTACTCCACTATAGTTAGTGCACCATAGTTAGTGTTCCATTACCATTATGGTATCCATTGTATCCCCCATTTCTCTCTATAAAAGAGAACTCTTGTAAACAAATTAATATCAATCAAAGATCAATGAATCAATAATACATCATACATTAAATTTCCTACATGGTATCAGAGCTATAAGATTTAGGCCTGTATTTCCTTCTCACCGGCGGCGGCCGGCCGGCAACTTTGCCTTCGCTGCCCGCCGGACCTCTACACATACCTTCATTCCATTGCCAAAAATTGTTCTTCTTTTTCACCCTTCAAAGAGATTGCTGCTTAAATTTAGAGCAATCTGCAAAGTCAGTGGCATCAACGGAATTGTCCCACTGAGTTTGTTGTTCCCTAGTTGGAGTTCTATAAGGTAATTCAAGTTACCAATCAAAGCAGGTATTGAACCGCTGCGATTGTTGCCTCGTAAATCCAAGTTGGTAAGAGCTTGCAAGCTTGAAATTGAAGATGGTATCGAACCATTCAGCGAATTCCAGCTGATATTCAGTTTCTGCAATGCGTGTAATTTGGTAATTTGAATTAGGATTTCTCCAAACAATTTGTTGGCCTGAAGCTTCAATTCCTGAAGTTTGCTCAGATTACCCAACTGTACCGGCAAAACACCAGTGAGGTGGTTGTTAGCAAGATTCAGCACTGCTAAATTCTTGCACAAACTCAATTCAGGAGCTGAAATCGGAGGGATTGAAAGGTGTTAAAATATCGGAGCCCCAGGGAGCTTTCTATCTCTTCCTCGATTTCAGCTCATACTATGGATCAGAGGCTGAAATCTTTGGTATGATTGAAGATTCAGAGTCCTTATGCCGCTATTTGCTGGAAAAAACTCAGGTCGCTCTCATCTCCCCACCTTGTCTCTATCTTGGAGTTGTGGCAGTGACGATTACGATGAGTCTAGCCGCCCTTCCGATCCTTCCTTTAGTGACAAATCCAAGTCGGTACTCTTCACACCGCCATTGGAGTTGAAGCGCGCAATAGGCCTAGCTCTCTTGCGAGTATCCATAGCAGCTCAACAAACAGATCGAGATCCGAAACAATCAACAAACAAACAACCATCATTGCAGGTTTTAACAAAACCAAGTTTTAACAAAACCAACCAAACACTCATTTTATTCATAACAGGGATCCAACCCGATCACCATTTTACACACACACACACACAAAAAAAAAAAAAAAAAAAAAAAAAAAAAAAAACCCACAACAACAAAACAACCACAACCCATAACCACCACAAAAACCGGCCTCACTTCTTCGCCTCTTCAGCTGTTCTCTTCTTCTTGCCTTTGTCTTGGGCGGCCCTTGCCAGTGCTGCCTCTGTGTTTCCCACGCCACCGAGCACGTTGCCTTCCCGTTGCTCCTCAACCGTCACATATGGCGGCCCTCCAAATCTGAGCATCACGGTGGCCTTCCGCTTCAGTTCCTTGTTTTCGGCCTTCAGCACACATATCTCTGCTCGGGCATCTGTATACATGCGCTGGAGCAGAGCCAGTTGGGCTTTTACCTGCTGCACCTCATTTGTTCTACTTTGAAGCCGGTGCGACAGGTTGTTGACCGCAGTCATGGTCTCAACACATGACCTTAATGTATAATAATTGGCCTCAATATCAGATTGAGCAGCCATTATCTGCTCAACTGCCACCATCGGATAGTTCAACGGTGCAAAACCAGGGGGGCTTGGTCCAAGGGCACTTGGTTGCGGTTCCAGGGCAACTGCCCCGGTTATCTCTCTTGTGCACTCATTGAGGTCGGGAAAGAGAGTAAGACCCGGGAAGAAGAGGCTATGTTCTGGGTAGCGGAACGGGAAGAAGAAGCCATTTTCTGGACAGAAGTGTTACAGAGTATCTGGGCAGAAGTGTTACAGAGTATCTCTATCAGCAAAATGAAGTATCTCTATCAGCAAAATGAAGAGTTTTTCCAGAGGATTTTTCAGCAGATGTTTTGTTCTGCATAAGCGGCAGCCTCGCCTTGGTATAAATAGGCAAGGCAGACACGCGTAACACGCGCCTCTCAGCGCAAGACGACAAAGCGGCGCGCCTTTTGATGGCTCGACTTTTGATGGATGTCGGGCACACCTTTTGATGGCGCGCCTTTTGATGGCTCGACTTTTGATGGCTGTCGGACACACCTTTGATGGCACTCCTTTTGATAAGATTGGGCACGCCTTTTGAGGGTGCAACTTATAAGGGTCCGACAAGACTCTGTAAACTGTCCCGACTTTGATTCCGGTTAGCTTCTATATGGGTCCGACAAGACTCTGTAAACTGTCCCGACATTGATTCCGGTTAGCTCCTATATGGGTCCGACAAGACTCTGTAAACTGTCCCGACTTTGATTCCGGTTAGCTTCTATATGGGTCCGACAAGACTCGGTAAACTGTTCCGACATTGATTTCGGTTCTCAGCTACAACGGTTCGACACAGCCGTATAGTGTTTTCTACAACGGTCCGACATGACCCAGTAAACTGTTTTCTACAACGGTCCGACATGACCCAGTAAACTGTTTTCTACAACGGTCCGATATGACCCCGTAAACTGTTTTCTACAACGGTCCGACATGACCCAGTAAACTGTTTTCTACAACGGTCCGACATGACCCCGTAAACTATTTTCTACAACGGTCCGACATGACCCCATAAACTGTTTTCTACATCGGTCCGATATGACCCATAAACTATCTTCTACAACGGTCCGACATGACCCCATAAACTGTCTTCTACAACGGTCTGACACGACCATACAGTGTCTCCTATCTACTTTTATTTGTCAGCTTATTTTTCCTGTTTTGTTACTCTCTCCAAACTCAAGTTGGTTAGTTCCTAACCCCCTTGAGTTTGAGGGGGGCTGTTGAATGTAACAATTCCTACACCTACTCCACTATAGTTAGTGCACCATAGTTAGTGTTCCATTACCATTATACCTACTCCACTATAGTTAGTGCACCATAGTTAGTGTTCCATTACCATTATACCTACTCCACTATAGTTAGTGCACCATAGTTAGTGTTCCATTACCATTATGGTATCCATTGTATCCCCCATTTCTCTCTATAAAAGAGAACTCTTGTAAACAAATTAATATCAATCAAAGATCAATGAATCAATAATACATCATACATTAAATTTCCTACACTCACTCTTTTCTTTCATGAGATACACCAAAGTAGTACGGAAAAAATCATCGATAAACGTGACAAACCATCTATGGCCTTTCAATGACACAACACGAGATGGACCCCAAACATCAGAATGTATTAAAGAAAAAGGAACTACACTTTTATTAATACGAGGAGCAAAAGAAGCTCGTGTTTGTTTGCCAAGTTGACAAGACTCACATTGAAAGTCAGACACATTATTTTTGGTAAAAACAGAAGGAAATAAATGTTGAAGCAGATAAAAAGAGGGATGACCAAGACGTCGATGCCACAGCCATAAATCGTCCTTCGTGGTTGGAGACTGGATAGAATGATGTGCAACCTTGTCAGCCTGATCCAAGATATAGAGACCATGTTCTGCTTTACCACTGCCAATCGTCCTCCCCGTGATAAGGTCCTGAAAAAGACAATGATCAGGGAAAAAAGTCATACTACAATTCAAATCCTGAGTAATACGACTCAAGGATAAAAGATTAACAGAGAAATTAGGAAACATGTAAAACTGAAGAGAGAGGAAGGGTAGGAGTGGCACGAATTAAACCTTTCCCAAAGACAGAAGACATAGTATCATCTGTAATGCGAACTTTGTCGTGTCCTGAAGAGGGCTTATAGTCGGAGAAAAGATTAGAAGATCTAGACATATGATCTGAGGCACCAGAATCAATAATCCATGGGACAGACTTATGGGATAGGAAAGCACTGGGAAGAGAGGCTAAGTTACCTGATCGGGCAAATGAAGAAGAGGATGTATCTGGAGGAGTGGTAGAAGACCGGCGGTCCAACAAGTGACGCAAAACATCCTCAAACTCAGAAGAAGACAGGCCATATACCCCATCAGAGGACAAGCCAACTGAGGCTGGAGTGGAATCAAGTATGGTGCGCTGGACTGATGGGCCCGTGGATGAAAGCCACATCCTCTAGACTGGCTGGACCGGCCTTTGCGAGAACCAGACCGATCACCTCGACCGCCAGATGGAGCTCCATGAAGCTTTCAACAGGTCTCACGAGTATGTCGTGGCTTGTGGCAGTAATCACAGAACAAAGGATCCTTTGTAGAAGGATTAGGAGAAGCACGGGGCAGATTGGTCCCATCCCGAGGAGGAACAGAAAGTAAGGCAGAGCGTTCTGGAGAAGCAGTTGGTATCATAGTAGAACGACGACTCTCCTCATTCTGTACGTAAGTAAAGGCCTCCTGAAGAGAAGGAAGAGTATCTATGCCAAGGACACGACTCCGAACCGGATCAAATTCCAGATTAAGACCTTCCAGAAACTTGAAGACCCTCTCCTGTGCAATAAACTTCATGTAGCCAACGGAATCAGTAGTGCAAACCGGTTTATAGTCCTGCAGGTGATCAAGACGTTTCCAGCCATTCTTAAGAAATGTGAAGTACTGAAGAACAATCTGCTCCCCCTGTACGGAGCGCTCGATGGAACGACGCAACTCAAAGGTCTGCGAAAAATTACCCTTGCGAGAATAGGTGGCAGCCACAGCTTCCCAAACATCTCGGGCAATTTCCATGGACAAATAGCCTTCACCAATATCCGGAACCATAGAATGAATAACCACCCCATAATCGAGGAATTAGTAATCTCCCATTGGTCATAACCAGGATCATTGGGACCTGGTGGTTGAACCCTTCCATCAACATAACTCATCTTCCCCCTGCTCTTCAAAAAAAGAGTCAGACTCTGCGACCAGGCTAGATAATTCTGACCATTAGATAGCGAGATGGTGATTTTGAGGCTAGGATTGTAGTTTTCGGATTGAGTAGGCATAATGAGGCTCTCCACTTGATATGGCTGGATACGAGTGGTGGATTCACTAGTAATTTCGGCCATCTGAGTATGCTACTTATTTAAACCATAACTAGCAGGAATCACAACTATGGGAGGAAGAGAACAACCAAATAATGACAATCATAGACCACTATGGGAGCATGAAAATCAAATTATTGGGGCCATCTATTGACCCAAAAATAAATAAAAAAATAATACTGAAACCAGAATCTTAATCAAAACAATTTTTTTTTTTTTATT
Source organism: Camellia japonica (assembly GCA_030407325.1). Lineage (NCBI taxonomy): Eukaryota > Viridiplantae > Streptophyta > Magnoliopsida > Ericales > Theaceae > Camellia > Camellia japonica. The sequence continues at coordinate 121,268,614 of JAPPVO010000013.1, read as the reverse complement.
TTAAAGGTATCACGATCAGTATATCCGTAGCAAATCTCACAGAGACATGCGAGAAGCCACAGAGGAACGAAGGGACTGCCGACTAGACTTAAACAGATTGTCTAATTGCCAAAAGGTGTCGTCTGGTCTTGGGTGAACTCCGACGGAAGGCGTTTGATCCTAGGTGACCTCCGACTGGCTTCGTCCTGGCTTGGATGGCCTCCAACGGCTATCGGCTGAGCCTGGAAGGCCTGCTGTTGCGTACGCAAGCCCTAGCGGAAGTCGTCTGGTCCTGGGTTACCTTCGACTGGTGTCATCCTGGCCTTTATGGCCTCCGACGGCTGTCGGCTGAGCCTGGAAGGCCTGCTGCAACATGCGCAAGCCCCAGATAGCTAAATGAGACGTCGAAAAATGGTGATGGTGGTTTGGCTGGAGATGGGATTTTTCAGAGTGGTGATGGAAGGTGGCGGGAGAAGCTGGGTTTAGGGTTTGGGCTTTGATACCATGTTTGTTGAAGTAAAATCAAACCTTGGTGAATGAATATCAATTCATTCCCTTTTATATTAATTAACATAACTTACAAGGAGAGCCCTAAGGCATGAAATTAGGAAACAGATAATTACAAATATATAAATGAATATTCTAATACTTTGTTGAAACTTCTAGATCTCCCATCAGATAACCGATGCAGTACAAACACTTCTTTATAGGAGCATTTTTCTGACACTAATAGTAACTAGATTAAACATGCGCAAAGTGTCAGATCATTTCCTTTCTTTTAAGAGAATTTGACAATGTACACATTTAAGTCAAGATAGCAACAGGCACTTTTTGATATGGGAAAAGAACAATGGTAGGAAAAAAATGAATGGGAGAAGTGGTACTACTATAAAAAAAGAAGAAGGCAAATGATGTCAAATTTCATATTCCATGTTATGGAATTGTTAACATAGAAACCAAATATATCAAAGTTATATATGGTATGATATAATTTGTATAGATATCAAAGTATTTATGTAACAACTACAATGTGCAGTCAATGTCCGTGCAGGTCTGTGCTACTTAGATGTAATGGAGCTCTCTAATTTTTTATTTTCATCATTAGAATGCATTGCTAGTGTTGTTTAGCATGCCTTGGATTATCCTGCTTAGGTCATTTGAGTTCTTTTGCAACTGTAAGCATTTCTTCTTTTCTTGGTATATCTTTTATGCAGAAAGAGAAATAGTTATGCTTCCAGCAGTCGTTTTGTTAATAGAAATAACTATGAATAAATTATGATGTGGTACACATTAGACTTTAGAGTTGATTCAACGTGATTATAAGTTCCAATTTGAGTCAATATGTCTTGAGACACAGGTGTGCCTTCTATATCATCGTAACGGTATTATGGCTCTATCACTTGAAGTTTCACAGATGGTTCCATGCATTTTAAAGTGAAAATGAATATTTATCTACCTAACCACCAGGATATAAGAACGTAACTTCTCATAGACATTGAGAGAGAAGCAAACTGATACCCTCTAAAATGAGTATGAAGGCCTTTTCAACCATGGGCATCAAAAGGATAAAATAAGTAAAACTGTCTAGGTTATTTATTTATTTATTATAAAAGGTACATTTTTTGTGTGTAATTGAGCTGACACTAGAACATCTATATGTTTGATATCACCTTAAGTTAGTCTTGACTAGGCTTTAGTTCAATCCAAATGTGGATGATGTTTGATAGCTTCATTGAAGCTCTGCTTAAAATTTAGAAGATAGAATGAAGTTTGTACTATTAATTGGAAAATTCAATTTTGGGAGAATTCTTTTCCTGAGAAATACTTGGGATGACAAATAATTTATTTGACTTGACTACCAATACCTAGAAAGCTACATGATTAGTGGAGAACCATGTTAGAAGTGCAAGTTCCTAGTTCCTACTAAAATTCCATGATAATGAACAGAATGAGCAGTAAAATCCAAATATGAAACTGAACTTGAAGTCCTACTAGGCCTTCTCGCGTGCCATTATGATTGTGCATCACATAGAGAAATCAAATTTAATTAGTTAGCTAACTGACCTGCCACTTAGTTTCCTATGATGTTTTGGTATTTGGCAAAAATTATATAATTTTAGTTTCTTTGGCCAGTGATTTAATCATGCTAGTCTATGTGTTGTTTTCTTGTGTGTGTGTTTTTTAAAATTTGCAGGCAGGCACCGTTCTTGATACTGTAGATCAACTTGTGGAAGAACAGAGCCTGGATTCTTTGTGTTCTGATAAGTAGGCATCTCTGTTTTCCATGACTGTTGTTTGGTACATACATGCTTGGTGATTTTTATAGCTCAACAACATGCTTTCATTTATGAGCTGTGCATCATTTATTTCTTTTACAGAAATTTGATTGGCATGAGAAAATATATTGTTTGGTTTGAAATACTTATTTCATCATGTGGTTACCATGCCCGACATGTGGCAAGCCCTACGGGTGCCATGTCACTATCACCATACCTCCATGTGGTAGACTCCCAAGGCACCACGGTGTTATCACAGGATTAACTAGGGTTGTATGCCTAGCCTAAGTGGGGGCATACACACCATCATTTATGGATACTCAGCTCACTAGCATGGCTGCTGCCCTAGTAGGCAAATACTCCAAAGTAAACAAGTCAAAGTATGAAGAGCCTAATGCATGGCTCACAGCATATGCGGCAGAGCCAAGCTCACCATTCAGCCATAACCTGCTTGGCAGCACCATGGCTCTGGTGCTCCATGGCTCACCTAGAGCTTCCGCTCACCATCGTCCTTCATACCTCATTCTTATAGGGAACACTCAGGAGTGACCACATCTGCTCCATTGCAACATAGTCTGGCCCTTGGCTCACCCATGTCTCCCCTACGCACTCACTCCCGAAGTTGGGATCACTTTGCTCACTACTCTCACAGCCATCACTTGGCAGCCTAGGTTGGGAGCAAGGCCTAGGCATTATTGCTTGTGATCATCGAAGGATTATGGATTGAAGGCTAGGATCACGGGTTTGTCAAGGTTGCCTGGCTATCTCCCAAGGGAAGACATCTCCTCCTTGACCAGTCTTAGAGAGAGCGGATGTTGACCTTACTCATGCCTGCTGCATGTTGTGATACACCTCCCAAGATTTCATATCTACCCCCGCCAGCACCTATGATGCAACCTTCCCAAGGTCCAAAGCATAGGACACAACAGCAGGGCTGATGTCACCAACCTGTCCTGCTGAGGAGAAATTTCTTCACCACCTGTCCTGCTTGGGCTCCAATACTAAAACTTATTTAAGGGTATCATGCATGCAGCGACACAACATAACGAGAACACTGCAAGATAACAGTACTTGCATATCTTGTGCCTAGCAACCCCATAACTAAGTGTTTAAGGTTCTTCACGGCCACCCTTTCTATCTCTAAGGTTGTCTTGGTATTCTCCTCCAGTGATCTCCAACCATTGAAGTACCCACTATCTTCCCAGAGCTCCACTACCGACAAACCTTTAATACCTAATACCTACACATCATTCATGACGTGTAAATATCTGTTACCAGCTAATGGAAATATAACAATAGGTAAGCCATGATGATCTGGATGTTGGAGTTCATCACCGCATATACTACTGTTGTTATTTTTTTATTTTTTTGTTGAGTATATTTAGAAAGAAACTAATAGGAGGCCTTAAACTGGCTGATTTAGATTGTTGCCGTTGAAATAATTTGTGTATAGAACTATGCAGAAGGGATTGGGAGTCTTTGCTTTCCCTATGTTCTTCGTGGTTCTTTTGTTTAATGGACATGTCCTTTTTATGATATGAATACTCAGCTCAATAAGCTTCTTTCAATTTTTTGATTTTTACTCTGCATGCTTCTACATTGTGCTTTGTCTAAGAGCTTTGGATTCACTTAAACCATTGACAACCATGTCTTTGCTTGCATCAACTCAATGTCCTTTTTGTTTTTCTTTAATTATGTTGTTCCCAATTAATGCTACCTAACTTCGTCAGAACATCTGCATTTTGAGCTATGTCCTTTTTTCTCTGGCAACCCATTCAGCCATGCTTATCTTGTCTGCCAGCATTTATTGTAGTTGTAATATAACATAATTCCTTCAAATTAATTGTTACGTACATACTGAATACATGACACTCAGAAAGCAAGCTGCCACTTTATTCATCCTACATCTTTGTTCTATTAGCAAAATCCTCATTACTCTGTGTGTCCTTAAACCACAATTTTATAATAAATTAGCTTGTGTAAGGTCAATGAAACTTGAAAGCTTAGAATCTGATAAAAGTGAGTAAGACGTTCCAAGGGTGTCAGCTACGAAATATGAACCCTTGCATAGAAGTTACTAATAACAGAAACTGGAAGCCAGTTTGGCATGTCTATCACAAAGTTGTATCTAAAATTACTATAGGTGGAAACAGGTTAAAAGAACTTTTCAATTTGAGCACATATATATTAAATCTTGGATGGTTACATAGTGACTCCTGTTGTGTACTTTTCATTCATGTATTCTTTTATATCATATATGTCACAAAATAAGGTGTTCTTATTTTTAAAGTGTATAAACTCTTCAAATTTTGGTTGTTTCTGTAGGTTTATATTTTGTTTGTTTTCATCCTGGTCATGCCTTTTTCTCTCTTCTCTACTCCTACATTATTATTTTTTTTTTTGTGTGTGTGTAAGTTATTTTTGATGCAGTGGATTTATCAATTTTGACCATCTCAAATGCAGGACTGATGTGGGAGATGTTTGGCAGAATGTTTCGACAGTGAAGAAGAATGAGATCCAACACTTAACGGGTGTGCTACAAATGGTGAGTAGGCTGTATCGTATTAATTGACAACCATCATTTACTTTTTATATGGTAGTAGCATGTACAAATGATTGAAAACATTTTCAACATTTCTTACAGAACCAAATTATTTATGATTTTTTTTGAAGTTTAAAGGGTGTGCTACAAATGGTGAGTAGGCTGTATAGTATTAATTGACAACCATCATTTACTTTTGATATGGTAGTAGCACGTACAAATGATTGAAAACATTTTCAGCATTTTTTACGGAGCCAAATTATTTATGAATTTTTTTGAAGTGACAATTTTTTTTTGTGTGTGTGTGTGGAGCCATTCTATATATAAATAGCCACAAATCCTGCACCACATGGTGTTTGCAGATCATGGATCTCCATCATATCATAGGCAATATTTAGCAGTACTAGAAATTAACCCTCCCCCAACTTGAGCTCTAGTACAATGTTAGATCACTGCTAGTCCCAAAAGCTTAAGCTAAAGAGGTTCAACAATGTTTATCAAGCTATCAACATTTACTGCATTTCCTTTGACATTTACAGCATTGCTTGTGCATTTCCCTTACTGCATGTCACATTGTTGTGCACAAGTAACATTTACCACATTGCTGAGTAATATTATATTTATAATCCATCAATGCGATAGGTCACATTTAGTTCTTTTTGGGATGATAAAAATCTGATTCTAGTTGGGATTTGTAAAGGAAAGAGAACGTACTACTTGTGTTTAGAGGAGATAGGATTCTTGAGCACTGGTTAAGTTATTCTGAACAAATCCATGTTTTTTTAGGCAGAAGAACATAAACGTGTCATGAGAGCTAGTGTTGAACGACTAAAGAAAGAATTGCAAGAATTTTCAGGCACTGCAGATGTTATCGAGAAGGTGCTATTTCATTTCCCTCTTTCACTCTTCTTTTTTCCTTTTTATTTATAATAAATTATTTTCTTGAAATACAGAAAGAACTTGCACGGTTGATTGAATTAGCAAGCATTTTAAGTTATTTCTCCTTGTTTGCAAATTTTGTAGATCAAGACTGGGATTTTGGATTGCAATGGGACAAGCAACAACAGTAAGCTCCATGATCTGCAACTGCTGTGACATGTTTGTGTATTGGTACAAATGCAACTGTTAAAATCCTTCATTATGTTGGACATGTAATTTGATTACAGAATATCTATCAGGCATGAGTTTTAAACATTTCTGAATGTGGTTTTCTTTGTTTTGCTCAGAATGCTTGTCTCTATTTGCCACCTACACTATAACTGCTATTTAGATCAATGTATTGCAGTGCATTTAACCACAATTTTGAAATGCCAAGAAACTTTGCTGTTTATGAAGCCTGGGAGATAACATCAAATTAAATGTAATTAACTGCAGTTTAGATAATATCTTCCAATTTTAACTTCTACTATACATTAGGTGAATTTCGAAACGTTAAAAACAGGTTAGAGGAAGATTTCATGTTTGCTGTAATTAAAATATAATAGGAAATTCAATTATTCCCTTTTCAATGACCAGCTATATGATTTGGAAGAAGGTTTAGCTACAAGTAAATTTTAACGAGTCTTTGTATCCCTGCTCTCTCATGGTGAGACTGATAGCATTTTACTTTGGCATTTTGTAAGAAAAATAGAAGAAATAGCATTTGAATTACTGGAATAATATAGCTAAAATATTACATTTTGTTACCCATTCATTATTATCAATAACTAGCTATTTAATTATTGAACCATTGGAATACTTTAATTGCTATGACAAATAACGCTAAAATATAGAAATGCTAACATTCAAACTTGCTTCTGCTAGGAACAGCAATCCGTATAGTTTTTTGGGGAAAATTACTTTTCAATGGTAGTTTTATAAAAATAATAACAATTCATACAAAAATTTTAAGCTTAAATTATTAATATTTATAAAGTTACCACTAATTTAAATTTTTTTCTTTTAAAACATACACTGAATTGATATTTTCTTTTAATTTTTTTGTTACTTGAAATTTGGAACTATAAACATGGGTTGTATAACACTTTTGGACCATGGTTAATTAGGAACAATAAAATAAAATAAAATAAATACCCCATTTTTTATTATTTTTTTTGGATAAAAAAAAAGGAAGCTCTTTGGGAATGTCATTGCTTCTGCAGGCTCTGGCTCTGAGATAATCAATTGTCAGTTAAATTTAATTCAACTCATAAGAAGGGATCTTTCATCGGGACACTGGTGGTGGGTGCCAACTATCTCACCACAACAGGCGTCCCTAGCTATTATACGACAGGAGTACAATGCGTCTGTAGACACACCCCAAGTGTCGATCACATGACCTCTTGCGGAGTGAGGGGTTGGCTTATTACCAGGCCACCACCCCAGTGGTAATAAATATACTAATTTGACAAATGAAAACCCAAGTACACCCCCCTTAGGTTTACCTTAAATTAGTTTTGACTTTTTGAGAATGAAAATAATACAAACATTAAAGTAATCTTATGGTACAGAACCTCATTACATCATATAGATAGACATACATATATGCGTACATAAAAGTATAAAGTTTTACATATCAACTTTGGTTTTTAAAGTCAACCTGTGCGTACAGTCTCATAAAATGGCTTTCCTCTTAACTACGTGTCAGTTTGTTGCAAGTTCTTATAATAAATAATACAAAGCATGATGGGCTGAAAATGAAAAGACACGGTTGAGATTATGAAACTAAAGACCAAATTAAATGTATGACTCATCTTCTTACAATTAATTTCTAGTGAGAAAATTTCTCTGCCATTGACTCATACCCAAGAATCAATGAATACATGCATCTACTAAAATTTGTTTAGTTGTGTTTTTATTTTCTGTTTGTTTTTTGTTGTTTATAATCACATTTGCTAACTAAACTTCATTTTTCTTTTATTATTATAACATTTCAAGAAAGTAAAAAGCTATATATTTAAAATTTATGCAAAAAAATATATCAAAAAAATGTGATTCAGTTCTTGTATGGTAGGACTTTCTAGATTTAAGGTTGGTTTGGGATGTTCTAAAAAAGTGCACTTTTTGACTTATTAGCTTATATAGATTGGATTTAATGTGATGTGTTAGAGAGATGATATAATTTAAATAAAATGATGTGACTTAAATAGGATAGTGACTTTTTGTATTATTTAGGTTATGCCAAACTTGACCTTAGATTGATCTGAATAACATATTAATTTGTTCGGGCACAAGTTCTAGGTATATAATATTGCTAAACACAAAAATTTAAAATAAGAAGAAAATCAGATTTTTATTGCAAGATTGCTAATGTATACCCTAGTGTGAATTGTGAATGCCACTTCTATTACGTATGCTAATACGTCAACTACGATGGCATTTAGGATTTTGTAATAATTTTGCCATGATGGTTAAATCCAAAACACAATCTCTTGGGCAAAGTATAGTTGGTTAGGAGATTGGATCTCAAGTTGTCTAATCAACACTTGGTGTGGATTTTGTGCGAGTCCTGACTTAAGCGGAACTTATCTTGAGAGGTCGGGACAAGTTCTCAGGTTATAGTCTCCTCGCTCGGAACGGTTAACAGGATACCCTGGTGATCTCTACAAGGGACGCTGCCTTGGACCTGCGGGAAAGTAGGGAGGAATTTTCTGTAACAAAAAAAAAAACACAATCAGTAATAATTTAAATGATTTAAGCCTAAAACATAATTACTTTTGAAATAATTTTAATTATTATAATTTACAAAATAATTACAAAAATATTATTGCAGAGAATCCTATTTCTGTTGTACATGTTTGTCATGCATTGCTGATGGTAGTGCATGCAAATTGCAATTTTCATGGGAACACGAAAAACACATGTTTAGTCAAAGTTGCCAACCTTAACATCATAGTATGAAACATATGTCGATGTTGTGGTGCTTTCGGAACATTATTCAACAATCTTCATAATTACACAATCAAGTGAGTCTTTTATATTAAATGAAAGTTTTCACGAGATCATATAATTTTAAAATTATTTGAACAATAATAATGTTTTGATAATTATATTATATTATATTTTATCTATTATTTCATGTATTATCACTATATTATGTTAATAACAAACACAAGTATTGAGAATCATTAAACTAATGTAAAGATGATATACGAGATAATAAATAAAATATAGGCAAGTCAAACAAAAAATAAGGACTGTGGACCAAAGGTTACGATGATGATATTGATGTGAGAGAGAGAGTTTTTTTGTAATTGAAATTGACCAATTCAATTTTTATATTTTATTTTGCCGGTTTCAATAATTTCGGTTGGAATTAGATTTTTTTTTAAAAAAAAAAAAAAAAACAAAAAACTAATATCTACATGTCGCACTTTCAGTGGTCTATTTTTGGCTCTTAATTTTAATTTTTTATTTGAAAGATGAACAAATTACTTAAAAGTCTGCATAATCCAAAATTTTGGATTCAATAGATATTCTCTGTCCGGCTATTTGATTAAAAACAATAGGGTTGATTCAATTTTCAGGGAAGTTTATTTTTAACATCATATTGAAATTCCTATAAAATAATTTTTTTTATTGATATCCTTCTAAGATAATAACTGTCCCTTGTTCTCATATAACAACACCATTTATAGCTACCCTTGTTCTCATATAACAACACCATTTATAGCTACCCTTGTTCTCATATAACAACACCATTTATAGCTACTATGTTGTGCTGCCTTGTCTCAATCTATTTTTTGTTTTGTTTTTTTTGATAATTTTATCAATGTCTTCCAAAGTTGGAGATTGAACGAGAATTTTAAGATATTTTTGTCAATAGGTAAAAGATAAATTGTAAATATCAGCAGAATTATATCAAATTGGACATTCAACTATGAAAGAAAGTTCAACATATAGTCATAAATATATAACATAACAAACATGAGAAAAATTCCAAATAAATGTAAAAGTAAAGAGTCATATAAGAAGAGTCAAACGTTGATCTCTTAAGTGAGTAAGGATTCTGGTTTTAGGATAAAATGTGGCCTAATTGTCAAGGATTTAGCTTTCATTCACAACTTTAGAGATTAAATACAAAATTTTTGAAAATGATCTATCATTGCAATTCTACCATCTTTGCATTTCATATGAAAATTTCAATGATGATCTTTATTTGCATTATGTAATATAATTGACTTTTTTTGAGGTGCAATAATGGTGAAAGTGAACATATACACCTACACCAAGAGCAACTTATTGAAGTTTGCTCTTTGCTAAACCATCCTTGTACACACAACTACAGTTTTTTAAAATTGATGAATCAGTTGCATTACATACTTAGAAAAATTATTAAGACTTTATCAAGTATGCTAATGTGGTTATTCCTCTCACATATCCATGGATTCCATATTTGTGTGAGAGAAATGATTTATTGTTATAGTATATTCATTACGCAAAATATGAAGTTCTTGATTTTGTCAATCAAGAAAATGGTTTGTCAATGCATTCTTGAGAACCCAAAAAAAATGAAATATGATCCCCATGTGAATTAATGAAGGTATATAAATATTTGATTAATTTTTATACAGTATTTACTTCTAAAATGTTGCAGTAATAGTAAACTTGTAAGTTATAGTCATAATGATGGTGGGTATTGTACTTTTAAGGGACATTTTTTCGTAAATTCCTTTTCACCTACTTATATTTTATTTAGTTCATATTATTTTCTTATATTCGAATAAGTCCTATGAGTGACATAGTTACTAAAATACCTTTAATAATATTCACATATACAGTGTGAATGTTCCGTAATGTAAATATTCACACTTTTAATGTGAATGTTCACATCCTCAATGTGAATGCTCACACCATCAATGTGAATGGTAACATATCAATGTGAATATTCATATTGTCAGTGTGAACGTTCACACTATCAATGTGAGCATTCACACGTCAATGTAAATATTCACATTGTAAAATATGAATGTTCAAATCACAAAATTGCTAACCGTTTAAAAAATATTTGTAAGGGTAGAAATGTCCATAAAATACCTTAAATATGATAATTATGATTTGGTAGATCAAATATTCAAATAATAGGACCTATTGGAATACAAGAATATCTTATGGACTAATTAATATACAAATACTTAAAAAAAAAAATTCTAATAAATCTCCCTATTTTTAAATGAAACTATACATCCGACGTTTATTATTATTATGAGAGTTATTTTCTGTACACATTGTAGAAATTAAAAACAGGTCAGAGAAGTAATAAAGTTGTTTTTTGTTGGAAAAAATAGTTTTTTGGGGACTTTAATTTAATATTAAAGTGTGGTGACTTTAATTAAATATTAAAGTGGGTCCTAACCATTTTTTGTTGTTGTCCAAGTGAGCCAAAACCATTGGGTTTTGAATAAGAAATTGCCAAGAAATTGCTTCATGATGTTAGATTCATGAATAGGATTTTAAAGAGTATTTAAATCTTTTTCTTGGCTAAAGGGTGTGAATCCTTTGGGCATCCATACTTTTCATTTTGTGGAAAGGGGCTATGGATGCTTGGTGTTTTAATGACTAGCCTTAAAGGCTGGAGGCTTTCCTCTCTCCCCTATACATGTATAAATTGAGACCCTCCTGTCAAGTTTCAATATAGAAATTTTTGCTTCCATTTTACAAGTCAGTTTGCCAGAAGTTCCTATTGTGAGAGAGTGCTGCCATTGTTTTGTTCGCTAAGCTAGACAGATAGTGCTTCTGCCGTAGCTGGTTTTGACCGTCGTATCCTGGGAGACAGACGCCGGGTTTCCTCAAGCACTCGACCCGTGAGGCGGCGAAATCTGTTTTAAGGAAACTGCTTCCGTGCAGGCTTCGGTTTCGTCTCTTTACCCTTTTATTGTTTTGTATATTTCTGTTGAAATTTAGTTGTAATTATCAGCATATGTTCTTGGTATATATTTTGATTTCTTCATAAATCTATTTATTTAATTTCACAATTTAAACAACAAGCTTAAAACAGATTTTATATATCTTTTCTATGAAATTGATCGAATAGATTTATATAGACTATTAGGTTAGCTTTGTATAATGTTACTAGGAATTGTTGCGGAATTGCTCACTATTTCAATAATTGTAAATTATGCAATGGTACTCTCTAATTGCTTAGTTTAATTAGAATGCTCTATTATAATTTGCATACTTAATTGTATTAGTATGATCTTGTTTTATGCGTATGGTTCATCATTTCCCTACCATGATTTGCATGAATTTTAAGGTTATAAAATATAATTTATGGATGTTGCAATTTTGACATGCTAATTCTATTCTAGTCTCAATTTGTTACATGCTTATTATTTTCTAGGCTAGATTATAATTTAATGTATTTGGAGTTAAGTAAATTATCTAATTGTGCATTAATTGAATTATTTAATTGGTGCATTAATCTAATTATTTAATTGGTGCATTAATCTAATTATTTAATTGGGTGCATTAATCTAATTATTTAATTGGTGCATTAATCTAATTATTTAGGTGCATTAATCTGAATTATTTAATTGGGTGCATTAACTTTGAATTTGACTTATCTATTTGGAGTTATTAGTTTAAATGTTTATTATGAATTAATTTCATTCATGACTCATGAGTATTGAACTTTATTTTAAAGTTGTAATTTAATTTTGAAGTTACAAATTGTATTTTGTTTTGGTACCTTATATTAGTTGGTTACTTATATAATTAATAGTTGGCTAGATGGTTTCAATTATTTATTATAATTAAATTTTTTAGATTATTTGTTTGTATTTTGTTGTGGTTTGCTACTAACTTTCTTTGTAGGGATACCAATGCGAAAAACAAATATAAAACCAAATGAATAGTATTTGGGATGTAAAAACAAAAATGTTTGGACTACTAACTTTGTGTTGAATAGGAATACCTAAGCGTGGAAAGGCTTTTGGACTAAATAGAATCCTTATGGATTGGCTATTTTATTTAAATGTTTGAAGCATGTTTTGCTTGAGATTTAGTTGGTTTGTTTACCAATTTGTGTAGCAAGTTTTATTTGTTTGTTTTGTTAGAAGCATTTTATATGCGTGTAATTGTTATAGCAATTTTTAAATTGCTTGTAAGTTTGGAACTTGGTTTGGTTTTCTGTGATAGAAACCAAAGTTTTAGCTTTGGCTAAAGAGTAGTTCTTATTTGTTCAGAAATGACAACTAAGATGGATTTGGTTTCAAACTTTTGGAGTTTGAGGAAGTCTTTGGGTTTAATCATTTTATTCCCAAAGTGTTGGAAAACCAAGTTTGGAGAAAGTCTTTGGTTATAATCTGATTATGTCCAAAGTGTTTTGGTTTTGAGAAAGGAAACCAAATTTTAGCATTAGCTAAAATATTTCTGATTTTATTCAGAAATAATGGGCGTAGTTCCGGGAGTACCGGTTAATTTTATGAGTGGTGTAATTCTGGTAGCAAATTTTATTTGCTTGGGAATCGGTTTGTTATAACCTGGTTTATCCCTGGAAATCTTAATTTTTAAATTGTTTCCTATGGACTAGGAGTCAACATGCTCTTGAATGTTTTGTCAAAAGGTTAACTGGGTTTTAAGTGGGACCGATGTGACCCCTCCAGTCTTCCTGGGAACATTCCTGACCATGTTCGATTCTAGGTTAAATGGTGAGACTAGTTTTGAATTAAATTTCCATCTGAGGGATTTTCTAAGGGTTAAGTTTAATTTCTGGAATCACAGAAGTGAAATTCTTGTGATGTTTCAGAAATGGCTTCAAAAGGTGACAAACAGAAATGTTGTTCCACCTGACAACCTTAGCCTCACGAGATTCTTAAAGGAAGATCTTGAGATCAAGTATGATTAAAGGAAATCATAAGATTGCATTAAAATATCTCTGAATTGATCAGAGGCAATTAGTATGGTATCCTTGTGTTATTTATAGCATTTATGATTGCTATGTGACTTTGCTTGAAAAAGATGAGACAACCTGTTATAGTGGGTGAATATTTTTTGGATTTTTAAATTCCAAATATATTCTTAAATTGGTGGCTCCTAGTGAGTACAAGATCACTGATCACAGAGATAGAAAACTGGTGGTTCCTAGGTGGTGTTAGACCACTGGCTACACAGTTATGAGATTGTGGTTCCTAGTAGTGAATAGATTACTGATCACATGTCAAGACATCATGGTTCCTAGTAGTGGAGAGGCTACTGGTCATATGTCAAGACATGATGATTCCTAGTAATGAAAGAGTCTATTGATCCTATGTCAGGACGTTGTGATTCCTAGTAGTAAAGTGACTACTGATCACAGGTTAAGACATTGTGATTCCTAGTAGTAGAAAGTCTACTGACCACATGCTGAGAAATTAGTGATTCCTAGTGATAAGACTACTGGCCATGTTATGAAGTTCCGAATAGTAGACTATTGAACACTGGATTTGTGTTTCCTAATAGTAAGACTATTGGCTTCAGAGTGATAGGTTGGACCAATATATTTGGGTGCCTAATTCGGTTGATGACATTCTGGGAATGTATTTACTGTGATATGATTTTGAGAGTTTCATAATCATTGTGACACAAGGATTTGTTTAAAAAACTTTGTATAAATTCTACAAAGAAGACTTAATTATCCGACTCCAATTGAGGAGGATAATAGAAAGAAAGGAGGGAGTACCTCCTTAGTGAAGGCCAATGTCATTGAGCATGGCAAATTTCTGGGATAGGAAGAAGCCCCTGAACAAGGGCTCTAAGCTGGGGCCAAGGGGTGGTGTTGCAAAGAAGCTGGCATACAAGCCGCGGGAACCTGGTTATCGGTTCTTTGGGAAGTGCTACAACTGTGGTAGCGAGGGGTTTTATCTTTACTAGGGCTACACGCCACATCTGCTCCGAGAAGGAGCTGTTTACAACTTTCGAACCGTTACAAACGGTAGAAGTTGTTTATGGAAACTCTACTACCTCATTTGTTGAGGGAAAGGTGGTCCTGAAGTTAACCTCAGGAAAGAGCTAACCTTGAACGAAGTCCTGTATGTTTTGGACATTTAGAATCTTGTCTCAAGGTCTCTTCTCAGTAAACATGTTTTCGCATGGTTTTTGAGTCCGACAAGGTCGTTCTGACGAAACACAAGTGTGAAACTTGTGTTGAAGCGAAGTGGACAAGATCCCGTATGAGTTATGGAAAGGCGTTAAGCCTTCTTATAAATTCTTACAAATGTGGGGGTGTCTTGCTATTATGGCGATTCCTACACCCTAACGGGTTAGGATAGGCCCGAAATCCGTGGATTGTATATTCATTGGTTATGCACATAATAGTAGTGCATATCGGTTTCTTGTATAAGTCTGAAATTCCAGACATTCACAGGAATACCATCATGGAGTCAAGGAATGCATGTTTCTTTGAAGACATTTTTCCTTGCCGAACCTGAAGGGGTTCCAAGGTTTTGGAGCAATTTGATGAGCTTGCTAGTGAGATGATCATTTGATGATCAGTGAGATCAAATTGAGGTGATGAGCCCAGAAGGAGTAAAAGGGCTAGGACAGTCCAAGTCTTTTGATCCAGACTTCTTGACTTATATGGTTGAGAACGAACCTCAAACTTTCCACGAAGCTGTGACTTCTCCTGAGAGTCCTTTATGGAAAGAAGCGATCAAAAGTGAGATTGACTCCATCTTACAGAACCACACCTGGGAGTTGGTAGATTTACCTCCAGGTTGTAAGCCTTTAGGCTGCAAATGGATTTTTAAAAGAAAGATGAAGGCCGATGGGTCATTGACAAGTATAAGGCGAGGCTCGTTATCAAAGGGTACAGGCAACGAGAAGGCCTGGATTACTTTGATACGTACTCACCTGTAACTAGGATAACATCCATTCGCATGTGATTGCGTAGCAGCTTTGCGCAATCTTGAGATACACCAGATGGATGTAAAGACAGCTTTCTTAAATGGGGATTTGAATGAAGAAATCTACATGGAGCAACCTGAAGGGTTTTCAGCTCCAGGACAAAGCAAGAAAGTCTGTAAACTTGTCAAATCTTTGTATGGTTTGAAGCAAGCGCCTAAACAATGGCATGAGAAGTTTGACAATGTAATGTTGTCAAATGGGTTTCGAATCAACGAATGTGACAAGTGTATTTATGTCAAAGACACTGACAGAGGTTATGTCATTTTGTGTCTATATGTTGATGATATGCTCATTATAGGTAGTAACGATGAAATGATCAAAACTACCAAGAAGTTGTTAAACTCTAAATTTGACATGAAGGATATGGGCATTGCAGATGTTATTCTGGGAATTAAGATTACCAGAATCTCTGGCGGAATTGTACTTTCTCAGTCTCATTATGTTGATAAGATACTTGAGAAGTTTAGTGG
The DNA here is from genome assembly GCA_030407325.1 of Camellia japonica. Taxonomy (NCBI): domain Eukaryota; kingdom Viridiplantae; phylum Streptophyta; class Magnoliopsida; order Ericales; family Theaceae; genus Camellia; species Camellia japonica. The sequence goes on along the minus strand of JAPPVO010000013.1, from coordinate 121,252,487 downwards.
ATCAGATACGAGTGTGTCATCGACACCTGTAGACTTAAGTCTACACTTTACCAAGAATAATAAAGAGAGTGTCTCTCAGTTAGAATATTCTCGGGTAATTGGAAGTTTAATGTATCTGATGAGTTGTACTAGGCCGATATAGCTTACTCGGTTAGCAGGCTTAGTAGATACACAAGTAATCCTGATGCTTCTCATTGGAAGGGCATTGTGCGGGTGTTAAGGTATTTACGCTACACTCGGGATTATGGGCTGCATTATACTCGATATCCAGCGGTGCTTGAAGGATATAGTGACGCGAATTGGATATCAGATATAAAGGACTCAAAGTCCACTAGTGGATATGTGTTCACTCTTGGTGGGGCAGCCGTGTCTTGGAAATCTTCCAAGCAAACGTGTATATCTAGATCAACGATGGAATCAGAGTTTATTGCTTTGGATAAAGCAACGGAAGAAGCAGAATGGCTTCGCCATTTCATTGAAGATATTCCACGTTGGTCTAAACCTGTGCCAGCTATTTGTATTCATTGTGATTGTCAATCTGCAATTGGTAGGGCACAGAGTAATATGTATAATGGAAAGTCTAGACATATCCGTCGTAGACATAATTCCATACGACAACTACTCTCGAATGGAGTTGTCTCTTTAGACTATGTAAAGTCTAAGGACAACATTGCGGATCCGCTAACCAAAGGGTTAAGTCGAGTGTTAGTCGAAACGTCGTCAAAAGGAATGGGGTTAAGGCCTTTGGAAGTTACCGGAATGGAAACCCAACCTAGTTGACTGGAGATCCCAAGATCTAGGTTCAATGGGACAACCTAATTGCGTGTAACGGTGGTATGTCACTGAGGAGGTTAAACCTCCAGCCATTCCTTCTATCAGTGATACCTGCAAGTGTAGAGGATAAGCTGAGCTTTTAATGACTCTTATGTGTTAAGCTGTTGAGCTAAGTATTGCAGGATACTTTAGTAGAGTCACCTATGTGAGTTTGAAGTGGGGCCGCTTCTAGAAGAATTGGGCAGGCCAAGATTCTTTGAAACCACTCGCTGAACCAGGCTAGTGTCCAGGGCCACACAGGGCACACCAGTGAGAACATAATGGTGGTAGGAGTAATTCCCGTGTGAGATCTATTGTCTCAGTTTACATAAACGGTAGAGCAGTTCAAGATGTCTTATTCACTGATCTGCCAGTAAACTCGATAGGTTTTCACTGGGAGAGGTTCAAAGCCAAAAGCTACCTTCTCTGATGTCGGGGTTAGTCCGTTGTACTCTCTCTCAGAGTCTTTATTGTTGAACGATGTCCGTTTGTTGAGTCTTCGGTCAATTTTTATTCATGTGGGGGATTGTTGGAAAAAATGATTTTTGGGGACTTTAATTTAATATTAAAGTGTGGTGACTTTAATTAAATATTAAAGTGGGTCCTAACCATTTTTTGTGTTGGGTCCAAGTGAGCCAAAAACCATTGGGTTTTGAATAAGAAATTGCCAAGAAATTGCTTCATGATGTTAGATTCATGAATAGGATTTTAAAGAGTATTTAAATCTTTTTCTTGGCTAAAGGGTGTGAATCCTTTGGGCATCCATACTTTTCATTTTGTGGAAAGGGGCTATGGATGCTTGGTGTTTTAATGACTAGCCTTAAAGGCTGGAGGCTCTTCCTCTCTCCCCTATACATGTATAAATTGAGACCCTCCTGTCAAGTTTCAATATAGAAATTTTTGCTTCCATTTTACAAGTCAGTTTGCCAGAAGTTCCTATTGTGAGAGAGTGCTGCCATTGTTTTGTTCGCTAAGCTAGACAGATAGTGCTTCTGCCGTAGCTGGTTTTGACTGTCGTATCCTGGGAGACAGACGCCGGGTTTCCTCAAGCACTCGACCCGTGAGGCGGCGAAATCTGTTTTAAGGAAACTGCTTCCGTGCAGGCTTCGGTTTCGTCTCTTTATCCTTTTATTGTTTTGTATATTTCTGTTGAAATTTAGTTGTAATTATCAGCATATGTTCTTGGTATATATTTTGATTTCTTCATAAATCTATTTATTTAATTTCATAATTTAAACAACAGTTTTCTCTGAACACATTGTAGAAATTAAAAGCAAGGGACCGGGAAATACTAAAGTTATTTTCTCTGAACACCTCCTAAGTTAATTTGATGAGCTTGTGTTTGAATAATATGGGTTGTGAATATAAATAACAAAGTTATATATATTTGTAATAATTTACATTTTTAGATAGGTTGGTCGCTTACAATTCAATATTGTATAAGAGTAAGTAATGGATGGGAAAGATTACAATTCAGTAAAATTTTTAAAAAATAATTACAGATTTATGGAAAAATTTATAATTTAAATAAAATTTATAATTGATTTGTAATTATTGTTTCAAAACACGACTAACGTATTAAAATCTCACTACATGTCTATACACAAGAGGACGTGTTGAAGAATATAAATAATAAAATATTCCACTCAAATTAATTCACATAAACAGTAAGAGTATATTCTTAATCATTTTTTGAAAATTATTGTTTGAATACTAGCATAGTTTTACAACACAAAAAATTAAAATAATCATTAAATTGTTATGATATTGATTATTCCTTTATCATTTAAGCGGCACACTACATAAACCTTAAATAATAACATTACGCATATGTTGCACTTATGTATCAATGATAATGTAAATAATCAAATCAAATGATAAACATAACATTACTCAAATTATACAGGAGTGGATAACTCACAACTAATTGTTATGTATATTACAATCAATAGAAAGATCAGAAACAGATGAAAAGTGAAAAATTATATAGAGTCAAAATTAGAATATTAATTTCATTTATAGCCTTGCGGACTTCATACAATAATATGAAAAAACAACATAAACCATACAATTGGACTAACCTAACTAGATCCAATTCATTCCTATCCCTTGTACAATTTTCTTTCTCATTCTTGAAAATCAACATCACTTTAACTTCAAATTTTCTTTTTCTTTCCCTCCAAACATTAGTATGAAATCTATTTATGTACATTTTGCTTCCCTTTTTGTTATCTTTCTAAATTTCATTCCTGATAATGTGGCAATATGGTCATTTTGTCCCTCTTCATCATTTTCTCAAGAAAGAAGAAAGAAAAGCCTCTTTTCTAATGACTTTTCCTTTCCATATTTAGAAAGATCTCTGTAACTCTTTAGAGCTCTATGACTTGAGAGAGAGTCTGATGGGCAAACCATTCTGGGGAAGAGCAAAGGGGTCATACTGAATTCCATTCTGTGGGCCCATCACAGACCACCTGCAGATGAAAACAAACAAACAGACCCTTATCAGCAAAAGATTCATTAAACATTTCTATTTTTAGAAACTGGACTATGTACCCACAAATTGAAAAGGTCATATAGTCTGTTATTTTGCTATTTGAGGTTTCACTCACCTATATTTTGTGGTCAGGTGATGCAAAAGGACTAAAATCTCCATTTTTGCCAATTCATTTCCTGGACATGAGTGGGTCCCATTGCCAAATGGCAGAAATGTATTGGGTTTTGGGGCAACCTGGCAAATGACCCAAAAATTTTAATTTCATGTGATGGGTGAACTTAGAAAATAAAATTTGACCAAAAAACAAAAAGTTAGAAAATAAAAACAAATTTACTTCAAATCTTTAGGATTTTACCTCAAATCTTGATGGATCAAACTTTTCAGGCTCGGAGAAATTGTCTGGGCTGTGATGAATGTTTCTGAAGAGTGGTAAAACTTTCCACCCTTTTGGTATGAGATACCCTGAAAATAATTTTGAAAAAAATAAAAAATATTAACCCCAAAAGTCATATTTAAGACACAAAAATAAAAATTCCTTTTATTTATTTATTTTTTCTTTATTGCAAATGGGTATCCGTGATTTTCAATTGATGGCATGGGACAAAAAGTGAAACAGATGATCTATGCTCTCAACTGACCTTCGAATTCCACATCTTCAACAGCTTCTCTGAAAGTGAAAGACAAAATTGAAGCGACTCTAAGTGTCTCTTGAATCACCCTTGAAGTTAATGGCATCTTCTTGGTGTCTGCCCAAGTCAAAACCTTCTCTTCACCACACTTCTCTTTCATTATAGCCTCTTGCTCTTCCTGTAAAGTCAAAAACAATCATCATTGACTTTATAATAAACCATATATAAACAGCCCATCTCTACGTGTTCCTCACACAATTCAATTATCATGAAAAAAAAAAAAAAACTGAAATTTCTTTCTTGATGAGTTTGAATTAGAATCTTACAGTGACAGCTTGTAGGACACTTGGGTTCTCGGCAAGGTACTTGATGATCCACGTTATGACACTGGCAGTGGTGTCGCGGGCTGCAAAGATGACACCGATGATGTTATCGGCTATTTGTTCGTCTGTGAGGCCTGCCTTGTCACCCATCAAAGATCCGAGCAAATCATTGTGGTCGTGCTTCATTTGCCTCCTGATTGAGAGGATTTTGGCCAAGATCTGAGCCAGCTCCTTTCTTGCTTTCATGGATTTGTGGAAGAGTGTCCCTGGAAGATTAATGGGCATAGAATTGTACCCTTTTTCAAGAATGTAGTAACATCTTTTGAGCTCTTCTCTGTAGAGAACTTCATCTTTTCCGAATATGGAAATTAACGCAACATTGAATGTGTACTGCAACAAGAAGAAAATTACAAAATTTAATTACTTAAAGAAACGAATTGAATTGAAAAAAAATTTCACTATCCCAATTGGGCAGTTGAGGAGTTTTGTAAAACAGAGAGAAACAGGGGAAGAGAAACAGAGTAAGAAAGAGAGGGAAAACAGAGGAGCTCTGTTTTGAGTGAAATAAAAGAGAGTTTTTGGAGAGACTCACTGTCTTCATTTCTAGGAAAGTGTTGATCAACTGGCCATCCCATGATTTCAGAGAGGTTATTGCCATGGATTCGATGTCAGAGACGGTGGTTTTGATTGCTTCGGGCATGAATGCTCGAAGAACAAGTTTCCTCAATTTGGTGTGGTACTCTCCTTGGTGAAAGAAAATGGCTTGTTTGCCCAACATCCTCTCTTTGCTAGCAGGAAATGTGGGCTTGAAGAGGTGAGCTCTCGACACAAGCACGTGCTTCACGGCCTCTGGGCTCGATATCATCACACAAGGACAGCCTAATATGCGAGTCTTGAATATGGAACCAAACCTGTCAAAACCAACACCAACCCGTTTCTCATAAGCATCACATAACATAAAGGATGAGCTAAATGAGAAACAAACAAACAAACAAACAAAAAAAAGATGATATGAGCTTTAGTAACTAACTTTTTAACTTTGGAGGCAAAGAAGACATTTGGGTTTTGAGAGTAGAGTTGGAAGGTTTCGCCAATATAGGGCCAACCCAGAGATCCCGGTGGGAGAGGTGGTTTTTGGTTGCCGGAGGTGAGGAATTTGAGGAGAGAATGGAAGATAAAGAGAGAGAGAATTGAAGCAAATAAGCAAAACATGGTTGTGAACTCCATGTTTTGGCGGATTTTGTAGTTTAGATAGGCTTGAAAAGGTTTTTGAGTTGGTTTTGTGAACAAAATAAGTGAATAAGGAAGGTTATATATAGGTAAGAGGAAGCCCAAAAAAAGAAAAAAAGAAAAGGGATTTCAGGTACAGCTCGAATTCCACGAACGGAATCTCCCTCCAGCTCAGGTTCTTGGAAGGAAGTTAGAGAGGGTTGAGAAAATGATTACAAAAGAGCGAGCTGTAGTATGTCTGAATCGGTTTATTAAGATTTTAATGAAATGGAGCTCGAGCTGTAATAAAAATTTAACGAATTGAGCTCGAGCTGAGTTGGCTTAGGCTTAACTTGAGCATGAGCCTGTTTACGAGTTTTAACGAGGCAAAAAATTTACAAATTCATACTTGTGTATGAGACTAAAGTTATAATTAAAATTTTGATTATACAATTATATATACAATATATATAAACATACTAAAAAAAAGTTAATATTTTATCAAAATAATAATATTTACTACCTCTATTATATAAATGTACTATCTATAGTTAACTATTATTTACATTTATATTTTTAAATAAATAAATAGAATATTTATCTTATTTTTTATACATATTTTACATTATTTAATTTATAAATAATAAATATTAAACGAGCCAAGCGTACGAGCCGGGCTTTAGAATGTTTGGACTTATTTATTAAAAATTTAATGAGTTTGAGTTTGAGCTCGAATGCAAAAAAAATTTAACGAACCAAGTTCGACCGAGTTTTTACCGAGTCGACCTCGAGCCTATTCACGAACAACTCTGTTCATTTGCAGCCCAAGTTGTGAGAGAGAGAGAGAGAGAGAGTGTGCGCGTGTTTGTTTTTTGGGATTATTACATTCCAGTGATGTCAAAAAAAAAAAAAAATACAAATTCGTAAAAAAATTATAAATTTAATTATTAATATTTATAAAATTTCTCATTAATTTGTGATTTCTTTATCAACATCACACTGATGTGATATTTTCCCTTTTAATTTTTGGGCAAATTACCAACACCCCCTCAAGATTTGACTAAAATACAGATTCCTCTTGAGATTGAAAAATTACGGCTATGTTTGTTTATGTTTCAAACTAGTTTTCTACACCAGAGTTTGAATATGATGTTTATTTAGTGTTTTAGAATCACGTTTCGAAAGCTCTGCAGAGAGCTCTGTCTCAGTCGCTTTCTCAGCCGCGCTTTTCAGAATTTTTTTTTTGAAAATTTTGCCTGACAGGACGTCCGGCCGGTCGTCCGAAATAGTATTTTTTGTTTTGGCAATTGATATGTTAATTTTTATATAATCGAAAAAAAATATTTTCTGAAATTTTTAAATTTTTTTATGTGCTTTAAAATAATTTTGAGTTGTATGTTTAGTTATGAGTTGTAAATTTTTGTATCAAATATCAAATGTCACATCAACAATTCCCCACTCAAATCAAAACTCTTTTCAAAACTCTTTACCAAATAAATTTTCTACACTCAAATCATAATTTCAAATCCCACAAACTCAAAATACAACTCATACTCTCAAATCATAATTACAAAACACAACTAAACGCAGGCTACATCTTGCCCCCTGAGGTTTATATTTGCATAACAAATTGTCTCCTCATTTGTTATACAAATATAAACCTCAAGGGACAATTTGTAATTTTTCAAATATCAAAATAAAATCCGTTTTTAATCAAATCTCGAAGGAGTGTTGATAAAGTTGCCCTTTATTTTTAGAGATAGAAGTGATGCATCGCAGGTTTGCATGTGAAAGGGTACATGCGGGGAGGAGATAAATTTAGGAAGAATTTCAGATTAAAATAAAATTAAAAAAATAATTATAAATTAGTGGCAAACTTTATCATTATTAATAATTATAATTATCAAATTTTTTCATCTATTTGTAATAATTTTATCAAATTGCCACTGAGGGATAATTTTCCCATGAATTTACCATCCGTACCATCATCATCCACTCAACAATGAGGTCATGTTTAGTAATTGGTTAAAATAGACCAAAAATCATAAAGTCAATAAAAAAATTAACACATTATCTTGACTTTATTTCATTATTTTCTTTTCCAAAAAAATTATTAAAAATTAATTCCGAACAAACCTGACTGAATATTGCAACTAAGTCTAGATGTCACGGAAAATATTTTACATAAATCATTTTGAAGTGGTGACTAGTTTATTTTTAGAATTGATTACATGATTTTTGTGAATTTTTTTCTCTTCATTATAAGTAGTATTTCTGTAAATATTGAGAGTAATTGATTAAGGTTGAACTTCAAAGTGATTTGGAGAAAGTATTTGGGGACTAATGTAAGGTTAATATTGAGAGTAATTGGATTAAGGTTGAATTTCAAAGTGATTTTGAGAAAACATTTAGGGACTAATACAAGGTTTTAAATTTAACTCTATGGAAAGGCAGCATACTGTAATAATCTAACAAACTATTAATTTGCAAACATTCTATTTTGTGCACCAAAAAAAAATATATATATATACATATTGAAGGTAACAGGGATATCGTCATTTTGTATAGTGCCATCTCTAACGATAATAGGCATTTTACCTATCTAAATATTACTATAAAGTATAAATTTTATTTTGCTATCAACTTTTTCATGTTTCTGCTCCAATCATGCCTTTTATTTTAGCTATTCATCAAAATACTATTAATTTTATAAAATGCCACATTAGCAACAAAGATGGAGGGAAATAATTCTAATGATTAAATACATTTTGCCTAGCCTTGAAGGCTACCTACATGTAGCTAGTGAATGTGAGTTAAGCTAAAATGCCTAATTACATGCCTAGTGCATTGGAGTTGAAAAAAGTGAGTCATACTAGACAATTTACCTAACAAGTATTATATGCCTAGTGCATTGAGATGCTCTAATAAATAAAGAACCAAATTAGGTGAATAAATCTTGCCTTTTAGTAACTCAATTCAGATTGCTCATTTAATATCAATATTTACACAAAAGTCACATGTGATATATACAAAAATACCACTTAGGTTTTCTGTTTTGGTTTCAAGTTTCAACTGCCTAAATATTTTAAAATATTAATGGTTGACATGGATGATTTGACCAACGTAAATGGACTAACTTTGTATTTTTTTAAAAATCTAATTTAAGGGGACATTTCAAAACCTTAAATTGAACTAAAAAATACATTTTGAAAAGTTGAGGGGGCATGTACTCCTAAATTAGCTATCTCTGCGCATATGGCTTTTTCTAGTTTGGATTTAAGTGAAATTGTATCCCAATTGATGGAGCTAGATTAGAGCAATTAATCAACTTGGTGAATAGCCAAAGAGTGAATCAAATCTAATTGATTTTTGAAAAATGATAATGTCAAGCACTAAAATATTAATGTCACACATTTTCCTGACTAATAGAGATGTGAATAATTCAATCTAAATAATCTCATTTACAAACTAAAAAAACCCAACTAAGATTACATCTTTCATTCAGTGCTGCTAGGTAGCTCGAGAGAAAGCTGACCCAACTGGCTCGAATTCTAAAACAACATCGTTTTGGAACTTTTTCTTTTTTCTTTTTTCTCTTTTCTCTCTGAAACAGAGTGGCGAAGATGAAGAAGAGAGAAGAAAGAGCTGGGAAACCGAGAGAGAGAGAAAGCATCAACATCAACAACACATCACCATCAACAACAACCAACAATCACAAAAAAAAAAATGTAGAATCTGAAAGAAAAAAAATTTCAACAACACATCATCATCAACAACAACCAACAATCATCAACAAATTTTTTTTTCCTTTTTCCTTCATCTTCTCTCCCTCTCATCTCATTAATACATCATCATCAACACCAGATCTATGTGTATATACAGATCTATACATACACATTTCTATATATATATATGATAGAGAGCCACCCATCGACAGAGAGAGACACATCATCATCAACACCAAATCTATGTGTATACATAGATCTATACACACACATATCTATATATATATATATATATAGTGAGAGAGAGAGAGAGCCACCCACCAGCGCCGCTATCACCATCTCCTCTATGTGTATGCAGATCTGTGTGTGTATTCTCCTTCTCTTCTTCTTTTCCTCCTCTTTCTCTCCATCTTTTCTCATTCTTCTTCTTCTTCTTCTTTCTCTCTCTCTCTCTCTCCTCTTCTCTCTTTCTTCTGTCTGTTCTAGAGAGAGGAGGGAAAAAAAAAGAATACCCAAAACAACGTCGTTTTGGGTATTCAAGCCACTTTGGGCCAATTTTTTTTGAGCTACGAAGTATAATTCCGTCTTCATTGGACCCATGACTTGGCTATCAAAATGTGTAAGAACAAACCAATTTCGATTTAGGGTAGTTTTGTTTGTCCTCCATTGCATATTTGCAATAGAGAGGTTTTATTATATCATTTAACGATAAGTGTAATGATTTTTTTAAAATTTAAACTAATTATAAATTTATATTCCTATTTCATAGTTATTGAATATGTAATAGAAATCCTCTACTACATACATAGAATGGAGAGGATTAAATTGCACTATATCCCATTATTTTGGTGATTAATTGCAAATAAAACATATTAAGTACCATTTGAGAGAGGGAGAGACGAGATTTTTCAAAGAAAAAAGTGTGAGAGAAGGTGTTTGGAAAGTTGGTTATTTTAATTTTTGGTTATCTTAATAGGTTAAAATAGTTATGTTTGGAAAGATGGTTAGATTTTATTTTGTAATTAGATATAATGTTTGTGAAAAAAAAATAAAATGATTATGAATTTGATGTAACATTTTATCTTATTAATTATTTTAATTTATTTTATCTTTTCGTATTAAATTTAGTCCCAAAAAACCAAAAAAAAAATTTCCAAACAGGGCGAAGACGGAAGTCTACGAGGGCCCAAAATCATAATCATGTTGTTCAAATGGCACAATTAATTGGTTCGTGATTCACGTTAGGAAGTATTTCCAACCGAATGGACCCAATTGTAACATTTAAACCAAACCTATTTTGTTTTATTTATTTCTAAATATTAAAAGAGAAAGTAAGAAATAAAGAGACTTACGTATAGGTTTTAATAGGTCAATTTATTATTTAATAGGTCATATGATAATTAAGAATAATGTTATATGTACCAACTAATATACTAACTAATATACTAATTGTTGATGTGACATAATTTAAGAGGTCTTTGCTATTTGTAATGTCATTAATGAGTAGAGTCAATAATAATGTCATAATTAGTGTTGGTGTACTAGTTAGTACACTAATTGGTGCATGTAACACCACCGGATAATTAATAACATTTTTTATCAAACACTATTAAAAATTGTTACTAATTGTTAATTTTTAGAGACAGTTTGAAAATTGTCAAAAAATGTCACTAATTATAAGTTTTAGCGACATTTAAAAAAATTGTCAAAAAAAGTTATTAATTTTTAACTTTCAACGACAGCTTGAAAAATTCATCACATAAAATGTCACTAATTATAAGTTTTAGAGACAATTTTATAAAAATCATGACAAAAAAAGTTATTAATTGTCAAATTTTAGTGACATATACAAAAAATCGTCACAAAAAATTATTCTTAACGTCGATTTTATTAGGATTTATTTTCAATAGAAGCTATTAATAGTTTAGTTAAGAAATAATGGGAGAAAAAAAGGAGAAAATAATTTTCTTCTTTTTTAAAAAATGTGATCCAGTATATGAATATTTTTGTTAAATGAAGTAAACAAGAGAGAGTTGCAAACTTCCGAGGCTTTGAATTCCATGCTTTCGGTGGGGGAGAAAACTTACAATGACTTATGGACCGTTTGAGAACAAAGATAAACGTTTAGGTAAGAAGCTAGAAGCTAATTTTTTTTTGGAAAAGTAGCTAAAAATCATCTATGAAATTACAGTTATACCCTCTAATTGCAAAATGAGCCAAATGTGTGAAAATGTAGATTTCCTAAATTGGGTGAGAGTATTTTGGTCATTTGCTTATGATGTGACAGTACAAACAAATATTAAGCAAAAAAATCAAAAAGTAATTTTTTATCAACTTTCCAAATGACTTTCTAAAAAAATCAAAAATCTTGGTTAAAAGTTAAAAGCCAGTTTTAACCATCTTTTCAAAATACTCCTTAGTTTAGTTATTGCCAAAACATTGCATTATATCAAGTTGTGTGTACACATGTTTGTTCATTCCAACAAAGATGATAAGTACTCTATCTTTTTTTTTTGGATAACTCAGTGAACGGTTTACTGGATCGATTAATTCGAGAAACCAATCTCATTATTCAGTAATAGGAGACTCAATTAAAATTGAGACAGATAAGTAATCCATTTTTGTCATGTAATTTGTTACTAATAAAAACAAACAATAAAGGTCATCATTGTGACATTGTAACAAAAGGAACTAGTGCAAAAACTCACCCTAGTCATAACCACAAAACAAAAAACAAAAAACAAAAAAAGAAGGTTTGAAATGGCATATATGTGACACATTACACCTCCCTTTAAAAATATAGCAAATATATAACAATGCTACAAACAAACACTACAATTTACATCTTTGTGACATTGCAAACCAAAAGAAACAAGTGCTAAAACTCACATTAGCCACAACCAAAAGGTTGGAAATGGCATGTGTGTGATAGCTTACTATTATTCCCAATAAATAGCGTGACAAATTGAATAAGCAAAAGTTGCCTAACACAAGCAAAACCTTCAAATATGCAAACTTTCTTGGCGACCTTTGGTCATGCAATCTGTCCATCTTGATCTTCTTCTTTTTTTTAAAAAAAAATAAAATTTGAAATTAATATTTAAATTTATAAGTCAAGCTGAAATAAAATTTTAAACTCGTTTATTAAATGATCTGAATCAAAGAATGTTCTTGACGATTTATCTTGGTCCGATTATATATAATATATTTATATAGTACATATGTATGTAAATTAGTTCCAGCTGTTTTAACTTTATTAGCTTTCATAATTTATTATATTTTATTTATAAATTTCAAGAGTGATAGTTGTAATTTACTCAGTGGCAATGATACATACCACTAAAAGTAGTGTTCTAGCACCACTAGTGAGTTGACACATATTTACAAAAAAAAAAAAAAAAAAACAAGACACAGCAACACTGTGACAGTGGGTGAGGCTTACTGTCACATCATTAGTGCTACCACTAATTAGTAGTCTCAACTATTTTCCTTTACTCAATTATAAAATAAAAAATGCTTTGGAGCTCTAATTTTTGAGCTCTAAAAGTAGCTCTAATGAGTTGGCAGTGGTCTCCACCCACAGTGATGTAATGTTTTGGTCTTGGTTTATTTTTATTTTATTTTTTTTCATTATCATGTTATTAGTGCTCTATTAAAGTACCAAAATTAGTGGTATGAATCATTATGTTATAAAATACTCAATTTTTTTTTTTGAAGTATATCAACCAATGAGTTGGAGAGAGAGAGAGAGAAGTGACAAGGTACAATAATGAGACACCTGTCCGAAACTTCACCATCCATGGCAGTCAATGATTTTATTCATACTTTCCTCCAAAAAAAAAAAAATAAAAGAAAAGAAAAGAACAGAAGATTTTATTTATAAAAGTCATCTTTCTTTTTTGGAACGAAAAAAGATTTGCAAGTGCATGAACGTACAGTTGCGTTTGAGCATCAAATTTTTCAGGAAAATTGGTTGGGAGCGCTAAAAGTGGTGCTCTAATAGTATTATTAATGATATAGCAGTGGGCTCCTAGTGCCTATGTCTTGGTTTTTTTTTTTTTTTGATATTCCTAATACATTAATATTATTAATGATCATTTTTTAAAAAAAAATGCTTCGGACCCCCACTGGGGGTCGACCCCCAGTGAGGTGGCGTGCTGTGATTGGACACAAAAAAAACTGTTTTATTTTATTTTATTTTTTTTTGAATTTCGGCCAGTGAGACGCGACACCTCACTGGGGTGCGACCCCCACTGGGCGTCTGCAACAGTTCTGTTTTTTTAATGGTATATATCATTGTTGATTCTTCATCCTCCTGCATCAGCATTATCATCATCATCATCTCATTTCCTTTTAAGTTTATTTATTTATTTATTTATTTATTTTGGTATATTTCCATTTTGCAAGGTTTTGTTTAATGTTCTTTGGCAAATATATGCGTAAAGGACAAATTTACAATCAGCATCCTTTTAAATAGTTGTATATTGTAAAAAAATTATAATTTTTTATAATGAATGTTATGATTATTTATAATGTGTATTATGATATTTTGTAATAAGATATAAATAGCAAATTTATGATGTGCACCCTAAAGTTAAGAATGATAATGTTATGATATTTTGTAATTTTTGTTATGACACTTTGAGATTTTGTTATGACATTTTTTAGTGAAAAAAAGTTATGATTTTTGTAATGAAAAAGTTATGACATTTGGATTTAAGTTATGGAATTTTGTAAAAAAATCATGAAAGGCATATCATATGCACCTTTTGAGGGTGCATATTGTAACATCTCTCATAGGTAAATTACACTTTGTCCCTCTAAAGTTTCACTCATTTCTTATTTTGGCTTTTTAAATTTGATTTTTCCTACTTTGACCCTTTATGTTTACAAGGAATTGGGGTGGCTGCTGTGCGGGGGTGCACAGCAGCCACTGCTGTGCAGCCAATTGGGCCCTTTTCAGGGCCCATTTTGATAATCCAAACCGTTCACATTTTAGAATACATCAAGTAGAACATACCTGTAAAAAAATCAAGTTAATCGAATATCGTTTACCCATTCATCCACTCACATTTGTATCTACAAAAATAAATAATAATTGTAATTTAAAGTATTAAACTGAATACAAATGTGAGTGGATGAATGGGTAAACGATATCCGATTAACTTAATTTTTTACAGGTATGTTCTACTTGATGTATTCTAAAATGTGAACGGTTTAGATTATCAAAATGGGTCCTGAAAAGGGCCCAATTGGCTGCACAGCAGTTGCTGCTGTGCACCCCTGCACAGCAGCCACCTCAATTCCTGTTTACAATCATTCCCACTTTAGTCCTTCAAGTTTGCAATCATTTCCACTCTGACCCTTTAAGTTTGATTTTTTCCACTTTGGCCCTTCATGTTTATAATCCTTCCCACTTTAGCCCTTCATATTTGCAATCTTTCACACCTCACTCCTAGATTAACTTCCATCCAAAAAAGTAATAACATTTGTCACACCACTAACATATCAGTTCCATATGTGATTTAAAAATTCAGTAAAGACACAAAAAATAAAAAATAAAAAACAAAAAATTAGAATTTTTTTTCAGTCTTTAGTGAACTTTTTTTTCTTCAAATTTATTCATAAACATTATTGCATTATAGATGCATCTAGATTAGATGCAGCTAAAAAAATAAAAACAAATTTAACTTAAAAAAGAAAAAAAAAAAGTTCACTAAAGACGAAAAAAACGATAGTAAATTTTTTATTTCAGAATTGACAATATATGTGTTTGAGTTAGTATATTTCATTTTTTTCGCCTTTAGTAAACTTTTTTCTTTTTTTAGTGAAGTTTGTTTTTATTTTTTTAGTTGCATCTAATCTAGATGTATCTATAATGTAATAATGTTTATGAATAAATTTGAAAAAAAAAAGTTCACTAAAGGCTAAAAAAATTTCAATTTTTTTTGTTTTTATTTTTTTATTTTTTGCATCTTTAGTGAATTTTTTGCATCACACATGGAGCTGATGTGTTAGTGATGTGGAAAATTCCGTTAGTTCTTTGGATAGAAGTTAGTCTAGGGCCAAAGAGGGATTGATTGCAAATATAAAGGGCCAAAGCGGGATGGATTGCAAACATGAAAGGCCAAAGTGGGAAAAATTAAATTTAAATGGCCAAAGTAGGAAAGATTGCAAACATAAAGAGTCAAAAGTGAAAAAAATTAAATTTAAAGAGCCAAAGGTGTCGTTTAGGAAGTGGGTTGGCTTTTTGACTTTTTGGCTATTTTAGCCTGGGCTAAAAAGCTTGGTTTGGGAAGGCTTTTTGACTTTTTGACTTTTTTGGCTTTTTTTGTGAGAGAAGAGTGTAATGATTATGAGTTGGATGTGATGTTTTGTTTGTTGTGGCTAAAATAGCCTATTTTGTTTTTTATGGCTAAAATAGTTCCAAACCTATCCAAACCCACTTGTCAAACCATACCAAGTGAGAAATGGATAAAACTTTAGAGGGACGAAGTGTAATTTTTCTTTAATATATAGTACACACCGTATTTTTATTTTTTAAATTACAGTAACCTCTATCTAAGTTTAGTTCTCTAAAAACGAAAAACCTCTATCTAAGTTTGGAAAAAATATTTTGAACTTCACAAGTTTTACAATTAATTATATTGTACTTTTTTTAAAATTTTAATTTATATAATATTTAACATCATTTTGATCAATAATTGATTATTCATATGAATAAAAAAATGAGGTTGGCTATTTTTTTTTAAACATAAAATTATATATTTTATCTTATTTATCACTGTATTTACATATAATTTACATTAATTTATGACGCTTTAGCTTTATTAAAAGGAAAATCATTGTAACAATGCCAAACTTGAGAGATTTGTATTTTTTTTTCTAAATCTCCAAAGCGGTCAGTGCAATTTACCCAAATTTTTTTTTGTATTTGTTTATTTATTTGACAAGTTACACTATCCCCTTAAAATATCACTCACTATCTTTCCATCACCTTCAATTATAAAATGTTACACTTTTTCACCTTGAGATATCAATTTATAGCAATGTAGAACATCTTGCTAAGTATCTATTACATTATTGGATAAAAAATTGACATGTGATTTACACATAACATTTCAAATATTGTAAAATGTCTAAAATAACTGTCTACACTATAGTTGTTGCTAGTTTTTTATTTTTTGTGTTTTCTAAATTGAAATTATAGTGTCTAGATCTTCCACTCAATGCTTAGAACAATGTACAATTTTGAGTAAATATTAAATATAATTAAAGCGTGTAGAGTTGATTCTTATAATTAAAGTGAAAAGATGTAAATAAAATTTTGATAAAATTCTAAAGGTACGAAGTCTAATCAACCTTAATATTTTCTTTGGAAATCTTTTTATTTATTTATTGGACACCTTGCTTATTACCTAGATAAGAACTCTATAAAGTGGGTGGGGGAATTAGCTCACCTTTTAGTGTTGGCACCTTAGTCATGTTTTTAATTAATTCTTTAAGCTACTATAGTGGCATTACAAACCATCAAATTTTTGGCTGTGTTTGTAAAGTTGGGATTATGGGAGACAGTTGTGAAACTTTTTATAAATAATTAGCCTTTTCATCTTTTTAAGAGTTTTTAATTTGGGCTATCATTCGTTTCTACATGTTTTTATCTGATTGTAATGTTACGTATTAAGAAAAAAATATTTGAAATTTAAAATATATAGATCATATTCATTTTGATCATGATCTTAATTTACACTATATATTCAAATTTTAGACAATTTTATTGATATTTTTATTAAGTACATATTATTATGATATATATATATATATATATATATATAGAGAGAGAGAGAGAGAGATGTAACGAGAGAAGAATTCTCCGCCACTATTATGTTGGGTTTGTTGGAGATTTGTGAGGGGATTTAGAAAGGAAAAAGGAAAAGGTAGGTGAAATATAAATAAAATATATCTGTATTTCATATAGTTTCATACATTTTTTCCTTTTCCTTTTTAAATTCCTTCCCAAATCTTCCAATTAAACACAGTGTTAATGTGACCTTTGAAGTGGACATGTTCATTGTTGTGTTTAGCAAACTCCCACACTATTCAAATCCAGTTGGATATTACTAGATAGTAGAACTTGATGCATATATATTGAAATATTTGTAGAAATAAAGAAAAAGATTTAAGATCTAACACAAGATTCTGTCCATTTGCAAGGTTGTGGAAGCACCAAATGCAAAAAGGTTTCATTTCTTTTCAATTGTTGAAATTGACATCATGAGCTCGCCACTTTTTATGTGTCCTAACAAAAATCAGTTGTTGTCTTTACATATTAATGTTACATCCAACATCTATATGTTGTGGACAGAATTTCATAATAACTAATAACCTAATGCCAGCAAATTTTCTCGGGAGATCCGATTTCTATCTTTTATTGTCTGTCTCTATTACCAATTGCATCATATTTTGCAAGTGACCAAAGTGTGTGTTGACTAGATGCTAAGTCACACTGTATTTGTATGATTACATTGCAATGTTTGCCTTCATTGGTGTAATTTATGGAGAGTATTTATTACTTTATTTTATTTTAGTGGGAGTTTAGTGTAACTTCTGTTCATAGATTATAATAAAAATGACTTAAATAAGTTGAAAAAAATTAATTATTAAAAAGTTGGTAGAGAAGGAACCAATAATAACTAATGCATTAGTTTGGACAAAAAATATTTTTCAATGAATTTTTTTCTTTAAAAAAATATGTCATAGAAAA
The DNA here is from genome assembly GCA_030407325.1 of Camellia japonica. Taxonomy (NCBI): domain Eukaryota; kingdom Viridiplantae; phylum Streptophyta; class Magnoliopsida; order Ericales; family Theaceae; genus Camellia; species Camellia japonica. The sequence continues at coordinate 121,234,530 of JAPPVO010000013.1, read as the reverse complement.
TGTTTTTCTCTTTTTTTTTTGTTGTTGTTATCTTAAAAATTAATGTGTGAGTGGTTGAATTAGTATGGTAGAGTTGGCAGCGATGGTGGTGGCGGTGATGTAGAGGTGGTGATAGAGTCGGTAGGGTGTGGTGATAGTGTGGTGATATTAGTAAAATTTTTAACATTTTTTTTTGTGTTTGTGTGTCCTCCTCAGAATATTTTTAGACTATATAAATTGGTCCCTTCAGATTTTTCTAAACAATTGTATACTTGCTAAGACCCAATCATGTGATCCTTTTTAGGAATTCACATTATAATTTTTTTTTTAAACAACACTATCAAATCATTCGAAAAAAAAATTCTATATAAAAATTCTCTTTATAAATAAATTTCCTTTTTATATGAGGTTTGCAAATTGCAAGTTCTTGGAAATTCATTTTTTTCTACCATTTAAAAAAAAAAAAAAAAATCTTTTATGCTATTACCAAATCCAAGTGTGAGCAGTCCTTTAAAATCTTGGATAATAGAGTTACTAGCTGGTCTGTCCACAAGTAACTTGGCCTGTTTGGAAAGTTATTTATTTTAATTTTTAACTATTTTAATAGATTAAAATAGTTGTGTTTGGAAAGAGAGTTGAATTTTTTGTAATTGTATATGATGTTTATGAGAAAAAATAAAATGATTATGAGTTTGATATGACATTTTGTCTTATTAACTATTTAGTTTATTTTATCTTTAATATGATTTTAATCCAAAAAGCCAAAAAAGTTTCTTCCCAAACACCTATCATAGGAGAGAGAGAGAGAGAGAGAGAAGGGTAAGTGAATATGGTGTCCTATAATTATATAAATGCAATCAGTTTGTATACAACTAAGTCATTCCCTGACTTTACAGATAAGATGTGGCTGTTTTTGAAGTGTTTCATTTCATGGCACCTTCACTTCACTTGCCTTATTCATATATATTAATAACTAACAATTCACTAACATGAAAGTTAGCTGTAACAGAGTTTTATATAAATTCTAAAATCCTCATACATACATGTGTCATTTCTCATGTTTTCTTTACTTTTTTATATAGAGTAAATTCTACATATATTTTAAAAAAAAAAAATTCTACAAAAATTCCTGACAGACAATGAGTTTTGCTTGAGCATTAAAAAAAATAAAATACAAATAACATGTGTATGAAAAAAATTCTAAATTATTTTTTCAATTATTATTTTTTTAAATATGTAAAATTACACTTTAATATGCAAAATAAGATGGTTAGGAAGATGATTTATATAGCATGCAAATGTCCACGTATCTGATTTGAAGTACACATGCATGTACGTACTGTGTACATAATTAAAATTATCATTATACTAAAACATGCATTTTTTTTTTTATATATAACTAATCATGAGACATATGATTTGGTATATTAATGTACTGTCCTAGGAGCTTTCGAGGAAGCACTCATAATTTTTTCAATTAAAAAAATAGTAATTAACACCAAAATAAAAGTCAAAATTACCAACTAAAGCCAGTTGGCTTGGTCCCTTGACAAACTATAATAAAAACAAAGTCTTATAATCAATTAATTAATATTTTTTTTTTCTTCAAAATGAGCTCATATTTTGGATTTTATAATTCAAAGCTAAATGTTTTGTTTAATCACAATTATGGAATACCTGATCTAGTTGGGAAGTCGTTGTTGACTATTAAAAATAAGGGGTACTTACCAATTAGTCCTATTAACTAGACTTATTTACCTACAGGTCCTAACTAATAAATTTAACACTATAAAAATAAGAGAGTGATAAATTTATCACTAAAAATTTATTCATAAAAATAAAGAGACTGATAAATTTATCACTATAAATTTATTCATAAAAATAAAAGACTGATAAATTTATCTTTATCACTTAATAAATTTATCAATAGGACTTAATGGGTAATAAGTCTCCAAAGTAGGACCTATTAAGTAATAAGTCTCCAAAATAAGACCTATTGATAATTTACCTTAAAAATAATTCGATAATAAAATTGTTTTGACTTGAGAGAGCGAGTGTAGAAGTCAGAGAAATAGTTGAATAGTAATACAAAATTAAATAAATGAAGCACATAGTAACATAGTTGCTTATGAATTACATTAATATTTACCCAATGGTGAGAGATCATGAACGGTTTCGTTGAAGAAAGTCAATATTTTTAAATTATAGAATTTCTAAATAAGAACCTAGGATCAAGTGCCGTGTTATTGGATCACATAAGCATAATTTTATTGACATTTTTGCAACAATTTATTTTTTAATGGATTTAGAATTAAGTGAGAGTTGAAGATGAAAGAGTTTTCTATTTTTATTTATTCATTTATTTATTTGTAGCAGAAAAGAAATGGTGTTTTACTTGCCAGAAACCTTGACTGAGCCACTAGATGCTACAGGGACTAGTTAGTGTAGTCATAAATTATGTGGATGAGAGACAAAAATTTATTGGGTATGTTTGGTTTGTATTTGGGAGATGAGTTTTAGAAAAAAATTTCTAAAAAATTGTTTGGTTTGAATTTTTCTCAAAAAAAATTTCAAAATCACTTTCTCTCTCTTACACATCAATCAATCACTTTTTCTCTCTCCTCTCTCATTCTCAATCACTTTTTCTCTCACACACATCTACTCAAATTCTCCAAAAATATCAAATCATCCCAAACTCCCAAAAAAACAACTCTCCCAAAATATACAACCAAACAAACCAAAAAAATTTCTAAACTTTCTCTCCAAATTTTTTTTCAAAAACAACTCTTCCAAAAACAAACCAAACAAGCCCATTATTCTTGACATAATTTTATGCTTGTTATATTTGTATGCCTTTCTTTTTTCTTTTTTAAGAATTCAAATCTAGCCTGCTTTTAAAGAGATGAGGAAAGAGAACCACCAAGTGACAATTACAATGATGTCAGGTTATACAGATTGAAGCTAAAGAAGTGTAACCAATGCCACCCAACTCTTGCATTTGACAAGAGTTGAACCCCAACCTCTTATACGAGAGATGGATAATTACTATTAGTTAGAAACGGTTGATTATTGCATTTGTACATGATAAGGTATCACTTGCTATAATTAATTTTATAATAATTATCTAAAAAACTAGTGATATGTAATAATCCTATATATTTATCGCATCGTTACAAAGAACTCCACCTCCGATTCGTGGTAGTTCATTGTTCTAGTTTTTAAGCTTTCTTCAACATAAAATCATGGTTTTAAATGGGGGAGGAAAGCCAGTCTCCATGTTCTAGTTTTAAGAACTTTTATGGTCTCAATTTTCTGAATTTGGTTTCGGGTCCTTTTTTAGTTGTTGTTGTTATTGTTGTTGTTTTTTTTATACTGTTTTGAAAATTTATAGCAAAGTATGTACTTGGTATTTGAATTTGGAGTGGATGCACTGTATAGAGAAGTTATTGTTCTCTGAAGAAATCACTTCGCAAGAGCCCCTAATTTATTGATACTGGACACCATTATTTGCTGTGCAGAGGATCTAGAAATTATAACCATTTTATCCAACCCAAATTAACAGAGTCGTCAATTTCTGTACCAACATCTTCTTCAAACCAGCGGGGGTGGTGGCATGGTGGCCGAGGCAGCTCATTCTATAGGAGTGAGTCAGGTTCATTTGTGGGGGGTGCGAATCTGCTAGGTTATTCAGTTGGCTTTTTAGGGAGACTTTCCATTATACTCCGATGATACTTGGCCTTTTTTGAGACGTGTGCATCAGTGATGGGTGTCTTCTTATGAGTTGGGTTAAATCAGGCCAGTAACCGGTTATTCCGGAGCCTAGGTCTACGGATGCAGTGATGACACCTCAGAATATTTTTTTATAAATGACAAAAAAAAAAAAAAAAAAAAAAATTTCTTCATATATATATGTATATATTTATTCTATATTATAAAGGGAATAGCACAGTTAGTGTAGATGAAGTCGGGTCATGTTTTAAAAAAATCATTCATAACATTTTTAAAAAAAATTACATATCATTTGGATCATCCTAACAAAATTGCACGGACATAGAAGAGAGTGAAGGAGGGCCAAATTTCTCATTATAGGCCTGAATCGAAGTTTAATTTACTTTAATTAATATTCTCATGCTTATGCATAGCCTATTTAAAATCTCTTGTTTGGTGACTTCGTAACTATGCACATTATGAGCAACACAACTAGTGCAGTAGTAAAAATACTTAATCTTTTAGTCAAGAAATGCTCGTCAGTTTGGAATTAAGTTTGAATGGTGATGTTCTGAATGGAGTCATACCATCAACAAAAAAAAAAAAAAAAATCTTCTTGTTTTAGATTGTTTAGAATAACTTGAATAAATGCTCTTTACCATGAGATTATAAATCTGTTAGGCATCCCTTGGACAATGAGATTATTGTGGGCCTTAAGTTCTAATTAAGGCAAAGCCCAAGCCTTAAATTTCATAAACATTTGGGCAACCCTTTGGCAGGTAGTACCAGCAAGCAAAATGTTATGAATCAACAAAATTGCCAATAATTTTATCAGTTGATAATAACTTTTTAAAAGTCAGAAGCCATAACTTGGCTCAAAAAAGTCCCACCAAACATCCCCATAATGGGTTCTACGTTAAGTTAATTAATATTCAACCACTATAGGTGTATCACATTATATAGTAGACAAAACACGATATAAAATTATGGTATGTGTAACATTATTTTAATACAAATATTTTGCATCTATGTGACACTTCAATCATAATTCCTAATCGAGCAGATTACATGGGTTGATTAATTTTTTCCTTGAACTCCAGCACTAATATCAATGTTTTCTAGCCAAATCCATTTCCTTCTCCCATTAAGAGAATATTTAATATTATTGGTAATTTTCTGCAACTCACACTGTTGACCAAAGTAGAAAAATGACATCCAACAAGGGTTTGACGGCTTATTTGGGCCGTAACCTAAATCAGTTGACAAGTCGATTGGTCAGATTAGCGGGAAAATATATATTTCTAGTCCTTTTCTCCCTCCTCCTCCATGATAGCCCCAACTTGTAATCTAAAGCTAAATAATTTCCATCTAGCTAGCAATATGACATTGTCTTGAATTTGTCTGCCTCTCACAATTTGATTGGTCTGATTGTGGCATAGTTAAGCCCCCCTTTGCTCACTTCATCGGCTCTATTTATTGGGAAGTGAAATTTGTCGCATACATGCCATTTTCAATCGTTTCTGCTATGGACAAGATGAAGTTTTAGCAGTACTTGGTATTTTTTTGTTGCAATGCTCAAAATTGGGTAAGGTGAAGTGTACTATATTTGTTTGTGTCAGTGTCATGTGATGGAATAAAAATGATCACACCATAATTGGGTGACTCATTACATCCAAACAATTTCCATAGTTAGTGATTCATACCTTCCCTCACGACGAAGCAACTGAAAGTTTGAGTTTGAAATGAAAAGTCACAATGTTTGGAAACACGGTAACCATTGGATTTGAAGATTTAATTTCAATGGTTGTAACCATTGATCAAAAGCCATCATGTATGCTATAAATATATGGATAGAATATAGGTTCAAACTCACTTGAATTTCTCCGTTTAATCTTCTCTTCTGGATTGTAGATTCTTGCGTGATAAATATCCTCACGGGAATTCCGATCTATTTGCCATTGTTAGTTTATCTTATAGTGTTATCAGAGCTAAGTTTACACACAATGTAGATGTCGAATTACAGTCCGGAAGAATGAAAATTTTCCGAAATATTTCTACCAAAAATTCAGAGAGTGATTGACCGTCAAGCTTCAGCCTTGGTTAATTCCTTTTGCTTATTTAATCATCATCAATGTGGTGTATTCCCAGAGAAGTATCCAAAGAAAATAACCGTTGGCGGTGATATTGTACCAAACATTGCCGAAAGTGTGGCCGAATTATACCGGTGGAAGAAATTTTATAAAATAATTTTTGGTTGAATTTGCGTCACCACTTTAGCACCATCTTGTTCGTCTCAAAATTTTGATCACAACGGTGAAATTCGTTGTGAAAAACAACAAAAGTTTGATCCACAAAATTTAAATTTTAGTTTGTGGTCTCCGACCCCAATCATCGGAGAAGACAACCAGAGCAGTAATACCGTTGGAGAATTTGCCTCTGTTTTGAAAATTCCATCCATTGGGCTAAATTCAAAATTAAAAAGAAGAGGCCCAAAAATTAGAACAACATCAAGGAAATCAGTAGCTTTGGGCCTAATTCTTAAAAAGAAGCAAATTGGGCCAACTCTGCCAGAGGCCCAATCAAGCCTGGCGCAGCCCAGCTGTAATAACCATGTTCCGTGTTATGCTAATTGATCTTAATTATGATTATGATTATATGCTTGATATGGTTTTGAGTGATAATTACATAATTATATGTGTTTTTGTATTTCTATCTATTTACCGTAGGAAAATTTGTTTGATTTTCTACTCTAGGATTTAAATTAAAGGCCGTAGAGACGTCAGAAATTGAAATTGACTACGCCATTGTGATTAGCATAATTTTTAGAGCCTACAGTGAAATTTAATTGAAAATTGATTCGGATCAAAGTAATTAAATTCAGAATGATTAAATTAGGGCACCATTACTTAGTCTTAATCAATTGATTAGCCAAGCCTATAAATAGGCCTATATACACTCAATTCCTTCCTTTGAGCTCATCTTAGATGAAAGTACACTCTAGAGAGAGTGTGTGTGCCGATTGTAGAGAGAGAGGGAGCTCAAATTAGAGATTTGAGCTAAGAGCTTGGGAATTTGGAAGCTAGGCTCAAGAACTAGCTAGAATTTGGGAGATTGGAAGTCTTAGGTGAGTAAATTCATGAGTTTGAGTTTGTAATTTTACGAATTCAAAATTAAATGGTAATCAAGAGCATGAATTGAATTGATTATGATGAGATTGAAGTCTATATGTATATGCATGTTTAGAATTTGCCATAAATTTGCATAATCTAGCATGAGGCATGGTGAACATGAAGAATTGAGCACCAAATTTCACACGCATGCATAATTTACATGAGTTTCATGATTATAAGTATCATTTGTGCCATTTGAAATAGAATTGGAGTCAAGAATTAACATGCTTGGATGATTGATGAAAATATGGAGCTTGTATGAGGTTGAATGCATGAGTTTTGAAACTTATGAAGAGTATTCAAAATGATTTTTGGAAATGAACCATGATTTTGAACAAGTCTCATATTGCTTATGTCCTCATGTTATATAATGTGTTCCCATGTTTTTGAACCAAAAACATGAAGTTTGGGCCTTTGAACATCAAGATTGAGCTTCAAATTCAGTTTTGGAAATTCTAGAATTCTTCGGGTCTGCTCGAGCGGGGAAACCGCCTCTCAAGCGTGAAATTCTAACTCTCAGAATTTTTGCAGACATTGATGTCCGTTCGAGCGGAAAGAGTCACACTCGAGTGCCAAGTCACATGTTTTGACTCTCAGCTCGAGCATCCTAAGTCACGTTCGAGTGCAAAAATGAGGCAACCAGTACTTTTGCAGACAAAAGGGGTCCGCTCGAGCGGCAGAAAATGCGCTCGAGCGGAGAGCCCTGTTTCAGAAATTTAAAAAAAAAGTTGTTTTGTGTTTCATTTTTCGTTCTCTTCCATTTCTAAGCACTCTTAGGCATGCATTGGGCTTTGTATATGATCTAAAAGTTAAAGAAAGAAGCCTAAGAGAAATAAATAGATTAAAGAACTGATTGAATTGTTTGTGACCCAATATGTGTTATGAATTGTGTAGGGTCGAACGCAAGGACGAATCCACCGGCAGAACATTGTGAGTAATATCTTAGTAAAGATGCTTTGAAGTATGTTATTTATCCAATTGCTTACTCCTATTTGAGTTTCATAAGTTTGATAATTTGAATTTGGGACAAATATTCGTTATGCCATATGATTGGGCTGAAGGCCGTTTGACATGAATGATTGGACCGAAGGCCGTTTGATGTGAATGATTGGGCCAAAGACTGTTTGACATGAATGATTAGGCCAAAGGCCGTTTGATGTGAATGATTGGGCCAAAGGCCGTTTGACATGAATGAATTGGGCTCGAGACCGTCTGTTGAGAATGAAAAGGGCCAGAGGCCGTATGATATGCATGGGCTCAAAGTCGTTTAATGTATCAGATGGAAACATGAATAGGCCCAAGGCCGTTTGATATATCAGTTTCAAATTTCATTCATGTATCCTCTTTGTTTGATATTATTCACTGGACTTTCGCTCACTCTCTCATTCATATGTATGTAGGTGAGCAAAGAGATGTCCAAACCCAATCTCGGTGAAGTATGTGAGGAAAGTCAAGTTTTGTGGAGTCAACTCGAATGTCTCACGCACGAGACACTGTTTTGTTCCTTTTGGTTTACTCTTTTTTTATCTTGGTGAATATGTCGCATCACCTTTGTATATAAGCTTTTGGTTTGACTGACTATGACTTGAGTGTTCCTGTATGGACAAAATTATATGTGATCCTTCTTTTTGTGTGGGTTATTAATACACATATGTGAAATGTTACGATGTGTCATCTAGACAAATTTCTTTTAGGTTTGCTTTCGTTTTGGCCCCTTAACTCCGTTGAAATATGTTTAATCAGGTTTGAGGTTGTAGGTAATCTCTTGATTACGGGCCGGTTATGACCTTAATCCATAGGGGCGGGTTCGGGTCATGATAGAGTGGTATCAGAGTACAAGTTAAAACCACACACTTGTCCTAATAAGCAATAAGCATCTAGAAAAGATCTAGAATGCATCATGTGATATGTATGAATTTGAAAGCATCGAGAACATGCTTAAATACTTCAAAGTGAATGATTATGTACTATATTTTTTGTGATTTACTTGCATTGCGAACTATTTGAATATGTGTGCTCTTTAGTATATGCATACTTGTGAATCTTTTGTATAAAGAATAATGCAAGTCTAATCAGATGGTAAGAACAAGAGGTGATAGAGGAGTTCTCTACTACCAGAATGGATAGGATGGAAAGATTGATTCGGAAATGGCAGAAACAGGAAATTAATAACAATAGTGGCAAAACAGTCAACACCTCCTCCAGTGCCACCTGTCCAAGACCTTTAGAATGATGACCGAATAATAGCTCTCACCAAAGAGTTTAAGAAGATGAAACTGCCACAGTTTCATGGGGGATTGGATCCGCTAAAGGCTGAGCGTGGGTCCTTGGCATAGAAAAACCGTTTGAAGTGTTTCCTTGTCTAGAAACACAGAAGGTACTTCTAGCCACTTTTACTCTTGAAGATGAGGCAAGAAGATGGTGGATGTTAATGCGTGAAAACAATAAGGATATTGGTTGGGCACGATTTTTGGAGATTTTCTATGACCAATATTTTTCATAATGTGTTCGTGACAGGAAAGTGTCAGAATTCATGGAACTTAAACAAAACAGTATGACAGTAGCTGAGTATGAGGCCAAATTTACTGAATTGGCTAGATTTGCACCACATGTGGTCGATACCAACTACATGAAAACGAGGCATTTTAAAGGAGGGCTTCGAGATGACATCTTAGAAAAGGTGAATGTTTTCAAGCTAGAAACCTACATTGAGGTGCTAGACTGGGCCATAATATCGGAAGCTACATAGCCAGACAGGCCAAATCAACAACTGACTGGAAAGGAAGTAAAAGACAGGGCTTCTTTTCAAAGAAGAAGTTCTCAAAGGAGCAGAATACGGGCCCCTTAAACACTTCGAATTCTTCTCGAGATACATTCCCAATATGCAACCAATGTGGAAAAAGACACCGTGGGGTTTGTTACCGTATATCAGGGGCTTGTTTCAAGTGTGGTAAGACGGGACATATGGCTAGGGATTGTAATCAGAACAGTGGAAAGTTCGCTGCTAGCTCAATTGCATCGATCCCAAAACTGGGAAATGCTACGAGGCCTACTATCACCGGAGATACTGTGAGGCAAGGAAGAGTTTTTGCACTTGTTCCAGGCGATACACAGAACGCCGAAGCCGTTGTCTCAGGTATTATCTCTATATGTAATCAAGATGGTTTTGTGTTAATTGATTCCGGATCTACACATTCTTTCGTAACATAAGCATTTGCATCTAGATTGAGTAGACCTCTAGAATCATTGCCATACTTGTTATGCGTATCTGCTCCATCCGGGAATCTATGTTGTGTACATCTGTATATCAATTTTGCGATATATGTATTGAGAATGCTACCTTATATGTAGACTTATTACCCCTAGACTTTAGTAATTTTAACGTAATTCTGGGCATGGACTGATTGACTAAATACTGTGTTACCATCGATTGTGTAACGAAACAAGTTGTATTTAGACCTCCGGAATAGGAAGAAATTGTGTTTGCGGGTAACGGGTAGTGCCTCCACCTTATTTGATATCTGCAATCAAAGCATGTAAATTGATCAGGAAAGGGTGCTAGGGTTATTTGTGTTGTGTGCTATCTGAACAATCTGTGAATGTCGAATTAAACAGTATCCTATTGTTAGTGAATTTCTAGATGTATTTCCAGATGAGTTGCCAAGGGAATTGGTAGATAGGGAGATAGAGTTTACTATTGAGGTTATGCCAGGCACTCAACCTATTTCTAAAATTCCCTACAGAATGGCCACTGCTGAAATGAAAGAATTGAAAGAACAATTGCAAGACTTACTTGACAAAGGGTTTATTCGACCTAGTACTTCACCATGGGGTACACCATTATTATTTGTAAAAAAGAAAGATGGAACCTTTCGTCTGTGCATTGACTACCGAGAATTGAACAAGGTAACGATAAAGAATAAATATCCCTTACCTCGTATTGATGACTTGTTTGACCAGTTGCAAGGATCACAAGTGTTTTCTAAAATTGATTTAAGATCTGGGTACCGCCAGTTGAAAGTAAAAGTAGAGATGTTGAGAAAAATGCGCTTCGGACAAGGTATGGCCATTATGAATTTCTTGTTATACCATTTGGGGTGACTAATGCTCCTGTAGCGTTTATGGCCCTAATGAACCGAATCTTTAAGACTTAGCTTGATGATTTTGTTGTGGTTTTTATTGATGATATCTTAATATATTCAAAGAGTAGACTTGAACACGAACACCACTTGAGAACTGTCTTGCAAACACTTAGAGAAAAGAAATTATTTGCCAAACTAAAGAAATGTGAATTTTGGTTGGATGCAGTTATTTTCTCAGGGCATGTCGTCAACAGAGATGGGATTTCAGTGGACCCACAGAATATAGAGGCAATTTTGAATTGGCCTACACGGACGAATATAACAGAGGTCCGCAGTTTCATGGGCTTGACTGGGTACTACAGAAGGTTTGTGAAAGATTTTTCAAAAATAGTTGTGCCTCTTACCCAACTGACACACAAAGGGCAACCATATGAATGGAGTGACGAAAGAGAAGCTGCCTTTCAAGAACTGAAAACGAGACTAACCACTGCACCAGTGTTGACATTGTCCACAGGTACGAAAAACTTTGTGATTTTTAGTGATGCATCTTATAAGGGTCTGGGTTGTGTGTTAATGTAGAATGGGCAAGTAATTACTTATGCCTCTCGGCAGTTGAGGTCACATGAAAAGAACTACCCAACACATGACTTAGAATTAGCTACAGTTGTATTTGCTTTGAAAATCTAGTGGCACTACTTGTATGGGACAAAGTGCGAAGTCTACACGGATCACAAAAGCCTAAAGTACTTCTTTACACAGAAATAGTTAAATATGCGACAAAGAAGATGGCTTGAATTGATAAAAGATTATGACCTTCAGATTCAGTATCACCCGGAAAAGCCAATACAGTTGTTGATGCCTTGAGCAAAAAATCGATGGGGAATTTAGCTTGCTTGCTTACTGAACAGAAAGAAATCTTACTAGATTTCGAGAGAACCGAGATTGAAGTCGTATTACACGAACAAACCGGGTTAATCGCCGCCATTTCAGTTGAACCGGCAATAATTACTGAAATTAAACAAAGGCAAAAAGAGGATGAGTTCCTCAAGAAAGTGATTGATAAATTTGAGACAAGTTCGAAAGCAGAGTTCAACATTGAAAGCGAAGTGTTGAGATTTCGAAACTGAATGTGTGTCCCAAATGTTCCGGAACTAAAGAAGAAAATTCTAGATGAGGCCCACAAGTCAACATTTGTTATGCATCCGGGCAATAACAAAATGTATTGGGATTTGAAGTAATGGTGGCCCAAAATGAAGAAAGAAATTGCAGAATATGTATCCAGATGTCTTCAATGTCAGAAGGTCAAAGCTGAACATCAGAAACCAAGCGGTCTACTTGTCATGACCCAAACCCGCCCCTATGGGTTTAGCACCGTAAGCGGCTAGTAATCTGTGATTACCGAAGGCCTGCTTAACAGTAATAACAGTAATACAGAGTACATGAGCTGGCGGAAGCCAAAACAGTAATAAAAGATGTCCAATGAGCTGTGACAGTCTGTATGCAAAAAGACTTTTCATAACATATTCGCATTTAAAACCATAACAGTATATACATACATCATATACAGACATTCGGGTTAGGGACCAAATCCCTACCATAACAGTACAGTGCCAGTCTCAAACAGTCTATACAAACAGAAACAGAAAGGGGGGGAAAATCTAAAACATCTCAAAGCAGCCTTGGCTTGGTAGCACTTGGAACCTCACAGTGAGGCACAATGGTTGGCTTGACAAAATAAGAGCTAACCCGACGCTCCTAGCTCCGGTCCGGTGCCTGGACACCTATATATATATATATAAACAGTGAGCTAAAGTCCAGTGAATAACAGTTGTGTAAAGATGTTAAGAATGAATGTCCTTTCAGTATTTGAAACAGTCATTTGAACAGTATATCAGTTATTCGATCATAGCAGTCATAAGTGGTATATCCATTAGCAAACAGTACAGTAGGTCTTAACAGACCGAACAGTCAGTTGATGGCCATCATATCAGTAAACAGTAGTGGTTCCAAACATGGGAACCAACAAAGATCTCTGTGACAGTAACAGTACAGTACAGTAACAGTAAATTGCTATGGATGCCACGAATACAGTTCGCAAATAAGACAAGCATTCATTCAGTAAGAAATATCATTTCAGAAAGCAGTGCAGTAGATCATTCAGAAAATATTCATGATTGAACATATCTTTACAACATTGTTACTCACAGAGTTCTGGGCTACAGATAGGCTAGTGAGCGTCCTCGGATGCCAACCTTATACAGTTATAGGATAAACACACACTAAGTTGCACGTTTGGGAAACAATAACTTAGTCCCTATCTTGACTCGGTGTGGTTCTATAGCATTATCCTCATTAAGATGCCTTAAACTAAGCCTAGGAATGCCTAGGATGGAATGAGGATGCAAAGATGCACTTTAAAACACTTTTCAAATTTTTGTGTGAAACAGGGTCCGCTCGAGCGTGGCTTTCTCCGCTCGAGCGGACATGTAGACAAAAGATCTACGCTCGAGCGTGACTTTTCTCGCTGAGCGGACTGCAAAAGTACTAGATGCATGAAATTCACGCTCGACGGGCGCTCGACCCCCGCTCGAGCGTGAGACACAAGTCCTCGCTCGAGCGTGCATTCCCTCGCTCGAGCGTACTGTAAACACATGCAAAGTACTGGATACACGCATTTCACGCTCGAGCGTGACTTTCCCGCTCGAGCGGACTGCATGAACTCAGAGTGTACGCTCGAGCGTGGAGTTCCCCGCTCGAGCGTGGATCCAAAATCTGGAATTTCCAGATTTGTCTCCAAGCATGAAACTCAACATTTAAAGCATCAAATTCGATCATTTTGGGCTAATTTTCTGGAAAACACTTTAAAACTCATAATATGACATGTTTCAACGATCAATTTGCAAAACCAAGGCCCAAAGGTGAGTCAATTGAACACCATTTACAAGTAAACTTCAAGAACAAAGCTCAAACATAACATGCATGTATTCAATTAAATTCAAAGCTTCTAATACATGGCCAAATAACTCAATCCTTCCAAAAACATGATGAATTCATGAACTATAATCAAAATATGAACATGCATGTAGCAAATTTCATGGGAAAGACCTCAAAACTCAAGAATGTGCACATGCATACATGAATTCCTACTCAATTCAACACTTTAATTTAATTCTTGACCTTAAGCTCCTATTCCTCCATGAATCATGCAAGAAATGACTTAAATGCATAATCAAGAAGATGGATTCCTTACCTAGGTCTTGAATTCAAAGTCCACAAGCTCAATTTTTGCAAAAATCCTTTCAATTCTCTTAATTCTCCAAGTAATTCTCTAGATGAAACCAAACTTCTCCTTCCTCACTCTCTCCTACGATTTTTGGTCTCAAAACGGCTGAGGAAAAGTGTGTGAATCAAGTCTCAAAGGTGTCTTAACAAGTGGCCCACTAAATGGCAAATTGGTAATTAAAGCCAACTAATGTAATTCACCATTAATTAATCCAATTTAATCATACCAAATCAAATTTCAATTAAGCATACCATAAAATCACATAAATTCTAATTAACATGAAACACTAAGCAATTTCAGATTCGGCCGCCGATAAGGCCTTCAATTCACAGTTCGACACTTAAAACATGAACAGATCAATTAAGAGTCAAACAGATAGAAATGCGTTTAAACTAATACACTCAATCAATCAGTTCAGAATGTCAGTCAAATCAGTTACTTAATCATGTTTGGTCACAGTTTAGCAGTAATCAGTGGTATTATCAGTAAACAGTGGTGAGGGTTGTCACACTACTTCAACATCTCCCTATTCCGGAATGGAAGTGGGAGCATGTGACCATGGACTTTGTTGTTGGTCTACCTCAAACACCTCGAGGTATGAATTCTATTTGGGTTATAGTTGATAGGCTGACTAAGTCTGCACATTTTCTACCTGTTAGAACTACATTTGATGCTTATAGACTGGCTACTATATATGTTGATGAGATTGTTCGTTTACACGGAGTTCCGGTGTCCATTGTCTCGGATAGAGATCTGAAATTTGTGTCTAGATTGTGGAAAAGTTTGCAAAGAGCTATGGGAACAGAATTGAGATTCAGTATCGCGTTCCATCCACAAATAGACAGGCAATCAGAATGGACCATAGAAATCTTGGAAGACATGCTAGGAATGTGTGCTTTAGATTTCCAAGGGAGTTGGGAAGATTATTTACCACTAGTAGAGTTTGCATATAATAACAGTTTCCACTCCAGCATTGGTATGGCACCATACGAAGCCTTGTATGGAAGAAAGTACAGATCGCCAATTTGTTGGATAGAGGTCGGGGATAGGGCTTTACTTGGGCCTAAAATTGTACAAGACACTTCAGAGAAGATTAAGATTATTCAACAAAGCTCAAGACAGCTCAGAGTCGACAAAAGAATTATGCAGATGTTCGAAGAAGACCTCTTGAGTATGAGGTTGGTGATCATGTATTTATTCGCTAAGGTTCGGAAAGAAGGGTATCACCCCGCTATATCGGGCCGTTCCAAATTCTAGAAAGGCTTGGTCCAATTGCTTATCAAGTTGCTTTGTAACCGGGATTTGAGCAAATGCACAATATATTCCACGTGTCGATATTAAGGGGTTATCTTCGAGATCCGTTTCATGTGATTGATTATCACTGGATAGCTCTTGATGAAATATGGAATACGCAGAATGGCCGGAATGAATCATTGACCAGCAAGTGAAATAGTTGAGAAGCAAGTCCATCCCGATGGTGAAAGTAGAATGGAAAGAACACTACGGGACGGACGCTACATGGGAAAAAAAGGATGAGATGCGACTACGCTATCCACATTTGTTTCTAGACGAAGGTAAAATAAGTTTGGAGGACCAAACTTCCTAAAGGGGGGAAGATTGTGATAACCCTGTTCCGTGTTATGCTAATTGATCTTAATTATGATTATGATTATATACTTGATATGGTTTTGAGTGATAATTACATGATTATATGTGTTTTTGTATTTCTATTTGTTCACCGAAGGAAAATCTGTTTGATTTTCTGTTTTAGGATTTAAATTGAAGGCCGTAGAGATGTCAGAAACTGAAATTGACTACGCCATTGTGATTAGCTAATTTTTAGAGCCTACGGTGAAATTTAATTGAAAATTGATTTGGATCAAGGTAATTAGATTCATAATGATTAAACTAGAGCACCATTACTTAGTCTTAATCAATTGATTAGCCAAGCCTATAAATAGGCCTATATACACTCAATTCCGTCCTTTGAGCTCATCTTAGCTGAAATTACACTCTAGAGAGAGAGAGAGAGAGAGAGAGAGTGCCGATTGTAGAGAGAGAGGGAGCTCAAATAAGAGCTTGGGAACTTGGAGGCTAGGCTCAAGAACTAGCTAGAATTTGGGAGATTGGAAGTTTTAGGTGAGTAAATTCATGAGTTTGAGTTTGTAATTCTGTGAATTCAAAATTAAATGGTAATCAAGAGCATGAATTGAATTAATTATGATGAGATTGAAGTCTATATGTACATGCATGTTTAGAATTTTCCATAAATTGGCATAATCTAGCATGAGGCATGATGAACATGAAGAATTGAGCACCAAATTTCACATGCATGCGTAATTTACATGAGTTTCATGATTATAAGTACCATTTGTGCCATTTGAAATAGAATTGGAGTCAATAATTAACATGCATGCATGATTGATGAAAATATGGAGCTTGTATGAGGTTGAATGCATGAGTTTTGAAACTTATGAAGAGGATTCAAAATGATTTTTGGAAATGGACCATGATTTTGAACAATTAGTCTCATATTGCTTATGTCCTCATGTTATATAATGTGTTCCCATGTTTTTGAACCAAAAACATGAAGTTTGGGCCTTTGAACATCAAGATTGAGCTTCAAATTCAGTTTTGGAAATTCCAGAATTCGTCGAGTCCGCTCAAGCGGGAAAAGTGCCGCTCGAGCGTGAAATTCTAGCTCTCAGAACTTTTGTAGATATTGATGTCCACTCTAGCAGAAAGAGTCACGCTAGAGTGCCAAGTCACATGTTTTGACTCTCAGCTCGAGCGTCCTAAGTCAAGCTCGAGCGCAAATACGAGGCAACTAGTAGTTTTGCAGACAAAAGGGGTCTGCTCGAGCGGCAAAAGATGCGCTCAAGTGGAAAGCCTTGTTTTAGAAATTAAAAAAAAAAAAAGTTGTTTTGTGTTTCATTTTCCGTTGTCTTCCATTTCTAAGCACTCTTAGGCATGTATTGGGCTTTTTATATGACCTAAAAGGTAAAGAAAGAAGTCTAAAAGAAATAAATAGATTAAAGAACTGATTGAATTGTTTATGACCCAATATGTGTTATGAATTGTTTAGGGTCGAGCACAAGGATGAATCCACCGGCAAAACACTGTGAGTAATATCTTAGTAAAGATGTTTTGAAGTATGCTATTTGTCCAATTGCTTACTCCTATTTGAGTTTCATAAGTTTGATAATTTGAATTTGGGACAAATATTCGTTGTGCTATATGATTGGGCCAAAGGCCGTTTGACATGAATGATTAGGCCGAAGGCCGTTTGACATGAATGATTGGGTCGAAGGCCGTTTGACATGAATGATTGGGCCAAAGGTCGTTTGATGTGAATGATTGGGCCAAAGGCCATTTGACATGAATGAATTGGGCCCGAGGCTGTCTGTTGAGAACGAAATGGGCCAGAGCTCGTATGATATGCATAGGCTTAAAGCCGTTTAATGTACCAGATGGAAACATGAATGGGCCCAAGGCCGTTTGGTATATCTGTTTCAAATTTCATTCATATATCCTCTTTATTTGATATTATTCACTGGGCTTTCGCTCACTCTCTCATTCATGTGTATGTAGGTGAGCAAAGAGATGTTCAAACCCAGCCTCAGTGAAGTATGTAAGGAAAGTCAAGTTTTGTGGAGTCAACCAGAATGTCTCACGCACGAGACACTGTTTTGTTCTTTTTGGTTTACTCTTTTGTTATCTTGGTGAATATGTCGTATCACCTTTGTATACAAGCTTTTGGTTTGACTAACTATGACTTGAGTGTTCATGTATGGACAAAATTATATGTGATCCTTCTTTTTGTGTGGGTTATTAATACACATATGTGAATTGTTATGATGTGCCGTAAAAGCACAGCTCTATGGACAAATTTCTTTTAGGTTTGCTTCTGTTTTGGCCCCTTAACTCTGTTGAAATATATTTAATCAGGGCTGAGGCCATAGGTAATCTCTTAATTCAAAATAGATGGGAGTTTGGAGAAATACAAGGCCAGGTTAGTAGCCAAGGGATTCACTCAACAACCTGGAATAGATTCCGTAGATACTTATTCTCCCATTGTAAAATTTGCCTCAATAAGGATTCTAAAGACAGTCGTAGCCAAGATGGATCTAGAATTGCATCAGTTAGATGTTAAAATAGCTTTTCTCAATGGAGAATTAAAAGAGGAAAAAAATATGATGCAACGTAATGGTTTCCAGATCCAAGGTAACGAGGATAAAGTCTACAAGTTGCAGAAATCCCTATGTGGACTTAAACAATTCAAGACAATGGTACTTTAAATTCCATTAAGCCATTTAGAAATGGGCTATGTTGTGAGTCCATTAGATCATTGTGTTTATATGTGGAAAAATGATGACAAGTTAGCAATATTGTCTTTATATGTGGATGACATATTGTTAGCAAGAAATTGTCCAGATATAATTATGAAAATCAAAACTTTCGTGGCATCTAGATTTGAAATGAAAGACATGGGTCTTGCAACCTATGTTCTAGGAATTAGAATTTCAAAAGATAGAAATTCAAAATTATTATATCTAGATCTAGAAAAATGTTTAGGCAAGGTACTCAAAAGATTTAATATGGTTAATTGTAATTCTTTAAGCACACCTGTTTGCAAGGGACAAAGTCTTAGTAAAAGTATGAGTCCTCAAACTAAGTCTGAAATTGAGGAAATGAGAGATGTTCCATATGCTCAGGTAGTATGCTATGATAAGTAGAAGACCTGACATCTGTCATGCAGTCGGATTGATAAGTAGGTTTCAATCCAATCCAAGTAAGAAACATTGCCAAGCAGTCAAAAGAATATTCAGAAATTTAAAAGGCACTAAGAATTTGAAATTATGTTTTGGTTTGTGTGATCTAGACATAAAAGGATACACTGACGCATATTTTTCCGGAGATGTAGATGATAGAAAATCTACTAATGGTCATGTGTTCTTGTTTGGTGGAATAACAGTTTCTTGGTTAAGTAAAAAACAAAGTTGTGTTGCAAAGTACACTATAGAAGCTTAATACATAACTTGCAGCACAATCGTAAGTAATGCAGTCTGGATAAAAGGATTTGTTGACAGTTTACAATTAGATATACATGCTAGATAGGTCAATATGCTTTGTGACAATCAGTCTGCCATTTCATTAATAAAAGGTAGAGCGAATAGCTCTAAAGGAAAACATATTGATATAAATTATCACTATATTCAAGATATAGTAGAGAGGGGAGAAATTAAAATAAACTATATACCCTTAGAAAGATGGTGGCCGACCCTATGATCAAAGGGTTGTCTCTGGAAAAATTCAGAGAACGTATAGCTAATATGAGATTGAAAAATGCCTAGCTAGGTGGTTTAACTACTTATATAAGAGCATAGTCGGATGACTCTGGGCAAGCCTGGATAATCGATGTTTTGCGACTCTATCTTGCATGGAAACATGTGTTTAGTCAGGTAATAAGGTAGAGGAACTGACAAGGTACAGACATCATAGAAAGCATGAGATATAAAGTCCATGATATGCAACATGTTGACTAGATGATGTTGCCTGCTTGATCAGCAAAAAGTCCTTAATAAGGTGTGTTAAGGAAAACCTTCAAGAATGGGCCTTAGAGGAAATATTTAACAATAATTTCGGCGCAAGTCGACACATGAGGAATGTGTGTGGCTGAAGTCATCAATGGTGATTGGGTATGGACTATGAACCCAAAATTGAAAATTCATGCTGTTCATTTGAAATATAGTGAATTGAAGTCATCTGGAGTGTGTTGTCAGTGAGAGAACACATTTGTACGAGTGCAGTCAAATTGGCGGCAAAAACGTGCGCATGTATGGCCAAGTCACAATCGAACGTCAATCTATAAGGTAATTTCATAGATGAAAGTTGTTATGAGGCAAAATTTTGGTACCAAGGTAAACATACTCAACTCAAGCTTGTCACCTCATAATGTTGTGATCAAGTGGGAGATGATGGAATAAAAATGATCACACCATAATTCGGTATGACTCATTACATCCAAAAAATTCCATAGGCAGTGATCCATACCTTCCCGCAGGAAGAAGCAACTGGAAGTTTGAGTTTGAAATGAAAACTCACAATGTTTGGAAACATAGTAACCATTAGGTTTGAAGATTTAATTTCAATGGTTATAACCATTGATCAAAAGCCACCACGTATGCTATAAATATATGGACCAAACATTGGTTCAAACTCACTTGAATTTCTCTCTTCATTTTTCTCTTCCAAAGTGTACATTCTTGTGTGATAAATACCCTCACAGAAATTCCAATCTATTTGCCATTGTTAGTTTATCTTACGTCATGTTTGTCCTATTTTTATAGGGAAGTGTAATGTCCCTTGTATAGCCATTTTTAACCCCTTTTTTTTATATATTAAAAAGTGATTCAATTGAACTTACGGGTCAAAATCGATCAAACTTTTGAGTTTTTATCTGCTTTCGTTTTTAAAATGTTTACACTGATATAAACTAAATCGATTGAAATATTATATTTTAATTCTTTGAATATTAGAAGATAAGTGACCAAATACTTTTTTTTTTAATAATAAAAAAATATGAAGTGATATGTTTATAGCATAACTTTTATATTTTTCTCAATTTAATTCTACAAGTTTATATAAAATCCTTTAAAAGTTCATTTAAATCTCCCCTCTAAATCAAGCCAACAAAACAAAACCATAACATATGGTGTCTTTCTCTTAACACGATGGAACCGAACCGTTCACACCACCCACAAAAAAAAAAAAAAAACCGTTGACACCTATTTTTGGTCTCTCTCTGCCACGACCCAAACTCGCCCCTATAGGTTTAGCATCGTAACTGGCCAGTAATCCTGGGATTACCGAAGGCCTCTGAGACATATTAACATAATAATAGGGGCTAGCGGAAGTAAATAACAAATATACAACATCCATTGAGCTGTGCAGACTTTCATGAGATAGAAAAATTTGAAACTTTTTATATACATATTTACATATCATTCTTACGTCATCATATATATACAGATTAGATAAGAAGGGACTTAGCCTTATTTACAAAATAAACAAAGACTTGTTTAACCAAACAAGAAAACAAAACTTGAACTTTGTGTACTTAGCCATAACCACTAGACATATCCGCAACCTCCACGAGAGGCACATAGGTTGGCTGACAAAACAGAGTCCAGGCAGAAACTCTAGACCTGGTCACGTGGCTGATTACCTACATACATAAATATAGTGAGTTGGAGCCCAGTGAATAATAACAAAGTAAAAAGTTTTAATGAACGATGTCCCTCACAGAGTCTTATGCATATTCAGATTTCAGTCAAAAACGGATTCATATTCATATTCTTATTCAAATCACATACAGAAATTAGAGTTCATGCTTAATCTTACATAGTACATCCGTTAGCGCTACAAATCACATACAAAGCATCAAAGGTCATACTTGTTAGTTCCATAAAGGAACCTCCGGCCGGGTAAGGATAACTTGTCAGTTCCATAAAGAAACCTCCAGACTGGGAACTTGTAAACTTGTCAGTTCCACCTAGGAACCTCCAGCCGGGTACAGATAACTTGACAGTTCCATAAGGAACCTCCAGACTGGTGTAACGACCCCATCACGTATAATGATTAGTACTTGATTAATTACGAGGATTTGAAATTTAATTGCCGAATATTATAATTTAATTTGGGATTTATGAGGATTGTGGGATCTGACTCGTATATGATTCCATTAAAGATTTATTTTGGAATTAGAAATTGAGGATCCAAATGGCTTAAGGAAATGAAGTTAAGAAGTTGAATCAATTTAATCTTAATTATGGACCCATTTGAGAGTTTAATTAAATATTCGTTTCAGTTTAGTAAAATTGAGATTCGATTAATTAGATCCTAATTGGAGTTAATCAAGTTAATTAAATTATGAAGATTGAGAATTGTAATTATTACGAATTAAATTTAGTTATGGGGTGTCTAATTTGAATATGTAATTTATTGACGAAGATTTGGTGTCTGATCAAAAATTGAAGGCCTAAATGATTTGGGAAATCAAAATTGAGGATGGAAACAAGTTTAATTTAATATTTGGAGCCTTTTGGGAGTTTGATTAAAAATCAGATTCAGAATGATAAAGATTAAATATAATTAATTGGGCTTTAATGGAAGTCAAATTAGACTGAGTAAATTATGTGGGATTTTGATTAGTTGTGATTAATTAAATTATGTACTAATCAAGTGTTAATTATAATTAATTAAGACAAAAGTGGGGTTTAATTAAGTCAATGCATAAATTAGTAATTTAGTTAATTTTAGAGCCTTCTAATCTTTTAATATTGGAACCTTGTGCACGTGTGAATAGTGTTGAATCAGGAAGTGGGTTTGGTATTTGTGGTGCCAATTTCAAGTGATAAAGTGGGCTTACTCCTTTTCTTCTTCAGAAACTATTTTTGTTGAGTACGGTTTGGTGAGGAGAGAAGAATCGAGAGAGAGTGAGAGAGAGAAGTCCAACTTTTATGCTGGAAAAAGCTTTGGAGAAATGGGTTTATGAGATCTAAATGAAGATAAAAGAGAGAACTCAAGGAATTAAAAAGAAATTCAGCCATAGAAGGTTAAAGGTAAGGATTTTAACCTTGATTGTTGTAGAATCCTTGTATCACACTTGAAATTAAAGATGGAATTGGACTCAAAATCATGTAATTAATAGGAATTAGCAAGAAGATGAATAAATTTTGAATTATGTTTTAAGATCCTGGAAATATATTTGGAAATTAATTAGTTAGAGTTTGATTTCTATTATTCTTCACAAATTGAAACTCATCCTTGCATGCATGTTGGAATTTCAAGGTTTTAGATTTAATTCATGTGTAAAAGATTGATAAGTTTAAATTGGGTTAGGTTCATGAGCATGGATAATAAATTTGGAAATTAATAATTTAAGTGTGATTTTGTACTCATGTATGGGATTAAGCTTCATTGTTACATGCATGAATAAATTTTACAAGTTTAATACTCTAATGATACATACATCATGGATTTTGAAGGATTTGGATTAATTCAATCTCATATTTTGAAGAGAAAAAGGAAATATTTTATGAACATCAAGTTTATGGAAAATTAGAACTAATCCTAATGCTAGATAAAGCTTTGATTCTATAATTAGATTTTTAATCCATGCATGTAATATAATTTAAGATTTTATTTAAATTAAACATATTTTGATTATGAATTAAGTTGAGGTTACAAATTAAGTTGAGTTTAAGATTATGGAAATTAGTTGGAAAATTTATAAGAAGTTTCATGACTCCAATTTCATGATTTCAAGGAAAATAGAAAGAACTTGAGGCCAATTTTAGGTAATTAAAGAGAAAATGAGAAATTGAAGCTATGATCAAATGTATGAAAATTAATTTAGAAATTAATTACTTTGGTTGAATTTATTTGTCATAACATGAAATTGAGTTCCAATTGTACGTACATTATGAACTTTTCAAGAGTTTTGAAAGTTTAATTCGTGTTTTAAAATTTGTGGGCTTGAAGTTGGGTTTGATATGGAGAAGATGAGTTAAAACTAAATTTGGACAATTGGAGCATGATTTTGAATGAATGATTTCTAATTGAAAGTGTTTACTAAATTATACAATGGTTCTCCATTTTTGTGTACCAAAAATACATACTTTGAGGCTTTGAATATCAAATTTGAACTTCAATTGCAATTATGGAAATTTCAGAATTTACGCTGCCCGCTCGAGCGAGGAAAGTCTCGCTCGAGCGTGAAAATCGAGCTCCCAGAAGTTTTCACATTTTACAGTCTGCTCAAGCGACCAAAGTGGCGCTTGAGCGAAGACCCTATTTTTAGCATATTTTGGAAAATTGCATGAAAATTCTAGGTGATTTGTGATTAGATCAAGATTAAAATATTCCAAATCCTAATAATCCAAAACACACAATCTAAATTAACAAGCACTTACGAAAGTGATTTAGATTGTTTGTTTTTCGGACTAAACAATAAATCGACACAAACGATTTTTACGTGGAAAAACTACAATTGAAGAACCTTCAATTGTAATAAAAAACCACGGGCGAACCGCCACTAATCAATCCACTACTGAAGAAAGAAAGATTACAAAGATAATACACAAATTACCTAACCCAGTCAATTTGTCTTCGAATCTTCTGTAACTCTTTCACCACGCCTTCGTCTCGGAACTGATCAATCCTGAAGTTGAATCCACAACTTCACTTGTCGAATTAACGACTATGTACAGAATCAAACACCTTTTGAAACTCTACATTTGAATCTTCAGAATCCACCGAAGAATAACGCTCTTGTATGTATACGAACAATCTCCTTGATATGTGCCTCTCAATTCATGAGTTGAATACTCAATCAATATTATCAAGGAAAACTCACAAAAAACGTCAGAAGAAAACTTCAAACAAAACCTTAGGACTCTTGAATAAGATCTAGGAAAAGTTAAATCTAGAAAAATACACAACACGCGAATTTATAGAATCTGTGTTCGCGCGGTCCGCTCAAGCGTGGGAATTCCCGCTCGAGCGGAGGCTTCAAAATTGTGTGATTCATATAGGCTTCACGCTCGAGCGGAAGTTTCCAAGCTCGAGCGTCGAATCACACCATCCAGTACTTTTACAGGCGAAGCAGAGATGCTGTGAGCTTGCAATCCCCGCTCGAGCGTCACTTTCCCCGCTCGAGCGGGGAGACCAAAATTGGAAAATCTAGAAAACTAGAACCTGTTACAACCTCGGTTTTAATCCATGGAATTTGACAACAAAGGGTCCTAACAATCTCCCCCTTTGTCAAATCCCGGACAAAACCATTCTAAAAAAGTTTTCCTAACAAAATCACAAAAGTACTAAAACAATTTTCCAAACTATTCTAAAAAAAATTTCCAACCAAAATCACAAAATCAACACCACCAACTATGAACCAACATTCACAACCAAATCTCAAATCCATGCGCTTGAATAATTATCCTGAAAGAGAACAACCACACACAAGCCAACCAAAAATATGTGGAACTGGATTAAATAACAAAAGACAAGTCCATCCATAAACAAACCATCCAAAACATATGACAATCCAATTGTACCAAAGAAGGATAGAAGTAAAGGTAAAAATAACTGTAGTAAAAAACAACTGTACCATGTACCAGTACCATGTACACCAACAAGATATACCAAAAACTGCACCACCACCTGTAGTAAAGTAATAAAGGTAAAAATAACTGTACCACGTAAAAATAACTGTACCACCAGACCACTCCCCCTTTTTGTCCTGGAGGGAACAAAAGAAAGAGAAACAAAACAAAAGAGCAAAGATCAAACATCAAAGATCAAGGAGCCGGAGCGGAGACTGCATCTGAAACAAGGTCAAGATCTGAGCCAGCTGGGATGAAGATTGTGCCACAGAATCCTCAATCCGCTGGGAAGAAGCCTCCAAGGCACTGAAACGGGTATCGGTAGTGGTCTCAAGATCGGTGAGTCTGGCCTCAAAAATATCCATCCGCTCCTCAAGATGGTCAAACCGGGAACCAACAGAGCGCTTGAGGGACTGAAGCTGACCACGGACCGTACGAACTAGAGGGTGCTGCTCCCCCTCACCAAGATCTGCGCCAGCAGCAACATCATACTCGGCCTTCTCTGCCATGGCCGCAGCAGCACTAGGACCTGCACCAGATCTACCAGAACCAGAAGGAACCCCTCTAATATGAGACTGACTTTGGGAGACAGTCTTCTTGGTAAACGGGCGTGTAGGAGAAGAAAAGTCGTCCTCAGCATATGCAGGGACCTCAAATTTGACTAAAAGCCAGTTGATGAGACAGCCATAGCGTAAGCCAAGATTGTGGCACTCAAAAGCAGCAACCATCTTTTGAATGAGGAGGGTAGCAAGATCGATGGGACAGTTTTGGGCGATACACTGAAGAACAAAGCCTTGATCCTGGTTAATCTCAGAGCTGTAAGTGGTAATAATGATATTGCACACACAATTAAGTTGAGTAACCTAAATTGTGGGAGAAGTTCATTCTATTTTATCAAGGAACCAGAAGGCCAAGAACGAGGAAAACCACAAAGGGTCTGAGCAACCTCATCAAAATCACACGTGGGGCGCACTGGA
The DNA here is from genome assembly GCA_030407325.1 of Camellia japonica. Taxonomy (NCBI): domain Eukaryota; kingdom Viridiplantae; phylum Streptophyta; class Magnoliopsida; order Ericales; family Theaceae; genus Camellia; species Camellia japonica. Next base: position 121,208,163 of record JAPPVO010000013.1, on the reverse strand, counting down.
AAAGGGTAAAAGATAGGAAATCTCTCACTAATCCCTAAAATCTCGCGGATAAGAGCAGTGGTAACAGTGATTTCCTTGGATCTAACCCATGTCTTAAAAGATGGTCCAATGTTGTCAAGACCATCTATATTGCAATAAAATTCTCGTACCCAGGTAAGATTTTGTGACCTAGAAAAAAGAAGGACCTTATCCCCACCCAAGGGATCAAAGAAAGACCAGAAGGAATGGACTCAAAGGTGGAGGGTTGAACATTACGTTCAAGATGGATGGAGCGGGATGGGTAGGACTCACGGTATAACTTGGCTTTTTCAGCCGATGGAAAGTGGTCAGTGTTATATAGAGGGCGAGAGGCTGTAGACTTACGTCTTTTGAAGGTGGACATGACTTAACACTGCAAAACAAACCCCAACCCAAGACAAACAAAAACCAACAAAGCCAAGAGAGACAACACAAACATTAGTAACACAGGGTTATAGCAAAATGAGACAATGAAATAAGATGATGATGCAACAAGGCAGTAAAAGCAAAGGCATGGTAAGCAAGGCATTCAACATGAGAATAGCATAAGTGAAATGCAATGAGAAGCAATGCTATGAAAATACCTTATCAAACACACATGAATCCAACATTAAAAAAAGCATTAAGATAAAGGAAAAGAGAAACAATGCTATGAACATATCTGATCAACCAACCAGGAATTCAACATGGGTAGACACTCAAGTATCAAAACAAAAAAAAAAACACAAAACCACAGTACAATATATGGGGGAAAAAAATCCCCAAATTGAAACCCAAAACAAAAACTGAGCCAAAAAAAGCAAATTAATAACCCTAAAACAAACCTAAATAGAAGAGTGATACACTGAATCACTGGAAAACTAGACAACATCGAAAAAAAATTAAACAAGATGAACACAAACTAAATAAACCCATCTAGACACAAAAAAAAACAACTCAAGCAAACTAAACAAAATATGAACAAAAAACAGAGAGACAGAGAGACGACACAAGAGTAGAAGAGAAAGAGAAAAGAGATATACCTGAGGTGGAAGAGATGAAGGAAGTAACCCAATGCGCAGACCAAGGAAGGTGAGGCAATGAAGTGCCAAAAACCCTAGAAGAGGAGGAGTTGAGAGGCAAAATGACTCGAAGGGTCGAAGGAGGGAAATATATACAAAACCAGTCCGCTAGAGCGTCGGTTTTAACGCTCGAGCGTGAGACAAAACACGCGAAGACACGCTCGAGCTCGAAAACTGAAGATCGAGCGTAAAATCAACCCTCCCAGAATGGAAAAAAATACTGCAAGCCTCAAAACCACGCTCGAGCGTGGAACAGTCCGCTCAAGCAGGGAATTTTTTTTTTTTTTAACAAAAACCAAGAAACTCAATAATAGGAAGTGAAACCCAAAGCACAAGTAGATGATCATATTTGGCAAAAATGGATACTAAGATGGAATAATCCACATAGCATGAATCCTGTAATCTTGCAAATTTTTGAAAACAATGTCACTGAAATGATGAGCAAGGTATATAAAACATCATCAGTGATCATAAGCTACAAGAGAATGTACAATACAAAATCCAGCATGAGAGCTCACAAAGTAAAGTGTGTGTGTGCAATCCATGAGGGTCCACTGAACTAGAGTTAATCCTCGTAGTGATTGGATGGCTGGACCTCCACCATGAGTAACTTATCAACACAGAGAAAAGTCAAACCACTAGGAATCATGAGGTATTTGTTTAGTAAATGCAGAGGCTCCCCCTCAATCAATTAGTCCCTCTTTTTTCTTTTTTTCTTTTTTTTTCTTTTTGACTTTTTCTTTCTTGTGGGCACTCACTGGTGGCATACATGCTCAAGAGTATGGAAACCAAACCAGAGAAGAATGAAATAAATAATGATGGCCTGGTTGGTGCCTCTGAGGTAGCCTTTTCCTAATGCCCGGACTTCAAGGAATTGAGGGAGAAACCGTGGAAGTGAAAAACAGATGGTAGATGGTTAAGAGACTCAACATCACCCATGATATACTAGTATCGATCAATTCCACTGTAAATGTACAAGAAACATTGTTAGTGGTCTATAGAGAACTTTGATCACTTGTGCGGAAACCCCTGCAACAATTTTTCTCAAGAATGTGTACAGAATGAGATCATGAGGTTAATGAGCATGGGCATTCAAAATGAGCTATGAACAAGGAACAATGAGATCTTGATGGCAGCATGAGTAGTGTACATAAAGATGTGGATGCAAGAAAAACAGAAATCAATGATAATGAGATTATAGCAACCAAGCACTCATACAACCAAACACTCACACCTACTCAAGTAACACTCTAGTGATCGAGCATGACACCCGAGGTCTTTCTAAGGAACTCAAATCGAAGAAGATCAAGGGGTTTTGTAAAAATATCAGCTTTTTGATGCTCAGTGGAAACATGCTCAAGAACAACAAGGCCTTCTTCCACTAACTCTCAAATAAAATGATGACGAATGTCAATGTGTTTGGTGCGAGAGTGTTGGATAGGATTTTTTGAAATGTTTATGGCACTTGTGTTATCACAGAAAAGTGTGAGAGTGTTCTGTTCTTTCCCATAATCATGAAGCATTTGCTTCATCCACAGCATTTGTGCAAACAACTCCCTGCAGCAATGTACTCAGCCTCAGCAGTGGAAAGAGAGATGGCATTTTTCTTTTTGCTATGCCAGGAAGCCAGATTATTCCCAAGGTAAAAACACCCCGGATGTACTTTTCCTATCATCAGCACACCCTGCCCAGTCGGCATCATCAGAAAAACCAGTAATTTCAGCTGTAGTATCAGTGGAAAACCAAACCCCATACCCCAAGGTCCCATTAACATATTTGATGATGCGTTTGACCGCAAGAAGGTGAGACTCTTTAGGACTGGCTTGGTAACGGGCACAAACACCGACACTGAAAGAAATATCAGGACGACTGGCTGTCAGATACAAAAGACTCCCTATCATACTCCTATAAAGAGTAAGATCAACATCAATACCAGAGGAATCTTTGGAGAGGTGAAGACTGGTGCTCATAGGAGTGCGTGCATGTTTGGCAGACTCAATACCAAACTTTGACACAAGATTTTTAGCATACTTCGATTGAGAAACAAACATACCCGAAGGAGACTGTTTAATTTGAAGACCCAAGAAATAAGACAACTCTCCCATCATGCTCATCTCAAACTCATGTGTCATGCAATCCGAAAAATATTTCACAAAATGATCAGCAGTGGAACCAAACACAATATCATCAACATATATCTAAGCAACAAGAATATGAGACTTAGTATGTTTCACAAATAAAGTCTTATCCACACTACCCTTTTGAAAATCATTATCAAGAAGAAAGGTAGTAAGTCTATCATACCAAGCCCGAGGGGCTTGTTTCAACCTATACAAAGCCTTGTCTAACTTGTAGACATGATTAGGACATTTAGGGTCCTCAAACCCTTTTGGTTGCTCAACATATGTTTTTTTTTTCAAGTACCCATTCAGAAAGGCACTTTTCACATCCATTTGAAACAATTTAAAGCCAAGAAAAAATGCAACACCAAGCAAAATACAAATAGATTCGAGACGTGCAACTGGGGCAAACGTCTCATCATAATCAACACCCTCTACTTGTGTGTAGCCTTGAGCAACCAACCTAGCTTTATTCCTAACAACAGTACCATTCTCATCAGATTTATTTTTAAAGATCCACTTGGTACCTATCACATTCATGTCTCTAGGTCTGGGAACTAGAGTCCAAACTTTGTTACGTTCAAATTGACCTAATTCTTCATGCATAGCATTGACCCAACTATCATCTAGCAAGGCCTCTTTAAAATTCTTAGGTTCAATTAATGAAACATAACACATATGTGATACCTCATCCCGAATCTGTCTTCGGGTTTTTATTCGATCCAAGACACTTCCAATCACCTGTTGAGCTGGATGATTCAGTTTCACCCTTGCTGATGGTTTAAGCTCAGGACTTGCGGTGACAGAAGCAATAGGAGTGATGTCCCTTTGAGCACTCTTTGGACTTGAACTTACCTGTGAGGATGGTGCTGTAATAATTTCTTATGATTGGACCGCAGCTTCTCCTTGATTTTGTGGTTTAGTATCCAAGATTGGAGACTCACCATTGTCATCCTCATTTGTTGCTAGAGTAGGTGAACTTGTGTCATCTATAACCACATTGATGGATTCCATTAATGATGAAGTTCGCAGGTTATAGACTCGAAAAGCCTTACTGTTGGTTGAATACCCTAGAAAAATACTTTCATCACTTCGGGCGTCAAATTTGCCCAAGGGCTCTCTATCTTTGAAGATATAACACTTACTCCCAAAAGTTTTGAAGTATTTTACATTAGGTTTCAAACCCTTCCACAATTCATATGGAGTTTGTAAAGTGCCGGGCCTTAAATACACGCGATTTATGACATAAACAGCAGTATTTAGGGCTTTGGCCCAAAACTTTGGAGGAAGACTCTTACTGAGGAGCATGACCCTAGCCATTTCTTGAACAACTCTGTTCTTCCTCTCAACCATTCTATTTTGTTGTGGAGTAATAGGTGCAGAAAATTCACGCTTAATTCCATGCACATCACAAAAATCCGAAAACGAACTATTTTCAAATTCACGACCATGATAAGTTCGGATTCTTATGATACGCCCAATGGAAACACCCTGTTCGTTTTGGATTTTAAGGACTAAAGCCTGGAAAGCATCAAACGTATCAGATTTTTCCCTTAAAAAGTTTACCCACGAAAACCGAGTAAAATCATCAACAGTTAGAAAAATGTATCTTTTACCTCCAATACTTTCAGTGCAAGTAGGACCCATTAAATCCATGTGAACCAATTCAAGAGGACGTTTGGTTGTAAAGCCGTTCACCTTTTTATGAGGGGCACGGGTTTGCTTTCCAAGTTGACATGGTCCACACACATGGCTTAAATTCTTACCCAGTTTAGGTACTCCTCTCACAAGCTCTTTGTTGGCTATCTTAGTTAGGTCTTTGAAATTCATGTGACCTAATCTTTGATGCACAGGTCAATGTTACTAATGATGGCAGTGACAAGTGAGATCATTAGTAGTAACAATCCCATAGCAGTTATCAGATGTGCGAACCCATGTAAGATAGTATTTCCCTTTTTATCCAAAATTTCACATTTATTTTTTGAAAACAATACTTCATGATGGAAATCACACATTTGACTAATGCTCAAAAGATTTGCTTTCAGACCATCAACAAGAAGAGCATTTTTGAGCTTGGGAAGACCAACAACACTTATAGAGCCTTACCAATGACTCTAGAAGTGCCGCCATCTCCAAAGGTAACAATTCATCCTTCATATTTTACAAGGGGGAGGTGAGTAGGATTTATTACCGGACATGTGACGAGAGCAACCACTATCAAGATACCACATGTGTGAGTCACGTGCTTTTAGGGCAATGTGAACAACTAAACAAGTCAAATCATTTTTTCTCACCCAAATCTTTTTGGTCTTGGTCAATGTCTTGGCATTGTGAACACCCTCATGAATCTTGGAATTTCGCCTAGACATGTAAGGTTGTCTCCTAACCCAAAAAGTATTCGAATTTCTACCCTTTTGAGACACCTTACCAAACAATTCATAGCAATAAGGACGAATGTGGCCATACCTACCACAGTGATGACAAATAAAATAGGTTTTACCTTACCTCCCTTTTGTTAATCTTACCCACTTTCAGTAGATGAAGAGAGGAATCATCCTGGTCTACCTTCAATTTTCCCTTTGCTTGAGTCTTCAGGTTATGTGAGGTAGAGGCCTGTCCCTTGTGAGCTATCGCACCATAGCCTAGCCCACTTTTGTCACAACCCATTTGTTGAGACCCGGATGTCTTCTAAAGATTTGGAACCTTTGTTCCACATGGCAATAGTGGCTCTAGCAATACGGAGTTCTTCATCTTTCTGACAGACTGTCTCTTCCAATGTAGCTTGTGATATCAAGACTTTCAAGCTTCTCTTCATATATGGAATACCCTTCAGAAGTTCATTCCTTTCAGTTTCACAGGATAGAAGTTTTCCACATAAATCTTGCCTGTCACTTTGAGATCTTGATGATATTCTTTTTGCTGCTGCTACAGTTCTCCTTTCAGCCTGACATTCTCACTTTCACATGCTTTGAGCTTGAGAGTGAGTTTGTCATTGATTTTAGACAGATTCAGAGATTCATCATAAAGCTTTTCGTAAGCTTGTTTAGATCATCACCGGTAATCTCATCATTGTCTTCAGATGTAGATGTTTCATCATCATCTTTTTGCTCCGCATTCTTCATGACCTCATCTAGTCTGGCAACTAAGGGAGAAAAGTTGCTGGATGGTGGTAAAGGTGAATCTCCTCTTTCATGGAATTGGCTCAGAATCTCCCATGCATCTTTAGCCTTTGTGCAGTGAGCAACCCGTTGCTGTTCTTCATCAGAAATTGCTCCACAAATAGAAATCAGGGCTCTCTGATTGCTTGGATTGTCAGCACTTTCTGTATCTTCTTCAATGGCTTGCTAGCCTTCTGGGTTAGAAGCTCCCAGAAACGCCCTCATTCTGATCTTCCAATACAGGCGTCAAAGGTGGGAGCATGATGCAAGTTCTGACCACGAGCTAATTCCGCAGGCTTTGGAAGAGGTTGAGTAAAACTGGACCAAAATGCCATGAAAGCACTATCCCCATCTTCGCCGGATTCAAGTTCTTCGGGTTCTTGCTCCGACCCGCTTTTATCATCCCAAGTCACAGTGTAAACTTTCTTTCGATTCTTTTTCGACGAACATTCAAGGGCAATATGGCCAAACCCTTGGCATTCATAGCACTTGACCCCTTGCCCCTTTACAATCTTCTTTTCAGTTTTTTGAGCAAGTTTTGGTGGAAAAGTTTTGGATTTTTCATTATTCTTATCTTTTGAAATAGGGTCTCTGAAATTAGGCTTCTTTTTCTTCAAATTTTTTTTAACTGTTTAGTAAACATAGCCGTCATCTTAGACTCTAAATCAAATTCAGTCTCCGGAGTTTTTGCAGTCTCATGAGAACTAGTGAAAGCCACACTATCTTTTTGTTTTTTCTTTGAAATCTGGTGGGCTTCATAAGTCTGCAAATTTTCTAACCAATTGATCAAGCTTGAGGGTATCAACATTTTGAGCCTCCTCAATGGCTGTCACCTTTGATTGGAACCTCTCGGGTAAAACCCTCAAGATTTTTCCAACAACTTTAGCTTCAGGGATTTTTTCACCGAGTGTGAAATAGGAATTCACGATATCACTAAGTTTTACATAGAAATCATCAAAAGTCTCATCATCGCGCATAAAAAGGGTTTCAAACGCGGATGTGAGACGTTGAAGTTTTGACCTTTTGACAGAAGTAGTACCTTCGTGAATCGTTTCAAGAATGTCCCAAGCCTCTTTTGCTACCTCACACGTGCAGATACGACGAAATTCTTCAGGTGTGACAAAGCAAAACAGGGAATTGAGAGCCTTGTTGTTCCAACTCGAGTTTTGGTAATCAGTTGTGTCCCATTTATCAAGGGGTTTAGGAATATCAACACCATCAATGGTGACAATAGGTTCACTCCACCCATAGATCACGCAGTGCCAAACTTTCTCATCGATGGATTTTAAAAATGCTCTCATACGAGCTTTCCAATAAGAATAGTTTGTACCGTCGAGTAAAGGAGGTCTATGAGTCGAGTTACCTTCACGAATAGAATCCATAAAACTAGTCACACAAAATCACACTCCTATAGTTTTGATAAAACCAAAGAGTGACCCGCTCTAATACCAATTGAAAATTCTAGGTGATTCGTGATTAGATCAAGATTAAAATATTCCAAATCCCAATAATCCAAAACACACAATCTAAATCAACAAGCACTTACGAAAGTGATTTAGATTGTTTGTTTTTCAGAATAAACAATAAATCGACACAAACGATTTTTACGTGGAAAAACCACAATTGAAGAACCTTCAATTGTAATCAAAAACCACGGGCGAACCGCCACTAATCAATCCACTACTGAAGAAAGAAAGATTACAAAGATAATACATAAATTACCCAACCCAGTCAATTTGTCTTCGAATCTTCTGTTACTCTTTCACCACACCTTCGTCTCGGAACTGATCAATCCTGAAGTTGAATCCACAACTTCACTTGTCGAATTAACAACTACGTATAGAATCAAACGCCTTTTGAAACTCTACGTTTGAATCTTTGGAATCCACCGAAGAATAACGCTCTTGTATGTATACGAACAATCTCCTTGATATGTGCCTCTCAATTCATGAGTTGAATACTCAATCAATATTATCAAGGCAAACTCACAAAAAACCTCAGAAGAAAACTTCAAACAAAACCCTAGGACTCTTGAATAAGATCTAGGAAAAGTTAAATCTAGAAAAATACCCAACACGCGAATTTATAGAATCTGTGTTCGCGCGGTCCGCTCGAGCGTGAGAATTCCCGCTCGAGCGGAGGCTTCAAAATTGTGTGATTCAAAATTGTGTGATTCATATAGGCTTCACGCTCAAGCGGAAGTTTCCACGCTCGAGCGTCGAATCACACCATCCAGTACTTTTATAGGCGAAGCAGAGATGCTGTGAGCTTGCAATCCCTGCTCGAGCGTCACTTTCCCCGCTCGAGCGGGGAGACCAAAATTAGAAAATCTGGAAAACTAGAACCTGTTACAACCTCGGTTTTGATCCATGGAATTTGACAACAAAGGCTCCTAACATTGCATTTAGTTCACATTTTTATTCTCATCTCTTCCCAAAGCATTCTAGACATGACTTATGGCTCAATAAAGATTAATAAGTTAACAAGCAACATTAATTAGTTGATTAAAAGAATAAGTTATTAACTTAGTAGTACTTGATTAAGAAGCCAAGTGAGAATTGGTTTATTCAGAAAAGAATGATTTAGTAATAAAATGGGTTTGTGAAATGAAAACCCGATTTATTTGACTAAAGAAAGAATAAGCGTAGTGGACCTTCGAATTATTTAGACAGAAAGCAAGAAAGTCAAGTTTGATCAAGGAAGTAATATTGTGCTTCAATGTGTATATGTTATGTGCTTGTGTAGGTCACGCGCCATTGTCTGCCTGATTTATCTGATTTGTCCAGTCTGTCTGATTTGCTTTTGCGGCTATCTGTGAGTAATAACATAGTAAAGTTATGTTCAACTTTATTTATTTTCTGCGTGATGAATTAAGATCTGTTTTCTGAAATGATATGTTCTGTACAATGAATGATTGTCCAATTTCTGATATATATTCGTGACATCCTTAGCATCATGTGATATCTGTTGGCTGTTACCCGGTATCGGAGGTTCCATCATGGAACTTAATCTGTCTGCACTCTGTTACCCGTACCGGAGGCTCCGTCATGGGGCTCAGCATATTTATTCTCTGTTACCCGGATCCGGAGGTTCTTTTATGGAACTGGTTATTCGTAACCCTCACGTGTCTGCATCTGTTCTGTATCTGCTCTGTTAATGCTAATGGATGTATCACGTATACTTACGCATGACTTATGATTTTTGTATATGATCTGGACAAATTATGAATTTGATATGAAACTGAATTATGAATTCTGAATCTGTACGTACTCATTCATTAAAACCCTTTACTCTGTTATTATTCACTAGGCTCTAGCTCACTGTATTATTTATGTACGTAGGTGATCAGGAGCGCGACCAGGCTTAGAGGCATCTGCCTAGAATCTGTTTTTGTCAGCCAACCTATGTGCCTCCCGTAGAGGTTCCAGATATGTCAAGTGATTATCGCTATGTGATTTAAAGTTTAAGTTTTGTTTTCTTGTTTGGTTAAACAAGTCTTGTGTATTTTCAAAAAGGGGCTAAGTCCTTTTTGTCTGATCTGTATATATATTATGACGTAGGGATGATGTGTATATATGTATATAAAAAGTTTAAAATTTTTATGTCTCATATAAGTCTGCGTAGCTCAATGGACGTCGTATATTTGTTATTTGCTTCCGCTAGCCCCTAATATTATGTTAATTAGTCTCAGAGGCCTTCGGTAATCCCAGGATTACTGGCCGGTTACGATGCTAAACCTATAAGGGCGAGTTTGGGTCGTGACAACTGGGTACGGATAACTTGCCAATTCCATGAAGGAACCTCCAACCGGGTACAGATAACGTGCTAGTTCCATTAAGGAACCTCCAGTTTGGGTACAGATAGCATACTTGAATCATAGCATAATGTCACTTGTAACATACTTGAATCATAGCATAATGTCACTTGTAACATACTTGAATCATAGCATATTGTCACTTGTAACATACTTGAATCATAGCATATTGTCACTTGTAACATACTTGAATCATAGCATAATGTCATAAATACTTGTTATAGTTGGACAATCATTCATAGAATAAAGCATGGCATTTCCTTCAGCAGATCTTATTTCGTATACAGAAATACATAAAGTTGAACATAGCTTTACTAAGTTATTACTCACAGTGTTCAAATGCCTGGTTCACCCTTGTAGTTGACCCTACACAATTCATAATACATTGGGTCATATTACAATTCGTTTCGTTCTTTAACTTGTTAAACATTCTTAGGCTCCTTTCATGTTCTTTAATTCATTTACAATGTTTAATGCATGCCTAAGATTTCTTTGAAATGGAAGAGAACGGAAAACGAAGCATAAAACATCTTTTCAAAACTTCTGAAACAGGCCCTTCGCTCGAGCATAGCTTCAGCCGCTCGAGCGGACCCTTTTGGTCTGCAAAAGTACTAGTTGCTTACAAATTACGCTTGAGCGAGACTTTTGACGCTCGAGCGAGGAGTCTAGTAAAACAGTGTACGCTCGAGCGGGACTCTCCACGCTTGAGCGGACAGGTCGAATTCTGGGTTTTTCCAGATTATGTTTGAACTTCAAAACTTGGTTCCAACCAATGTAATTAATATCATAAGACTCATATTTCGACCATATAACTTTTAACATGAACATAAGGGCCAATTTTACAAAATTTGAATCTCAAATTTACATAAATCCATCTCATAAACTCGAATCATATCAAACTCACTTCATAACTTCAAAGCTCATGCAAATTAATTTCCATATCATTTTGAAATATACAAGCATGTGAAATATAGGCTTCATTTTCAACTTAAATAGTACAATTGATGATCAACTTCATGAAATTCAACATTGTCGTGCTCGCGTGTGCCAAATAACCTTCAATTCATTATAAAATGCATGTTTGTAACCAAATATGCAAACTCATGACAATCCCTTACATGCATGTACACACAAACTTCAAATTCATCAAATTCAACTCAATTCATGTTCTTCATATCAAGCCCAATTCCAAACTCACAAATTCTAAAACTTGAATTGAGCTTTCAAAATAATTTTAAGACTTGGGTTCATACATGGCTTATCTAAAAATATACAACTCTTAAATAATTAAGAAAATATGATCAATTTTAAATCATTTACATCAAAACTCCTTTAATTTAAAAAAATTGAACTTATTTGTTCATAAATTCATAATTTTCCAAAGCTTAGTTCTTATTTCATCAAAACATGAAATCAATTCCAAGAAATCTATGATGCATGTAAATTTACAATATCCATAATAAAGGATCAATCGCTAATTTTTAACATAATTTTCAAACACTTTCAAAATCCAATTAAACTTGTTTATATATAATTCAACCTCTTAATTTCATGTTACTACTTTCAATTTGGGCAAAATCATTAATTATCATCATGAATCAACTTAGGGTTTTCAAGAAAAATTAAGACTTTCAAGAAAAATTAAAATTTCTCACACCACTTCTTTTTATTCCAATTTTCCTATTGATTATACACCCAAGGTTCATAATCCATAATCTTAACCCAACAATTGAATCCCAACACTTCAAACCCTAAACCTCCAATTTTCATGATATAACACTACATGCTCAAAAATGTAGATTTTGCATTTATATAATCAAAATACTACAAATCTATCTATTAATGCAAGTATTGAAGAAGAACTAGGACCCCTACCTCAAGAATCAAGCAAAAGAGCAAAGCTTTGAGAAAAATCCTTCGCAAATCCGAATTCCAATCCATAGAAAAGTAAGATCTTCACGTCTTCTTCACTTTTTGGTATGGGATCTTGGCCAAAACTTTGGGAAATGGAAGGTATTTGGGCCAAAATCTCTAGGGTTTTCGGACTAAGGGTGAGAGGGATGAAGAGAGAAGGTGAAGGTGTGAAGAATGATCTAGAAAAGTGCCTTTAAACTTGTTGAATTCACGCAATCCGCTGGAGCGTCGCTTTCCACGCTCGAGCGTACCTGCTTCCAACACAGATATGAAAACTTCAAACGGGTATAACCCTCTCATTCGGACTCCATTCTAGGTCATTCTTGTGTCCAAATCGAAGCCTCAGAAATAAACTTTCCAATGGTTCTAGCCTCACATCTAAATTCAAAGTGTGAAAAAAGAAAAAGGGCAAAAGAATGACGGCTGTTCGTAAGAAAAATTATCCAAATTAAATTCTTGGTTCACTCCTACTTTACCATTATGTTACCACTTCGATCAATGTCCCAAAATAAAACAAGGAGGTTCCAATATTAAATTGAACTTATTATCATCATCAATTTTTGTTTCGTAAATCACCAAGGCTCTCAATTTCAAATCAAATCCAAAATCCTTATCAATAAATTTCGTATTCAAATTGGATACCTCGTAAATAGATTTAATTCATAATAATCATAATTTCTCAAACCTTATAACATAATTAACTTACTTAGCTCCCAAATGAGTCCGTATTTAATTGATTCAACTTGTTAATTTCACTTCCTTAAGCCATTGGGACCCTTAATTTCTAATTCTAAAATAAATCCTTATTAAAATCAAATACGAATCAAACTCCAAAATTCTCATAAATCCCAAATTACCTTAGAGTAATAACCAATTAGAATCCAAATCTCCTTAATTAATTAAACATAAAATCACATACATAATGAGGATGGCTTAATCTCAGGTTTATGCTAATTAAGCTCAATTAATTCATTACGAATCGTAATTTTGCCAAATTTTACCATAGGCTCTAAAAATCCTGCTAAACACAGATATGAAATCGGTTTTGGTTTTTGGCGCCTCTGAGGCTATAAATTTTTAGTTCAAAGGCCCAATAGCAGTAGATTTTCCTACACTCAACAGATATAAATTCATAATCACATAATAACTCACATAGTTAAACATACAAATTCATATCAAATACATAATCACATGCATAATTAAGTATATTACAGGTTGGGTTATCACACACTCTCTCTCTCTCTTCCAAAACTGTGAGCTTCATGTAGGATTGAAGCTGTAACTGAAAAGGCCATTCTTTGCCTTCTACCTATATAGAGCCTGCCTTGTACACTTATTTTCTTCACACAAACTCATTTTAGCTTTACCAAAGTGCAAAAACTACTCCTACCAAAACATGGAGTGCACAATCATTTTTTACTTATTTGCTTCAATTCTCTTTTCACTTTTCTCATCCCCCACATTTCTGGTGAGCAAAGAGATGATATGTTGGGAAAGCAAGCCATTTTATTTCATCAAGCAGAGTACCACACCAAATTGAAGAAGCTAGTTCTCTACCATTCATGCTCGAAACAATCAAAACATCGTCTCTAACATCGAATCCATCTCCATCGACTCTCTAAAATCATGGGAATGCCAGTTGTTCAAAACTTTCCATGAAATGAAGACAGTGAGTCTCTCCAAAAACTCTTTTTTCTTTCACCCAAAACAGAGAATAACTGAGCAAAACAGAGCTCCTCTGTTTTCCCTCTTTGTTTCTTACTCTGTTTCTCTTCTCCTGTTTCACAAAACACCCCTAACTGCTCAATTGTTATAGTGACTTTTTTCTTTAATTTCACATCAATTACTTTACTGATTAAATTGTGTGATTTTTTTATTCTTGCAGTACACATTCAATGTTGCATTACTTTCCATATTGAGAAAACATGAAGTTTTCTACAGAGAAGATCTCAAAAGGTGTTATTACTACATTGTTGGAGACAGTTACAATTCAATGCCCATTACTCTTCTAGGGACACTCTTCCACAAATCCATGAAGTGTGAGGAAGGAGCAAGTTCTGGTCTTGGCCAAAATTTTCTCAATTTAGGTGGCAATTGAAGAGCAACCACAACGATTTACTCAGATCTTTTCATGGGCAACAAGGAAGGCCTCACAGACGACCAAATAGCCAATAACATTATCTATATCGTCTTTGCAGCTTACTACACCACGGTCAGCGTTTTAACGTGGATCATCAAGTATTTTGTCAAAAACCATAGTGTCCTTCCAAGTTTTACAGCATACGATACCATGACCAGGGTTTTAACGTTGATCGTTGAGTACCTTGTGTGCTGCAAAGCTTAGAAGACACTTTGGTTCTCAGCAAGGTGCTTGATGGTCCATGTTAGGACACTGGCCGTGGTGTCGCGAGCTGCAAAGATGATTGTCGGCTATTTGTTCATCTATGAGGCCTTTCTTGTTGTCACCCATGAAAAGATCCCAGTAAATTGTTGTGGTTGTGCTTCATTTGCCTCCTAATTAAAAAGATTTTGGCCAGGAGCTGGCTATTTTTGAGATGGGTTGTTGCATGGGGGCTGCTTTGTTCTGGTCAATAAATTGCAATGTTAATTATGCAATGTTTTTAAACATATATGTAATTTTGCTAGATGATTCTATAAATATTAGTAATAATTTTATTAGAAAACTTACTAAAGATATAAGAGTTTAAATATGATTGGTTATAAGAAAAAGTAATATAGAAAAAGCTTGGGACCCCCAATTTGGAGACCCTCAATTTGGGGACCCCATGACCCTCAAATTGGTTTATATGTGTTTTTATTTTTATTTTTTCCCCTCTCTCTCTCTCATAGGATGATGTGGCGGTGGAGTTTTTATGGAGATCTCAATCATTACTCAAGTAATATTACTTACTCATACAATAAATATCCAATAATGATTAAAAACCTGTTTTAGGGCTGGTTTGGCATCACCAAAAAAAAATTAAAAAGCTAAAAAGTCATTAAAAAAGCAAAAAAATTCATACTATTTACCTCTTTTTTGGCGAGAAATCTGTTAATTGAAAAAAAAAAAAAAACAGTGCTGCACAAAACTGTGCAGCCACAACTTCCCCAGTCAAAAAGAAAACGTGGCACACTTGTAGTCACACATTCCAATAAAATAAAATAAAAATTGAAAAGTCCTTAGTGTCTGTGCAGCGCAGTATTGCTGCTTGTGTCAGTGAGGGTAATTTTGTAATTTTGCAATTTTATACAATATTTTAATACACATTTTTTCGTAAAAAGTCAAAAAATTATCCCAAACCACCATCTTTTTTTCCTCTATTTTTTAGTCTAAAAAGTTAAAAAGTGCACTTATTTAGGATATCACAAACAACCCCTTAGTAAAAATTTTAGTTCCACTCTTTAAACCCACTTTTGTGTCTACATCCCATGAATATGAATTTTGTGTTACTTTTGTCCTAAAATTTTAATTTTGCTAATTTTGTTCTAAATATTGTAATATAGGTAACAAAAATAGAGCTGGGTAAAACAAAGGAACAAAATTAAGAGGATAGAGCAAAATAAAATTACTAAAATTAAAATTTTGAGGTTAAAAGTGAAACGGAATGCATACTTTATAGACTATATACATATATATAAAAATATTTAAAAAATATTGTATTATTTACATTTTTTTTAATGTGATATGAGTCACATTTAAAAATAATATTTTAGGTATTCAATATAGGGATATTTACCAATAAATCTCATCTCATAAACAAGTACTTTAATTAGTTCCAATTTTTTTCTATTAATCTGTTAAGTCCTATTAATGGAGAGTTTCTTTTCTGTGTGGTCCTATTTTGATTTTGAAAGTGTTTTGATGGACAACTATACCATTTTTGTTAATGTGACATGTATGATGTGATACTTCAATAGGATATGTATTAATGTGACACTTTAATGATGTGACATTCCAAAAAAATTAAAAACTCCTTAGTGTACTTTTTCTAAATGTGATAACGTGACGGGTATAATGTGATACTTCAAAACTTTTACTCAAAAAAAAAATAAAAACTTCTTAGTGTACTTTTTCCAAATGTGACAACGTGATGGGTATGATGTGATACTCTAAAAAAAATTAAAAACTCTTTAGTGTACTTTTTCCAAATATGATAATGTGGTGGGTATGATGTAATACTTCAAAAAAATAAAAACTCCTTAGTGTATTTTTCTCAAACATGACAACGTGGCGAGTATGATGTGACGTTCAAAAAAAAATTAAAAACTCCTTAGTATACTTTTCCCAAACGTGACAACATGGCGAGTATGATATGACACTCTAAAAAAATTAAAAACTCCTTAGTATACTTTTTCCAAACGTGACATGTGACACTCCAATATAGCGAGTATGATGTGACATTCTAAAAAAAAACTCTTTAATATACTTTTTACAAATGTGTCACTGTAACGTAGCCGGTATAATGTAACACTAAAAAACTCTTTTAGTATACTTTTTTCAAATGTAACACTCCAATGTGGCGGACAAATGAGTCATCACACATCTAAAATGACTAAATGGATCACAGAAAAAAATACGAAACTACATGGATTACAAGTTTAAAATATGAGACTTATTGGTCAATCTCTCTTTAATATATTTTTTGGATAATTCTATATTTACACCATACAAGTAGTTCTGAGTAAACACTATAAATGTGTTTGGGTATAAATTTTTGAATAAATAGCAAATGTTTAGATTTAGATTTATGAATATACAATAATTGTTCGGTTATAAATAATTGAATGAGTTATATATTTGAATAATCTATTTTTGGTCATAACTTTAAATTCGAACATTTAATATTTGTTTAAAAATATACATCCAAACATTTTTGTATTATGCACTAAGAGTTTATATGATATGCAAATAAAATTTTTCATATTTTTTATGTTATTTTTTGTTTCAATTTTTTGCCCTTAACTTTAAGTCAAACAAGAGCCACTGTAATTATTGCAAAGTAATATGAGAGGTCAGTGTAAAGCATTTAATTTTTTTTGGCTGCGCCTTACTTTTTCAAGAAACTTGTCGTTTTTAATTAAGAAAATTAAAAGATTAAGAAGTTAGGCGGGATTTTTTTAGTAATTTACTAATTGACTTTTTTTTTTTTTTAATTAAACTTTTAAAAAAAATAGTTATCTTTTATCAAATATAAATATGGAGATGACTTCTTTTCAGTCCACATAGTAAATTAAAGAGTATTGTTGGGCTCATGAGCCCTAGCATTGGTTCCGTTTCGATAATTCGAATCATTCAATATGTACAGTTTATCAAGTACTTTATGCTTGTAAAAAATCGCGTTGATCAGATATCTGTAGCCTCTTATTTACTATTGATAAAAATGTATTTCGATTAAGGGGCTATCGATATCTGATTAACGTGCTTTTTTTCAGGCATAAAGTACTCAACGAGCTGTACACATTGAACGATTCGGACCATTGAAACAAGACCTGTAGTAAGCCTCACAGGCCCAACAGTACGCTTCAATCCATGTAGACTGGAGAAAAGCCTCTTCCTATAAATATAATATCAAATGCTTGATTATTAGATAACATTGTTTAAGTGATATTTTGGCAAATGAAATATCGTAATACAAATTAAGTTATTATCTTTTGTCTTTTAATTACCTAATAAAGATTAATAGAATGTCAAATTTGTAATTTTTTTTTATAATTTTAAAAACACTACATAAATAATACTCCATGATATTTAGCCATTTGGGATTGAATTTTTTTTTTTTTTTGGCTTTTAGTTTTTAGTTTTTTTAATAGCTAAAAAAAGCTAATGGGTTTAGAAAGCTGATAAACACGCTATTTTTTCACGGAAATGGTAGGGAGCCCGAAATTTTGGGGCTCAAATGCCCCGAAATTTCCACTTTTGGAAATAAAAAAAAAACCAAGGCAAAAAAAAAAAGAAAAAAAAAAACAGAATTGCCAAAACAGGAAATTTGAGCCAAATTTGAGCCAAACTTTTTGAGCCACCAATCATTTTTCATTTTTTCATGAGTAAAAAAAATTGATGTGATATCTAACCATTTTAACCGATGTCACAAATTAACTTCACCCACTTTGTGTTGTTGAATTCGCCTTTTTTAGTAGTTTGATTGTTTAAAATAATTATCTATATATTTGCAAAATAATAATAAATAAAAATATTCTCCAACCAATTAAATAAATAAAACATTTTGTTACCGCCGCTATATGTAATGCAGCCACCACCACCTAACTAACTAGTACTACACCACCACTACTATTACTAATAGTAAGAAGTGATTTTAAATTCCGCACACTTGGCGTTATTAAATTTCGTTGACATATATATACACAATGTGTACATTAGTTTGTCTAACACACATACAGTGGATTGAATAAATATATGTATGTATGTATGTATAGGTGGATTTGGGAGGAATTGGTGGTGAATGGCGGCCTCAATGGTTGCGAGGAATTCAAATCTGAAGCGGCTTGAAGTTGGAGATGGAGTTGAAGGAAGCAATTCTAGAAAGGAGAAGGAAAATGAAAAGAAAATGGCCAACTCCAAGCAGCACCCATTGCTCCAAATGATATACGCTACGGTGATTGTCGGAATCATATTCTCTTCCTTCTATGTCTTCTCTGCCGTTTACTCCTCCTCACCTCACTCCACCACCACCTCCACCTCTACCTTCACCTCCACCTGGTGGCTCCCTCGATTTCCTTTTCGTATGCCTCTCTCTCTCTCTCTCTCTCTCTGTTTACTATATCTATACATACAGGTGTAATTTTTAGGAGTCGTTTGGTTTTGACTTTTTTAGTTAGTTTTTTGACTTTTTTAGTTTGAGACTTTTTTAATCGTTTGGTATTCTTATTTGGCTTTTTTGACTTTTGACTTTAGAATGACAAAATTGCTCTCTACTTAGAAATGATGCTTTTTTAACTTTTTATTTGTATATGAGTCAATTTATTAATTTTGTAACTTTTTTGTCTTTTTGTGATTTTATTTTATTTTATTTTATTTATTTATTTATTTATTTTTTATTTTTTTTTTGTGATTATATAGCCAAAATGGTTTGCCAAACCAAGGCTTAGTTTTAAGTTTTTAAAAACAGTTTTTAAGAAAAAAATTTAAGGTGCTTTTTATTTTTATTTGATTTGTTTAAATATTTGAATATTTTTTATTTTAAATACACTTAAAAAGTAAAATATTTGTGAAAATATATATAAAAAAATTCAATAAATAGTATAAAAAATGAAAATGTAATAAATTTGTGTATGTGTGTTTTTTTTATTTAGTGAATTTTTTAAATATTTTTTCGTAAGTTTTTTTTTTTTTTTCCAAAAAAGTTTATCTAGATTAAGTGGATTCAAAAACTAAGAATTTGTTTAAAATTTAAAAATTTATTAAAAAATAATAAAACAAAAACTCAAAAATATTTTTAAAATTGCAAAACCATACAAAATGATTATGGTGATTTTCTTTTTTGTGATTTTTGTCTTCTATGGTGGTGAGTCTTGTGATATAATAGTTTCCATTTTTTGGGCACTAATGGTTGGGGATGTGCATTGTATGTGATACGTGATTTTTTATCAATTGTTAGTATTATAATTATGCGTGTCTCTTAAATTGGCATGTGATATATATATATATAAAGTATTGAGACTTGTATGGATAAATTGATCTATATCTAAAATACAACTAAATAAGAAATGAATACATATTCAGCTAAATAATTTAACTGATAAATGAGAAATTTTATAAATATAAACATTAATTTATAACTAGATTGTTGAGATCACAATCTTATCTTGAATAATAAACATAAACAGGTCTTTTAAATATATAGTATTACAAAAATATTTTTCTACGAACTTTTCACTTCAATTTTTCATAATCCATACATGTAATACAATTGAAGGTATGAAATTAATTGCTCAATTACATAATTTTGTTTAATAGTTCATCTCATAATACAATTCATTGA
Source organism: Camellia japonica (assembly GCA_030407325.1). Lineage (NCBI taxonomy): Eukaryota > Viridiplantae > Streptophyta > Magnoliopsida > Ericales > Theaceae > Camellia > Camellia japonica. Next base: position 121,188,078 of record JAPPVO010000013.1, on the reverse strand, counting down.
ATCTACTATTGCATATTATTTGCATACTATTGGTGTAAGAATGCATTAATATCAATATGTAATATATTTTTATACATCAAGAGTTGTTGAGTATCGTTTCATGTGTCACGAATATCTTGCATGATGAAAAATATAACATTAGCCATTAATATATAATTGTTATACAATTGTCATGAAAAAATAAATATAAAAAATAAAATTATATGTAGGTGTTTTGTAAAATTTTAATTTGTTATTAAAAGTGTTTATTGTGGACACTTGTTTGTATGACATGTATGTATATATGTATTGAATATAAGTTGATAGGAGAATAATACACAATTTTGTAATTTTCTCGTAGCAAATATAACTATATTACTAAAGTAATACATGTTAAAAAATTAAAGTATCCAATGATAATATTGCATTATAAATTGACAATGCATGAATACAGTAACATATATAAATTTATAATTATATATCTATATATATATTTGTATATTTGCATATGTAAACATTGATATATATATAAGATATCACAAAAGTAATATGTGAAATCTTTTGCAATAATATAATACAGGTAATAATGAAATTTTAATTATTCATAATTAAATAGTTGGTCATAATGCAAATGTTAGTGTTACAGTTTTATGTATATGTACAATTTTTTAATTAGATTATTAAATTTACATAAAAATTTAAAAGAATTTGTGAATAATTTGTGTAAAATTAGAGATTAGTGAAGAAAGATTTAAAAAAAAAAAAGAGAAATTTATAGTGTTTGGTTTGGTTTCGTTTTTCAAACTTTTGGTTTGAATTTTTGGATTTTTATATTTTGTCTTAGACATTGTTTTTTTAATAATCATTTTATTTTCTTTTTAGATTCACTTAATTTAATACTTTTTATTTTTTAATTTTACTTTTAGAAAATAATTTGTTGTGTATTCTTTTTGGAATTTTTTCTAATATTAAATAATAATAATAACAAAAAATATATATAATAATAAAAAATAGTACATGTTTGAATTTATAAATTTTTACCAACATTTTACTTTTTAATTCTATTTAGATTATTAGATATTAGATTTTCATGTAAAAGTATAATTTAAATATAAAATATGAAGAAATTTCAACGTATTTAATCACTAAAATTGAGAAAATATGAAAAAACAAAAATTGAAAAACAAATTTAAAAAATAAAACCAACGAAAGTGGTTCTTGTTTAAAATTTTGACATCATATCTTGGTTATTAAAGTACCATGTAGAATATTGCAGTTTATAAATCATAATTTAAACAAAAAAAAAGTGTATGAAGATAACCTGTGAATTTTTGAGATACAACACAAATCTCTATTTTAAAAATACATGCGCCTTCCTCTGTCTAAATTCGAATGAATGCATACAACTTTAAAATTCAACCAAAATTATTTACAGTGATTTGATCTATAATAAATAATTGTAAATATTATGTATATCAGTATAGAAGTAGATACATGAAATAATTAAGAAAGAGTAATTATTTTTTGTTCTTCCATCATCATCAACGTAAAAAATAGAGAGATGATTTTTTTTTTTTTTAATTTTTATGATAAGAATGAAGACGGTTTGTTTATATTTATATAAGACTCTTTAAAGCACATATATTATTTTTTAGTGTTTAACTCCAAAAATAAAGAAATAGTTGGTTTATATAAAACTCTTCATAACTTTTAAAAAATATAGTAAATTTGAGAGGATAAAATTAAAATTTAAAAAAAAAAATAGGAAACGTAACAGGCTCTTTATACTTTTATAATAGTAGTAGATAATAGATCGGTTAGTTTGATGGTCAAAGTGTGGAGTTTGGGGATGTGATTTCTTCATTACCTCACGTTCAAAATCTCTTAAATATAAATAATTTTTTGAAATCACTTCATATAGGATTTTATTCCAATCTTAATTGAGTCCCATGTAAATAGATGGTGGGATTGATTTCTAGATTAATCAATCCTAAAATCAGATATCAAGTTATAAAAAAAATAAATGACATTGTTCTAATACCATGACATTGCCAAGTTGATTTTTCAAAAGCCAAGTTAAAACATTCGTTTCTAATTTTAAATATATATATACATATATATTTAAAGGTCTTGTTACTCTAAGAAATTTAAATAATATTGTCTCATAAATTGTAAAAAATATACTAAACATCTTAATACATACTCTTAAAATAAAATTTAAAAAAACAAAGTCATAATTCTATAGACTTTTTGCAAGGAAAAGACCCTTTTATCTTCAAGTTTACTTTAGTGGATGATAGGAAGATTAGTTAGAGAATCTAATTAGTGTAATTGAACCGACTTTGATCCTCTCTACCTCTACTTCATTTATGTAATAAAAAAAATTCTTATATATTTAATAGTTATAAAATAAGAATATAAATTTATAATTATTAGATGATATAATGGAACTTCTCCTCATAAACACGTAATTTGCCTTAAGATCTTATTTGAAAACTTGATTTTTTTATCAAAAAATTAAAAAGTCAAAAAATAAAAAGTTACTAAAAGAATTATATCATACACACTAGTTTTTTACGTTTTTTCATATAATTAAAAAAAATCATTAATAAAAACATAAATTTTTTTTCTGTGTGCTATTTATTTCTCTGCATCGAATAATAATTTTATAAAAAATGAAATTGAAAGTAAAATTTGACTTACATTTCGGATTGGTATGTGACCCTGTAATAGTAAAAAATTATTACTAAGGCCTCGTTTAGGACTAAATGTTTTAGTAAAAAAATTAAAAAAATCTTACTCTTTTTTTATATATATATATTTTCTTAAAAAATTAAAAAATTATCAAAATAATCTATTACCAAACGAGACCTAAAAAAATAAAAAAGTTAAATAATTATACAAAAAATAAAAATTTCTCATTTCTCTTTATTTTTTTAATACTTTTTTAAAAAAAAATCAAAAAATCACACTAAATATAATAATTTTTTCATCTCATATTTTAGCTAAAAAATATAAAAAATTATAAAAATAACTTATTTCCAAACCAATGCAGTTACATTTATTTCAACTTCTCCTTGCACTTGTCAAATCTTTAGCAGAATTCATGTTGTAAGTATCATCCCATTAATCTTTCTCAATCACTTATTATGCAGAGGGTGGAAAGAAATTGGTGAAACCCATCTGGGAAGTTCCTCCTCCAGGATCAGAGAGACCACCTCTGGAGACATTCCGGTTGAGAAAAGAACTAGTTGAGGAAAGGGTGAAAGATAACATAATTATAGTCACATTTGGTAACTATGCCTTCTTGGATTTTATACTATCATGGGTTAAGCACTTGACCGATTTGGGTCTACAAAACCTTCTTGTTGGTAAGTTCCCCATTATTATCAAAACATCTCAACTTTTTATTTGAGGTTTATTTCACTTTTTATCCCTTCAAAAATTATTGTTATTTTTTTAAAAAAAATTTCATAGCGCAATTTGCCGGTAAATGTGTTATTTCAAATTTTGAATACTCATTTTTTAAAAAACTATTTGTTTCCCCATAAAAAATATATTGAGTATTTGATTTTTTATTTGAGCGCGGTTAATAGCTCCCACTTTTATTTTTTGAATCCTCACCTCTTTTAAATCTTCAAAAAGAAATAAAAAAGTAAAAGAATTTATTACAATTTTACCTTAAACATAAAACTTCAAAGAAAAAAATGAATTGGGAATTGAGGGTAAAAATTTGGATGTGGGAATCCAAAGAAAGTAGGGGTCAAAAGAAATTTGGTGGGGGCATGATTTAGATTGTTTAAAATCGTAAAATTATCTTTTCACCCATTAGGTTAGGTTTCCCAAACTCCAATTGAACCATAAGGCTGAAATTAGAAACGACTAAATAGATGAAATTGATAGTTTATGAATGAAATAGGAAAAATGACAATAGTTTAAAGATAATAGTGAAATTAATCCTTTTATCTGAAGAAATATATGTCCATATATTCTATACACTTGTCTAAGGAAATTTATATGTTGTTATAGGTGCAATGGACATGAAAGTGTTGGATGCTTTGTACTGGAAAGGCATTCCAGTTTATGACATGGGTAGTAATATGACCACATTAGATCCTGGTTGGGGCTCACCAGCATTTCATAAAATGGGGAGAGAAAAGGTTACTCTAATAGATGCCATCCTACCATTTGGCTATGAACTACTGATGTGTGATACAGATATGATCTGGTTAAAGGTACCTTGATGCTTGTTTTCTTGATTGTCTTTGCTAGATCCACCTGTTAGTCATGAATGTTATGTTTAGTTGGGAGTTTTGAGAGAGATATAGAAAGGAAAAAGAAAAATGAAAAGATAATGAAATGTGAATAAAATATACTTACATTTCACCTAGTTTCACACACCTCTTTCCTTTCTCTTTTCAAATCTCCCAACCAAACACAGGTTACTGATTCTATATCTGTTCTGAAATATGTTTCTTTTGTTTTACTGTATTTAATATAGGAAGTTAGAAACAACTCTTCCTTGAGTTAGTTTCCTTTGGGGTTTTTGCAACCATTCCGATATCCTATTTCTTCTGCTGGTAAACCACATTTGTTCTTTAAGTGGCTTTTTTGAGAAAATGCGAAACAAGGTATATTCTATAAGAAAACCAATGCGGCTGTTTCCTGTTGCATAAAAAACACACTTGGCACTATATAAACGTCAACCTAAGAAGCACGGACGTGGACATGTGATATAATACGGACATGACACAACACGGACACGCCGGCATGTCATTTTTCAACTTCTTTTTCCTTTTTGTTCATCTCCCCCCACCCCACCCCCCAAAACAACATTGTTGACTATATTTCTCTATATAATCTTTTGGAAGAAGGAGATGATTTAATTCATTTATTTATTTTTTACTTTCTTTTCTTATATAAATAGATTCTCAACTTACTTTTATTCTATTCCTGTTTGTTTGGTTCGTACATTCTTTGCACCATCATTGACTATGTTCCTGGAGCAGAACCCCCTTCCATATCTTTCACGTTTTCCTGAAGCAGATGTGTTAACTTCAACGGATGTACTTACAGCAACATTTTCTGATGACAGTTTGGACAACTGGGAACAAGGTGAAAATTATATTAAAAAATGCTTTCAATGTTCCGTCTCCATTTCTTTATTCTTGTAAGATAAATTGATAGAGATAGAAAGAGAGAGAGCAAATGTATTAACTCTGTATTTCTGTGTATTGATTGATATTACAATAGCTCTCTTTTATAGAGAGAATGGGGATACAAGCATACATTAAATAATATGCACTAAGCCGAAAGCATACATTAATTAATATGCACTAAACTAAAGCTACACACTAAGTATATCATATTCACAGCACTAAGCAGCACTATCATATATTATCATATATTAACAGCCCCCCTCAAACTCAAGGAGGATAGGTACTAACCATCTTGAGTTTGGAGAGAGTAACAAAACAGAAAATAAACTGACAAATAAAATAAAAGTGGATAGGAGACACTGTATGGTCGTGTCAAACCGTTGGTGAAGACACTATGTGGTCGTGTCAGGACAGTTTACGGGGTCATGGTCGGTGGCCTTCTCTTGCAACGAGAGAGAGAGAGGTTGGCCTGTGTGATGTGTGTCCAGCTGTTGATCATATTGAAGGGATGGCAGCGATGGGTTAAGGTTGACGGTGGTGACAGCAGTGAGAAGAGGAGCGTGGTGGCGGGTTGTTGTTGTTGTTGAATCTGCCATGAAAGAAGAAATTAAGGAAATTTGGGTTTGTCCGGCGGGCGGCCAAGGCGAGGCTGCCGCCCGCCGGTGAAGTGGAATTACTAAGTTGTTAACTTAGCTCTGATACCATGTAAGATAAATTGATAGAGATAGAAAGAGAGAGAGCAAATGTATTAACTCTGTATTTCTGTGTATTGATTGATATTACAATAGCTCTCTTTTATAGAGAGAATGGGGATACAAGCATACATTAAATAATATGCACTAAGCCGAAAGCATACATTAATTAATATGCACTAAACTAAAGCTACACACTAAGTATATCATATTCACAGCACTAAGCAGCACTATCATATATTATCATATATTAACAATTCTTCTTTTCTGGTTGTTACTAGTAAATTAGGGAAGGTTGTCTGCATTTTCTCCAATCTTTGAGCTAGGTTGCCATATGATAGTGATGATCATTAATATATATATATATATATTGTGGTTTGGGGGAGGGAGGTTTGAGACTTTAGTTTGCCAAATAGACTTTTAATAAAAAGCAACTTTTCCTTTCCCTGCCCAGATCAGCAGCCTCCCACCAAGGAACAAAATTTTGCTTTTGTTTCCATTGAAATAGCCAAAACAATTCCTTTTCTTAGAAAACCAAAATGGAAGGTTAATGGAATACCAAAATTCTAATGTTTCCACTCAAACATACTAAAGCACACCGAAACACTGCAAAACATACCAAAACAATAAGTCATTACTAGAGAAGCTAAGAAATTGAAAGGAAAAGACGAGGCATAGAGAAAAGAAGGTAAAATAAGCATGAAGTCCCTTACTCTTTTTCTTTGTTACTGCAAAGTACTTTTTTTTCTTTTTTGTAAAGATCATCACCGGTACTTTTTTGGGGTAAATTATATTCACCTCCTCTAAGGCTTCGGAAAAATACAATTGGTCCCACACTTTTGGCATAATTACACCGAATACCGATCTCTCTTGAGGTTTTAATTCACAGATACTTACCCTTTTTTAGCAATGACTCATTAGTCATATGGATGACAAAATTATATTGTCATCTCTTTTCTACTAGAATATTTTGCATTTTTTTAAACCTTTTGTTTAAGAGCTTTTAATATTCATGGATCTCAACATATTCAATTATTTAGTTATTGAGAATCTATTATCATTTATATAGATTTGTTTTTGTGTCCAAATTTTTTCATGTTTCTAAATTCTTTTGTCATTTTCCTAATGTTTATGAAATCTTTCCATAATGTTTCTATTTCCAAGCAAATTGAAAGAACATAGCAAAGAGAAATTTTGATCCTTGCATCTCACAAATTTCTCTCAGTTCTCATCAGTGGCACAAGCATACATAAACTCGAATAAACCAAGATCTATTCATACCACTACTTGGTCTTGCTTAATCTGGATCAATTGGCACTCTATGCAGTACTTTATGATTTCAGAAGTAAACTCTTGAGTTAATTTTCTAGTTGACATGTTCATGTTCAAATCAGTGCTCTGATCAAATGGGCAATTTGCAGTTAGTGAAATTTTGCTTCTTATCATACCTCCAGGTGTCGTTCCTTTTTTAACAATGAAATTCTTCTTGCCCCTTGGACAGTTGGTAATGCGTATAATATAGGAATTTTCCACTGGCGGCCAACAGATTCTGCGAAGAAATTGGCAAAAGAATGGAAAGATTTGGTTCTTGCTGATGCCAATTTATGGGACCAACAAGGTTTTAATGACATTATACGAAGGAAGTTGGGACCATCTGTTGATGAGGACAGTGGACTTGTATATGCTCATGATGGAAACCTCAAGTTGGGGCTTCTGCCAGGAAGTATATTTTGCAGTGGGCATACTTATTTTGTCCAGGTAGGATCATTAGGATAGTTCTTTGACATTTTGGCATGGTCTCACTTAGCCATTTGTTTTTCTTTTTTTATGTGTATGTGGATACCAGAGCTCGCTTTGCCCCATCTTGGTTATAAATTATGCACTCAAATTTGAGAATGTCTTGTTTGGATCCTGAAGATGTAGTGTAATAGACTACATACATAGCTTTTCTTGAGCCCTTTTGCTATGTTCGTAGGCAATGTATCAACAACTCCGATTGGAGCCATATGCCACGCACACCACATATCAATTACAAGGAACTGCAGGAAAGCGTCACCGACTACGTGAAGCCATGGTTTTTTATGACCCACCAGAATATTATAATTCACTAGGTAATTTTTCATGAAATTTTTGTACATCTTTATACTTGGCATTTTATTTCCCAAAATTGCTTGCCTTGTATGTAGTCACTACAATAATTGCATTTTATTTGTAGTGACTTATTACATCTCTCTCTCTCTCTCTCATGATTCATCTCTGCTCCCCTCCTTTCTTCTTTGTTTCTTCACTCTTTCCAACCATTTGAGCCTGTCGTTTCTTCTCTGTTCAATAAAAATAACAATTTGCATAGCATTGGAGCAACACATGTTGAGTTTAATCATTTATCCTGTATTAAAACTGGAAATTCCCAAGACAGTTCAAAGGTTTTCTTAATATTATTTTCCTAGTGTCATTTCTTTCATCACTTATTGATTCCTATTCTTTACTTGCCAAAAAATAGTTGTAGTATTTCTTTCTATAATAAAATTTTGTTAATGTTGTCCTTTTTTGGGTGAGTTAGAAAGCCTTAAGAGTGCACAAAGGCAAGGAGTAGCTTGGCTGCAGTTCCTCAACAAGCTAAGGGAAACTCGGTCTGAAACTCTGAAGTTGTAAAAGGCACACATTGACCCCATTCTGGGGGATATTCTGAGTCTGATTCTTATTTAAAATTATTATGAGGCGATGCTTCAGTTGATATGTTCATAACAATTAAATTGTCTCTTAATTTTCACACTCGTCTAAATTCCCTTTTGCTGCATTTGATTGAGATGTGGAGGGTGCTGAATAATAGACCGAAAGATTACTTCTTTATCATGGTGATTAAACTTGTTTGGATTGCTCATAATTTTTTTTATTTTTTATTTTTTTGGGGTGGGGGAGAACAATTGAATGTGTGTTGAACGTTCCCACAACCTTCCTAAACTAATATACAGCAAATTCCACAGGAAACCAAAACTGAAGTATAAACATACATAAACCCAGTCCTGAATGTACATAAACTGAATGTGTGACCAATGTTTGGACCTGAAGTATAAACTTCACACTACCAGTGCCTTGTAGCTGTTTCTTTACATTAACCGTTCCTGTTCAGGAATACTGCTGCAATTTTTAATTTTGTTGATCTTATGCAGGGGGTTTCTTGACCTTTAAGCTATCTATTCCGAAGATTTTATTACTAGACGGGCAGCACAATATTGAATCGCATTTCGCTCTTGTTAACTACCAGGTATGCATAACCTAATTGAATTGGCTTCTTCTACAGTTTTGATTCTACTGTTTTGCAGCTCATTAATTCTGTTGTGAATGGTTCTTTCAGACAAAGCAAATAAGGACAGCTCTTGCTATTGCTTCTTTGTTGAATCGTACCCTGGTAAGAACTTTTCTGACATTCGATATTTTTGCCTGACCATTGCCTCCTATACGATCTTTTTTGCAACTTAATCCATCTCAACAATGCAGCATTAACTATTTTAGGGAAATGACGTTTTCTTGGTTATAATTGATATTTTGTTTTTCTATATATTTTCATTTGTTTTTGTTGTATTGCTCTTGCATAATACAGTAATGTGACTTGTATATCTTAATATGTCAACTATCATATCAAGACAGCAGAAAATTCAAAAATGATTTCAATTTCCTCAATTGCACATTATCTTTTATTCTATGTTGTTACTTAGAATCAGGACTTTGAAATGTTCTCTTCTTTAAGAAATCGAAACAAAATGTTAACTCAGTCTAAGGTTTAGTCACCATCTAGGAGAGTTAATTTTTAAGAATTTGTCCCATCTAGCATTCATTTTGCTAAATATCCCAATTAATAGGGTCCATTGAGTAGTTTCATACGACTAGTTGACATGTATTATTCAAAATGTTTGATCAAGCACATTAGATATTGTTTGTGCAACTTCTGATCTAATTTGATCTCATTGTTCTTTATTTGTGATTCTAGGTTATGCCTCCACTATGGTGCAGGTTCGATAGTCTATGGTTTGCACATCCTGGAATTCTAGCGGGGACTATGACAAAACAACCTTTTCTCTGCCCTTTGGATCATGTATTTGCGGTATTGCTATTTCTGATTATTACAACTGTGCTCAGCACCCAAACAAACAACAGCTAATTGTTAAAACTGTGATCTTTTTTGTCCCCTTAAGTCAAGATAATCTGTAAATTTGTTTCATATGGGCATGTTGCCAAGAGTGTTTCTCAGAGAAGCTTCTTTGTGTGGTGAAGTCAACAAAGCTTCATATTTTGTTAGTCATAGCCCGTTACCATAATAATTTCATAGGATAAAGCCATAAAGATACTTATCAAGGAATAATTTCGCAGGACATAAATAATTTGTACCAATTAAGTTCTAGCTCCTTCTCATGAACTTGGAATTTTTTTTTTTTTAAATTTTGTTTTTTTTAGAAAAAAGGGAAGGAAAAAAAAAAAAAAAAAAACTATACGTTTGGACAAGAAACAAAACTTATCAATCTTTACTAGGCTGGAAAATCTACAATTAAATGTAGTATGGGGTGTTTTTCTTGGTGATGAATTTATTTACCATCTTGTGAAATAGGACAGGGTTTGTAGGCCAGCTTAGGCATTCGACAATTCAGAACTTCCAATCTGGTATTGCTTGGGAAGTGGCTCTGGAGATATGTGAGAGAAGTAGGAAGCTTTGTAAAGGCCACATGCTATCTTTTGTTGTTTTCTCTGTTTGACTTCATACCATGCTGCATTGCAGTTGAACACCATGATGGAGGAACTGCCAGAGGAGGAATTTGGACCTGGGATAGATTGGAGGGAGTATTCTTTCTTAGATAATCCATCATTACCCAAACAGGTATATATCAAAATTAACCTCATACAAACGGGTCTATATTTAATTGTCATCCTTCACTTCCACTGAGGAATTCCTCTCTGTTGATGTCTGTTTCAGGTTAAGGAGTCGTGGCTTGATGTACAACTTTGTCAAGAAGAATTGCCAAATTGTCAGGTATCAAACAGTACGAGTCAATTGAAAGTGCTCAAATTTCCCAAGCGCAGCAATGAAGAAAGGGTATGACAGATTCCTATATAAGCTTTGTCCTGTTTTCTCTTCTTATATAAATCCTTGCTACTCTTTATGCTGAGTATTAGCTCAAACTAGGATGAATGCTTGTAGTTTGTGTACGTTCATCGGGTTATTAAGTGTTGGAACTAATAGATTTTGCGCATTACTTCTGAATGCTCTATGCTTTTTGTCACATTACTGACTAGATATTTAGCTCGAAATTAGAGTGCCTATCTCTCTCTAATCTAAACAAAACAATTATCGACAAAGATTGTTTGTTTGTTCGTTATTACAGTTCAAAACAGTATTCTCCACATTCAAGGATGTCAAAGTCATTCAATTCTCATCAATGCAAGATGCCTTCCTAGGTTTCACCGACAAGGCAAGTTTTTTTTGTTTTTGTTTTTCTTTTTTTTTAATCTTTCAACTTTTTAGTATTATTTTAAATGTAAAAATATTGTCATATTTTATAATTTGATGATATACTAAGGTGCAATAAAATATATGTTCAGGAAAGGGAGGAAAGATTCAGGAAACGTGTGAAGCGGTACGTGAGTGCATGGTGTTGTATGGAAAATCACAATCCGGGCCACATATTTTATGACATGTATTGGGATGAAAAGCCCGGTTGGAAACCAATTCCACCCCAAACTCCCGAAGATGATCATCCACCTTGGTGAGGCATACAGGAATTTGAAAGAGTAGGAGAGGATTTGTGGTTTTAGTATACTAGTAATAAAAGGAATTTCGATATGTTTTTATGCATATTTGAAAAGCAAATTTAGAAGAGGAAGCAAATCATCTTGAGGTAGGCAAAATCATGTGAAGGATTCTGCAGTGTTTAAATTTCTAGTTTGTATACCTTTGTTAACTGGAAACTCAGAAATGTAATCTTCAATTTGGTTTTTTTTTTTTTGGTGGACATGTTTAAATTTGGTTTGAACTCAGAGTGGTGACAAATAAGAGTATGATTCCACAATTCTACTCCATTGTTATATAGGATGTGATTTTCCTGTGATTGAATCCCAGTTAGAAAATTGAGGTTCTACCCCTAGGGTTTTAAATTTCTATGTTTAGATTATGAATCTGTATAAAGATTTGTGGAGGGAAAAGAAATGAGTAGGGAAAAGTAAATCCCCCATCTGAGGAATGATTTGTGGAGGAGATGGAAAAATGAAGAGAAAAATGAAAAAATAAAAAAAATAGTTTCAATTTCATCTACTCTTTTTGTTCTTCTTCTTTCTTTCTACAAATTCCTCTCCTATCTGAGATCAAACATAGTCTTAATATTGCTGAATTACAGTCCAGTTCGAACCTATTAAATTTGGGTTGAGAAAATTATAAATCTGCAATATGCTCTCTAATTAATCAAAACATGGAAGGTAAATTACACTCACCTCTCGTCATATTTGAAAAAAAATAATTAGTTCCGCACTTTTGATATAATTATGTTAAAAGTGTGAAGTTAATTATATTTTCTTCAAACTTCAAGACGTGAGTGTAATTTATCTAAACATTGATTTGTTATTTGAGGGATTTGGTGATAGACTCCTTACTGCCTAATTTGTCTTTCAAAATGACAAGAATTAGATAGGTACTTTCAAAACCCCCTAATATTATAAAACTTATTTATTTTACTATACTACCCTCATATCTATCAGCTTTCCTATTAAGCCATCCTCACAGTGTATTTCAGAGTAAAATTTTATTTTGAATCATGGTAAACTTCTTATTCAAAGTAAAATTTTACTATGATTCATAGTAAACTTCACTCTGATTCGGAGTAAAATTGTACTTTCAGAGTAAAATTTTACTATTTTACTTTGAATCAGAGTAAAGTTTACTATAATTCAAAGTAAAATTTTATATTGTTAAGCAAATCAACATGTTTTAACCAGAATAAAATTTTATTGTTACAAAAAATAAAAACATACTAAATGAACGAATCAGAGTCAAATTTTACTCTTAGATCTATTAACAAATAAATTAAAAAAAAAAAAGCCAATTGGAAACAACAATCAATCAATCAATCTCTCTCTCTCTCTCTCTCTCTCTCTCTCTCTCTCTCTCTCTCTCTCGGAGAGTGGTCACTTGAGCTTCATGGCCACCTGAGCTCCATACCTGCTTGAGCTTTCTCCTTCAGCCTCTGTTTCCGATATCTTCTTCGGTGCCTCCATGTATCTCAAATCAACGCAGTCATCTAGCTCAGATCAGCGTCGTCATCTATCTCAGATCTCAAATTTGTCCGATCTCCGATGATCTCGATCGGGTTTTCAGAAAACATAGATGTAACCGGCATTGACATTAGATTCTAGCGAACTCTTTGGGTTTCAGCTGCCAAAATCTAAGTATGAAACTGGAGAGACAACAACACCGGCAGAGAGAGAATTTCGGCGAAGATGGTGAGGGAGATGAGAGACATTGAGAGGTTGTTGAGAGCTGAGGGAGAAGGGGCAGTGGCTGCCGCGGAGAAGAAAAGAGAGGTGGAGGTGAAGGAAGAGAGAGATAAAGTGACGTAGAAGGAGATGGTGGGAAGATTTAGATGAGGGTAAAATAGTTCGATAAAATATTTAAATAATAAATTTTATTCTTTATATAAGATTTTATAATCATGAGAGTGTTTTAAGGTCATGTTTGATTCACAAAACTAATAGTGAAGTATTAATAATCATATTAAATTAGTGTGGTATTCATTATTCAATTGGATTAATATCCATTGGATTAATAATCCCACCCTACCCCATTACTAATAATCTTACAAATTTGTTGGATTAATTATCCATTGGATTAATAATCCTAAACCAAAATGTTAAAACAAACATAGGATAATTGGACCCACGGATTAATAATCCTAATCCCATACTCTAATCCACCCAATCAAACATGCCATAAAAGTATAATTTTTTTTTAGTCTTTCAAAAATAAAAGAAAAGTAGAGGAATTTATAGCCAAATTTCCCTTTTGTTTTTGACACATGCTGACCAAAATGGTTGGAATCTGGTTAACTAAAACTGATCATTCTCCTAGTAAACAAAAAAAAAAAAAAAAAACTCTAAAAATTTTAAAAGAAAATAACATACCTACATGCATATATAGGCTGGTGATACAGTGACAATAGAGGATTCCTCATACTTTCCCAAGTATGAAAATGTAAAATAATGAGGAAACAACCCAATCCCAAAGGGCATGTGTCTATCAACACAAGGTTTTAGGAAGATTCCTATCGCTGCCTTCCTAGGAAGAGCTTCATCAACTCTGCATCAAATCTCCTACCCTAATGCTAATGCAACTTCTCAGCATCTTTTACCCTTTCAGTCCCATTCATGCAATTCCAATCATGAACACTTTTCACCCATCAAACCCTTTTCCACTGCTTTCCACTTGTTCGACAAAATGTCGCACAGAGAACAAATCCTTGAAAATACTTGCTCTTGTGATGTTCTTGATCTCGTTAAATTATCCTCCATGAAACCCAACATTATGACTGTGAAAACAGTGCATTCCTTAGTTCTCAGGATTGGTGTTCTTTCTCACTTACCCACTTCGACCTCTCTCCTTATTACCTACACGAGAGCCGGAGATTTTGGCTCTTCAGTGTCACTGTTTGGTGAAATTCTTTATAAAGATGTAATATTTTGGAATGCCATGATGACTGCGTGCGTTGAGAACCGGTGTTTTGGAGCTGCACTGGATTTTTTTGCGGAGATGATGGAGGGGAGAAGTGGGTTTGATTCTGGAACTCTAGTAATTGCCATTTCGGCCTTACCCAATACGAACAGATTGAACCAAGGCTGCGTTTTGCATAGTTTAAGTGTGAAGGCAGGGATGCTTTTGGATTCATTTTTGTGTAATGCTCTCATAGACATGTATGCAAAATGTGGTGACTTGAGGTCCTCGGAGCGTATGTTTGAAGGAATGCATTGTAGAGACCTTGTTTCTTGGAATTCAGTGATACGTGGTTGTCTTTATAATAAGAGTCCTGAGAAGTCTCTTCTGTACTTCAAGAACATGGCCTTTTGTGGAAAACAAGCTGACGATGTGAGTCTCTCGTGTGCAATTGCAGCCTCTACTTGTTTGGGAGAATTGGGTATTGGTCAAGACATCCATGGATTGGGGATTAAATTGGGTTATGAGGAGGGCTCTCATATTTCGTTTGTAAATTCTCTCATTTCATTGTATTCTCAGTGTGGAGACATTGAGGCTGCAGAGACTGTTTTCAGAGGAATGGTTCATAAGGATGTGATTTCATGGAATTCAATGATTGATGGATTTGCCTCAAAGGGAATGATTTTTGAAACATTTGATTTTCTGCATGAAATGCAATTAGCAAGCTCAATCCAACCTGACACAGTGACAGTAGTTACTGTACTTCCTCTTTGTGCCGAATTAATTCTATTGAGAGAAGGAAGATCTGTTCATGGAATCACAGTTCGAAGAAGTATGGATTTGGATTTGTCAGTGGTGAACAGTCTAATGGATATGTACCTGAAATGCAATAAGGTTAACGCAGCTAAGAACTTGTTCAATGCCATGCCAGATAGGGATTTGGTCTCGTGGAATACAGTTATCTCTGGGTATTCCCAAAATGGGCTCTCTAGAGAAGCTCAAACTCTATTTAAGGAATTGCTTAGCTGGTGTTCACATTGCAGTTTATCAACTCTTTTGGCAATTCTTCCTTCTTGTGGCTCCCCTGAATCTCTGAAGTTTGGCAAATCGATCCACTGTTGGCAGTTAAAATTGGGATTTTCAAACAATATGCTTGCAATTAATTCCCTGATGTTCATGTATATAAATTGCGGAGACTTGAAAGCTTCTTTGTCATTGTTGTCAAGAATTTCTGCTATGGAAGATACTGCTTGTTGGAATGTTGTAATTACAGGTTGCACACAGAACGGCCATTTCTGGAAAGCCTTAGAAACTTTCAACTTAATGAGGAAATCCCACGTCGGTCATGACACCATTACCCTTGTTAATGTTATATCAACCTGTGGAAATCTTGAATTAGCAGTCGAAGGAAAATTACTTCATGGGCTTTCTTTTAAAACATTGGAAGGTACAGATATCCGTGTGCAGAACACACTGATTACCATGTATGGCAGATTGGGGGAGATTGAAAGTGCGAAATCGGTGTTTGGATTTAGTTCCAATCACAATTTATGTTCTTGGAATTGCATGATCTCTGCTTTTTCTCAGAACAAGGATGGTAAAAGAGCATTAGAAATGTTTTGCATTCTTGATTTTGAACCTAATGAAATAACCATTTCCAGTGTTCTCTCAGCCTGTACCCAACTCGGATTGCTAAGGTATGGGAAGCAGGTCCATGCTTACGCTTTCAGGTTTGGATTCCAAAGAAACTCTTTTATTTCCGCTGCTCTTGTGGACATGTACAGCAACTGTGGCAGATTACACATCGCTTTTCAAATATTTCAAAATTTGCCTGAGAAATCTGTTGCTGCTTGGAATTCTATGATATCGGCTTTTGGGTTCCACAATAATGGTGAAAAAGCAATTGAAGTATTCAATCAAATGATCGAGTCTGGAACTAGTCCAACTAAGAGCACTTTCATAAACCTTTTATCCACTTGCAGCCATTTAGGGCTTGTCGATGAAGGTCAGTGGTATTATCACCATATGTTGGATGAATTTGGAGTAGAACCCGTAACTGAGCATCACATATGCATGGTTGACATGCTTGGCCGGTCTGGAAGGCTGGATGAGGCTTATGAATTTATCAAGAAAATGTCAATCCGACCTGAACCGGGTGTATGGGGGGCCCTATTGAGTGCTTGTAACTGCCATGGAGATCTTGAGATCGGTAGAGAAGTTGCAGAAATTCTCTTCAGATTGGAACCTTATAATGTTGTTGGATATTATGTATCATTGTTTAATATGTATGTCGCTGCTGGAAGATGGAGTGATGCTGCAGAATTGAGAAGAATAATTCAAGACAAAAGACTAAAGAAACCAGCAGGTTACAGTCTTATTGATGTTGGTTGTGGTTGAGAGATATTGAGTACCTCAGACAACTGCTATTTCTTAATTTTTGGCTCTGTTTATTGTAAATTGGTTGGTAAAAGAAATGATTCATGTATTTTTTGTTCTAATTCCATGCCTATTTTCAACTTTGCATGTAGAAACAAGAGTTCGTGACCATTATCATATAGTTAAAAACCTTTGCATTAGTAAATAGTTCTATTATGAATTGATAAAATTTTACTGGTGTCCACTTTTGAAAAACCTTATCAGTTTATATGTACATTATGTGCCTAATTTTGTGATCTTTTTGAGTGTTCCCAAACTAATGCTAGAAATACCAAATTTTCTACCAAATAAATGACCAAATGTCTTACACACGGGTGTGGAGATTTTTTACCAAATAAATATAGACCCTACACCCATGTGAGACATTCAATCATTTATTTACTAGAAAATTTAGAACCTATAACATTTTTTGTTTGATAATTATCTTTCTTAATGGGTTATGTGGATTGACACTTCAGTTTTGGGACTAGTCATTAAGAGTGTGCTGTGACGTAGAGGATGTTGCTCACCCAACACAATTGTACGAGGTCACAATTTGGAAGTTACTCATTGTTTGCGGTCACAATTCAGATGTTTCTCACCAAACACAATCATACCATGTCACAATTTTGGATGTTGCTTACCCAGCACAATTGTTTTTGGTCACAGTTCAGATGTTGCTCACCCAACACAATCATACGAGGTCACAATCATACGGTCACAATTCATCCAATCAAACCTCTAAACAAATACCAATCATTAATGTAAACAACAAATCATGGGAACCAATAAAGGCATATATCATAAGGCAAAAATATCGTAATATATCAAGGCAGTGATGCCAAAATGGACAGCCAACAAAGGCCTACTCGACATCAAAATTCAAGTGTAATTTTATTCACCAAATCAGAATAAGCACGTCTAGAGTCACTTAAGGAACAAAGAATTACTTCCACTTCTTGAACTTTCCATGCCCGTGCTTGCCATGCTTTCCCTGCTTAAACTTTCCATGACTACCATGACCTCCATGACCTCCATGACCACCATAACCTCCTTGACCACCATAACCATGTTCATAACCACCGTGTCCAACATGGTGACTACCATGTGCCAGGTGTTGGGCGCCATAAGCAGCTGCTGCAGCTGCTGCACCCCCAGCTATCAACCCCCCCATGCCAGGTCCATGCCCTGAAAAAAATAGGATGCCCAAGAACTTAGTACAGTAGCATCAATAAAAACCTAATTCAGTAAGAAACTTGTCCTCACAATTTTTTTTTTTTGATAAATAAAAAGCTCGCCCTCACATAATCAAGGTCATGACTAATGTAGAGGGCACCTTTCCACAGTGACAATTATTGGTCATTTGTAAACCTGCTCCTGTGTTTGCTTAGAATACACACTTTTTTAAGCACTTGGTAAATGTCCATCTTTTAACAACTAATAATATATAGGCAGAAATGTTTTCATGTGCTGAGCATATGATATATCTATTATTTAACACTATTAATCCTCTATGTTTTTGCTCCTTGCACGGAAAATATATGTCAAATATAGGAAATTTGAACACACAAGCATATTTAGAAATGAGTATTGAGTAACCATATATTGACGAGAGGTCAAGCATTATAGTGTTTGCACACTAATGACATGTTCATTGAAGGAAGGAGATTGCTAACCATGTAATGGTTGTCTTCCATACAACATAATATAATACAATTTAAAAATCATACCTCCATGATGTGGAGCAGACGAACCGGGATAACCAGCTGGTGGGTATGCACCAGGGGGATAACCGGCCTGTGGGTATGCACCAGGGGGATATCCTGCCGGTGGGTATGCACCAGGGGGATATCCTGCCGGTGGGTAGCCTTGTGGTGGATATCCACCCTGTCCTTGTGGCGGATAGCCCTGTGGAGGGTATCCCCCAGGTGTATGGTGTTGTCCTGGAGGATATCCACCGGCACCATGAGCAAGATGTGAGAAAAGCCCTCTGTCACCATCATGGTGCTCATCTTGGTTGTGTTTGTCCTTCCCCATTGTTTCTTCAACACAAGAACACTAATTCCTAAGAGACAGAGAATCAAATCCAACAATGCAAGTATGTCAGACTTATCACAAGTAGAGCATATAACCAAAAAAAAACTATGATGTTAAAATCCCATAAGCATTAATTGCAGAGATTCCATCAAACAATTTCAAGGTAATGAATACAATACCCATTTCGTATAATGGCTAGGAGTAGAAAAATTAGATCAAGACCCTACAATCGATCCAAGAAAGATGTTTGGGACAACCAATATTGTAGCTAATTAATTGGATCAAAGAAACATATTCAACCTAAGCTGATCAAACCAAATAACAAAATGACACTATATCTGCCTTCTTTCCAATAAAAACTTGTACAGAACACACAAAAGTGAGGGTCTACATTGATTAGAACTCAAAAGTTGAACAAAAAGAAACCTGCATTCTCAACTTTAGTGATAAACATAAACTAAGTAGTACAGACATGAGACACAACAATTTTAAAAAAAATGTAAGACACAATACGCTTGGGGCACATTAAAAAATTATATTTTTATAAAATTTATCTAACAAGGGAATGTCAAAGAAAATAAACGGGCTGAAAACTACAAAGAAAGAAAGAAGAAAAGGGACCAAATGAAGCTTAATAACAAACATAAAGAATCATATTAGCAGAAAGAAGGGAGAAAAAAAATAACCATTTCTCCAGTTGGACAAATAAAAAAAATCAGCCAGCAAGGTGCATTACAAGCATATTCAAATCAATCAAACTAGGAAGGAGAAGTGCAGGTTCAGTGACAATGACATATAACATTTTTTGTGTAACAATTATATGTATTGCATATATACTTCTACAAATATACATACATCTTTGATGTTTCAGGTTTGAGTCGATGGGGGAGACGCTGGTCTGCGTGGTAATCTAACTCTTAACTTAACATACTAATCGCTATACTGAGGGGGGGGAAATGCAAAAAAAAAAAAAAAAAAAAAAAAAAAAAAAGGGGCAAAGGCCTTCTAATGAGGACATACCTCAGAAGGCAAATCCTGATCCAAAAAAAAAAAAAAAGCAAATCTGTTTGGCCAAAGAGAAAATGAAGAATAAGAAAATTTTACAATACATAATTGAATACTGGCCAATATTAAAAAAAACTCAGCGATCCATTTGGCTACAGTGAAAGTACAAGATCAGAAACAATTGGAAGTTCGAGATCTGGAAAATCTTGTATTGTTTGTTAACTAAGACCTAACAATCTATCCCGGGGAGTTTACTCTCAAGTTTCTAGATTCAACAACAGATTTTCTTTTCTTTTCTTTTCCATTCCTTTCCACCACATTCTTAGCTACCAAACAAACGTTAATTTTGTTGCCACAAAAGAAACTCGGAAATCAATCAATCAGACACATCAGAGAAACAACCCTGGCAATGATCTCCTCTATGATCAAAATGCATACAAAATTGCGGAGTGAATATATATATAATCAGTCATGGCTATTACAATTCAGAGAGAGAGAGAGAGTTTACCTTGAAAAACTAAAAACTGCCTTGCTTCGGAAGATATCAGAATGAATGAATGAATGGACATGTATGTGTGCGTATATATATATTTGTATATATATATTCGTTATCTGTATTATTCTTATTTTATTTCCAGGCGTCAGTTCAACGCGTATGCGACTCGTCTAACCATTTTAGGCGTGCCGACACGTGGAGGCTGATTTGTCGGTCAACTTTTAAAGGGCGAATTACAAAAGTAAAGTATACGAATATAGAGGGTGTAACTCTCACCGCATTTTATTTATACTCCATCGCAGATTTGTATTTTATATATTTTTATAATTTCTCCTTAAATTAATACATTGGGGATATATACGTACTCTTTTTGGTAATATATTTTGAGAGTTTTTTTTTTCTTGAATTTGAATTTGAATTTGAATTTGACTTCTCTCAAATCTTTGGACTTGTTAATCTATTTTGTGATTGATTTTAATGGTTCAACCGTTCACTTTTTAAGATTGGTTAAGAAATATTTATATAAAAAATTAAGATAATTGGATATCGAATAACTATACATTTAAATTATATTTGTTTTTAAAAAATGAATGTCAAATCTAATTTCAAAAATAATTATTTATTTTTTATAATATAAATTTGATTAAAACACATAATTATCGATATCCGATTATATTAAATTTTTGCATGAATATTCTCCTTAACAAGTTTTTAAAATGAATGGTTCGGATCACTAAAATTGATTTCAAAATACGTCTACTAAGCTCAAATGTTTTTTCAAATTGAAATAACCAACTTGAGAGTAGCCAAATTTTTGAAAAATTCCTGGTAGCTTGAATTCCGTGGCTCGAATTCGGCTCGAAACCCAAAATGACGTCGTTTTGGGTTTCGATTTTTTTTTTTTTTTTTCTTTTTCTTTCTCTTCTTTCTCTTCATTTTCTTTCTTTCTTTTCTTCTTCTTCTTCGTTGAACCAGGCAACACAGGCGAGAGAGAGAGGAGAGGAGAGGAGAGAAGGGCCCCTGCCGCCGCCGATCGTCGCAGCACGCCGCCGATCGTCGCAGCAGCTCCGATCGTCGCAGCCCCGCCTCCGGCCCCGACTCCTCCTCCAGCCCTATTTTTATGACCCCCTCCCCTCCAGTCCTCCTCCCTCCTTTCTCCTCCACCTCCTCCTCCTCCTCCCTCCTTCTTCTCTTCTTCCTCTACTCCGAATTCGAGCCAAATTCGAGCCTCCGAATTCAAGCTACGAATTGGAGCTGCAAAAAATTTTTTTAATTAAAAGAAAATATTAAATTTAACTCTTTTTTTTTTCTTTCTTTAAAAATGATGAAAAATTCGGGTCAACTTTGTGAACTAGTCTAACATAATCATCTGGTACTATTATATATTAATTATATATTATATTTTATAGTATTAAAGCCCTCTCAAATAGAAAAAGAAAGAGAAGCGTAAACGTGTAAAGAAGAGGCAGTTAAGATAATTAACAAAAAAAGAATAATATATATTGTTTATAATTTTGTCACAAAATAATTAACAAATTTTATTATATTTACTTTAAAAAAGAATGATATATTTTTTAAAAAATAAATATTAGTCCAATATTACAACCTTTGGATCAAAATACTTTTCTTGATAAACGTGACGAGTAAGGAAGGCAAAATCGAGTTGTGAGATTTTTTTTTTTTTTTTTTTTTTTGTGAGGATGTTGAAAGGAAGGGGTTGAGTGAATCAATAAATTTACATAATATTAAATTGACTGTTATTTTATAATATATTGTGGGGCGTTTTGAAAACTTGCAAAAAAAACCAACTTTTTGATTTTTAACTTTTTTATACAAAAAAAAAGTCACAAAAGCCAACTTTTTTAATTAAAAAAAAATCACTAAAAAACCAAAAAAAGTAAATAAATAAATAAATTTTTTACTAATTTTTCAAAACAGCACTGTATCATAAATGATGATTACACTACATTAGTTGACAGTTATATATATATATATATATTCAATGCAAATGCACAAAATTTAATTATTTTAACACGCTAATATGTTAAAGTACCTACAATTATGCTAACCATATTTGGCAAAGAAACAAGGAAAAATTCTGTCACATATCATGGGCATAACAAATTATCTTCTCATAATAAATTGTGTATAAAAAAATTAATGAAATCTTTTTGCAAAATTAGTGGGAGTTGGGGCTAAATATTGTTAATCAGTGAGAATCCTCTCAGAATTACACCATAAGTGGAAAATTGAAAAAAAAAAAATTACAAATCCATAACATTAAGATAAAACTACCCTTATCAGGGAGGGTGGGGGAGGAGAGTGGAGAGTGTCAGGGGTGGGTGTCGAACGGAGGGGAAGTGGTGGAGGTAGCAAGAGAGAGCAGGACATTGTGAGGATGGAGGCAAAGAGCAGAGGAAGAGTTGGGCATAAAGTTTGCAGAAGAGACTGAGATAAATATATTTTGCCCTAATTCCATACTTCTGTTAAAAAATAACAAAAAAAAATTCCACCTATAACGTAATTCTGAGAAAATTCCCATTGATTTCCAATACTTAACCCCAAAGTCAGATAATAACATCAAACTCTTAATGCAGCCCATGATACTGACTGAACAAGGTAACCAGCTGTTTTGTTTTTGGCACCAACAAATGATATAAAGAACAAATAAGTAAAATTTCATTTCCTTACAAATTCCAAACCTAAACATAGCATGAATAAATTATATAGAATTATTTAGAAAAATTGCTACACAATCTCACATTTCCTATTCACAAGACACAAACAAGCAATAGAACTAATCCTTTGCAGTTTCTCACTTTCCCTACAGTTTAGCTGTGCACTCGCGATGGTACACTGCATACAGACTACAACCCGTTCTGTTTTTTCCTTGTAAGCTATAAGAAAAATTGCACCAAACTCTCAACAAATATTTTCAAAATAATACAAGTTACAACTAGCCTCTATCTAAGCTGCACCAAATAGAGCGTCAAAGTTCTTAACGACAGAATGAAGACAGGAGATTCATGCAACCGAGATTGCAAAATTTAAATTGCCATGCCATGCAAAAACCCTTGCATTAATAGTACAAGACAACTAGATACGAAAAAGGAGACAGCAACAGAAAGCAACATAAATATTTTACACCCATCAAGACTACCTCAATAATCCATAACCTCATACATACTATTTAGATTAAGCATTATTAAATATTTGCAAATAACAAAACAAAGGGATTAAATGCCATTTCTAAGCATGACAGGACCTCTACTGACAGAGGGTTTCAAATCAGCAAAACCTCAAAGCAGCTTGTAGCTCCTTCTCGTCAGCACAATTATATCCCAGCAGATAAGCCCGAGCTGCAACGTATGCACATATAGAGGATGAACAAAGAGTTTTGGGACTCAATAAGTATATTGCAGAGGTAAACAAAAAGAGATTACCGAAACGGCCAGACCCCATGAATGGCTCTGCTTCTTCTGAAACACCACATTGCTGCTGTTCCTACATTGTCAGCGAAGAGAAAAGGATTTGAGTGTCAAATCCAAAGACGAAACACAAGCCACTTCTTTTTAAAAGAACAATCAAATGGGTGGGACTTGGTTGAACACACAATAAAAAAATACAGTCCCCACTATGATGCTCAAAAGAATCAAAACAACCAAAATAAATCTTTGGCATTCAATTTCCCTACTAATTATTCAGATGTGCTTGTATATAGCCTCTCGGAATCTTATAGTTTTGTTCCCTGTATATCAAGCATACTTACTGTGATGGAACACATGATGCACTCAAACCTCGTGACTATAAAATGACTACGGACAAGACTGAACGATAGCAGTTTTGCAGCCTGCACTGTTTTAGAAATTGTGATACTGATATTATAGTTCATGGACTGTTATGATGCACAATGAAAGTCAGGAAACCTCTGAAATTAAAAACAGAAGTGTGTTATATGACAAAGGAAACCAAGTACAAGTTAAAGGAGATCTCTCTTACAGTGTCCGGTTCCATTTCAGATGGTGACAGTAACAGATCAAAGCAGTGCCCAGATATTGTACAAACCAAAAGCTCATTTGTAGGGTCCAAAACAGCTTCTCTGCATGTATCATCACAAACTGCATGAACAAAGAATATAAACCAATAAGCTTCAATCAAGTTATGTATAAAAATCTATGCAATTGTACCAAATTAACAAACAAGCAAGGTTGCTATGTTCAATAACCACAACTAGTGATTCATACCATGCACCTGTCCGGTCTTCTCACAAACGAATACATCTCCAATTTGATAATAAGAACATGTGTCTCCAGAGCAATCATGATTGGGGACCACCTTATCAGTTAGGCCTCTGCTGCTTTTCCATATAGATACTTGATCAGCAACAGTCTTGTCAAGAATAATCCGGTCATCATTCACCTTCAAATACACAAGAAAAATAAATAAATGATAAATGAAGGAAATGCCTTTGTCTAATTGTTATGAGCCTCATTTAAAGAAGTCATCCTGCTATGCATGGTGCATATACACTGTAGCAACATCCCAGCCCCCCACACACATACACGCAATAAAAACAAAACAAAAAGAAGAAGATAAAAGCAGTCTTTTCAAAATGCGGTCTAGTAAGCGACAATTCTGAGCCAAACAACATGTCCGTGAAAATTATGACAAAAAAAGTTAAACCTCCAATAAGCTTCTAACAGCATTCTTCATCCGAGAGAGAGAGAGAGAGAGAGAGAGAGAGAGAGAGAGACTTGTTCAAGAGGGGGATAAATCAAACATACCACTAACAGATTATTGTCAAGAAGTCTGCTATAAAAAAATTGCATATCGTCCCATAGATTTGTATGAAATGTACAGAAAAGAAATGAAAGACAGTGATTCCCCATCGCCCCCATAAAAACACATAAAAGGCAAAAGTTTCAGCTCAACAGCTACCCCGTTTACCTGAGAAGGGAGAGGTGCTTGGCTTCGCTTTGCTGCCTGCATTTGGATGTAATACTCTTTGAACTCAGAGGGGCAATACCTAACAATTCAACCATGTCCTCTCCATCACGCTGCAAGAAGAAAGTATTTCTCGTAAACTAAAAGTTTCTTAATCTAGCTTTAACAATGAGCATCAAATGGGTCAGTTAAAAGAAGTTCAGGTCAGACTTGGAATATCAGAGAGGAGACACAGTACACGAAACTCTAAGTAGCCAAAGGGACAAGTTTCTATAAATAAGAAGAAGGGCCCAAGTTATGAAACATCAGTGTTTAACATGATTTTGATACGCTCAACAACAACAATATTTAAGTAGAACCAAAATATACCTGAATGTAAAGCTTTTTCCAAGCACACTCTCGCAACTTTTTTGTAGGGGGCAGCAAACCCCATCGCATACAGTACCTATCAAAAAAATTACCAATGCATTATCAAATACATATCTGTTTTACACACATACTGACAGATTTATATGTGCACCAATCAACTCAAACATTAAAACAAAATATTTGGCTGCCATGATAGAAAAACCTAAAAGAAATGTGAAGGCTTTTATGCATCCCGATGTATTACTGAGTTTTGACAATGGCACAGTGAAGTTAATAGGAGAGATTAGATCACCAACTGCAATATTCCTCAGTGAAAATGTATGCTTTACGAACTAGGGGATATCATCTAACAACCATAAGCATTACATGCAAGCACAATACAGATGCAAGTCAAATGAGCAGAACCAACATTTGAGAATCCAATAAGATATACTAAGACATTTAAGATAACCGCTAAAACCAAATACTACAAGAAAATAAACACCACACTGATTTAAAAATACTTCTAAGATATTCCATCATGTAGGAAGAAGATACAAGTTTCTGACATAGCTGTTAGCATTTAACAAGGCAAATACAACATGGGATGCTCTTCATGTAGGAAGAAGATACCTAAAGAGTTTAAAAGCTTGAGCCTCAACAATACATATATTGTATTGCATCATGTATATAATTAGGAATTCAATTGAGTGATATTCCAGCAACAGGCATGCACACGCACATTTGTGTGTGTTAACTACAAAATCTTTTTAAAGACCATGTCTCTCAATTCTTACAGCCACGAGTAGATAGTTTCCATTCAAAAAAGTAGAAAACTAATAGAATGTGTAATTATATCCCCAACCAAATGCATAATTTCACATGCATCCTTTATGTATTCTCTAGTCTAGACTCTAGTTCAAACTGCAGAGAGACATCACAAAAAGCTGGACATTTACCACAAATGATTGAAATAAGCCAAGTTTGATGGAAATCAAACAAGGTAGTTGGAGGTACCATTTGACAACGAAAAAATAAAAAACATTTTTT
The DNA here is from genome assembly GCA_030407325.1 of Camellia japonica. Lineage (NCBI taxonomy): Eukaryota > Viridiplantae > Streptophyta > Magnoliopsida > Ericales > Theaceae > Camellia > Camellia japonica. Next base: position 121,161,267 of record JAPPVO010000013.1, on the reverse strand, counting down.
TTAAAAGCAAACTTTCCCTTCTGAACTTTCGAATTATGATGAATAAGCATTTATAAAAATTGATTTGATTCATGGCCATTAGTAATTTTTTGGAGAAAAAGAGAACACTGTGACAGGAGAAAGCTTTTTATACACATTATTGAATAAAGCAATCAATAAATACGAAAATGTTTTTCTTCTTAAACTTGAAAGAATGAAACAAACATACATGTAGGAATTCAATAAAAACTCAAAACCAACAAAAACATATATAAAAAATGATAAAGAAAAACTCATCACTCACAAGCGACGCCACAAAGACTCATCTGAAGCTGCAAAATTGAGAAATCTACAAACCAGAGCGCATGAAACAAGATCCTGCATGCATTGCCATCATACAGAATAACTCAGATCATAAAACCCCCAAATCTCTTGGGGGGAAAAAACAATATTTTTGCCCTAATATACAGAAAAAAAGAAAAAAAAAAAGAAAAAAAAAAAAGAAAATTGGCCAATAATATACATACAGACTCGTACCTCAGAAGAGAGGAATTTGAGGATGTGATGAAAGAGTTCAGGAGGGATCTTGCTGAAGAACCCAGTCTCCATCCTCCTCGGCGTCGCTCTGATGCTGACTCTATCGCTACTACCACAATTATCACTCTCTAATATTCTACTCTTCGAAGGAGATGGAGCGTGAAATTGCACAATCGATTTCGCTTCGCCTTCATCGTTCCCCACACGCAACCTCTTCGATTGTCTCTCCTCTTCAATTTTCGCCTCTTCCTGCAACCAAATCCCAAAAATTGACCTAATCTATGCATACATATGACTGGATTGAAAGATTAGAGAAGAAATTGAACCTGATCTGAGACCTCGGAGAGGACTTCGGATTCGAGGAAATGAGCGAGGGTTTCGTCTTCGTCGTCAGAGACTGTCATTGTGACCCTATCAAGGTCTCTGATTTGAGACAGAGAAGGTTGAGAAATCGAGATGGAGATCGCGATCGGGATTTCGAAATCGCCGCCGGCGATCGGAAGTTTGCGACGGCTGGTCTAAGCCTTTTATATGATCGAGAATCGAAGCGAAGCGAAGCAGGGAATATGGGTTGCGTCTGTCGGGTCGGGTGGGTCCACTCTTTGTCCGATTCTCAAGAACAAAACATTTGGGAAATTTCTTGCTCAAATTTAAATGGGCCAGATCTCAATAAAGTTTGGGTTAAGCTTGAACCTGTTGAAGTGCGACTCGATTAGGGGTATTTTCGGAAGTGAATTTTTTTGTTTTATGTTTTTTTTGGACTTATTTTTATTTTTAGTGATTTTTCATAATTTCTTTTTAAAAAGTTTAGTTTCTAAAAATTTTAGTTAGACAGGAGGAATCGAAAAATTTATAATTTTTTTAAAAAAATAAAAAAAATTCAGAAAAGATAAAAATAAATAAAGATGAGTAATTTTTTTTTGATTTAGGTCTCGTTTGAAAACAAACTTTTTAAATAACTTTTTAGTTTTTTTTTTGACTAAAATATGATGTAAAAAAATTAGTATATTTGGATGACTTTTTGATTTTTTACGAAAATATATACAAAAAGTAGAGAAGAGAGAAAAAGGAAATTTTTTATTTTTTTATATAAGTTGTTGACTTTTTAATTTTTTTAGTGAGTTTTTGACTTTCAAGCTAAAAAGTGATGTTGCCAAACGAGGTCTTATTTTCATCTTTAGTATTTTTTTCTAAAGTTTTAAAAAAATATACTTCTTAGATTTGTCTCGGTAAGATGAACCAAAAAAAGTAAAAAATTTGAATAATTTTTTTTTAAAGGGATTTTTATTGATAAGTCCAATTTAGAAGTTTTTAAACCCAAGAAGTCCATGAATGAATTTTTTAACCTATTTAGTCCCATGTATGTATATTTTTATTCCATAAAATCCATTTTCTTGATTTACATTATTTTCTTGGACACTTATGCCCTTATATTCAATTTTGATACCCTTATAAATATTTTTTAAAGGATTAGCAATTTAATGATGTGAAAATTTATATTTTAAAATTCACATTGGTAGAAATGTAAAATTAGCCCGTGGGCGGCCTGAAACCTGCCGACGAGCCGGGGCGGGCCCGGCCCGTTGACAATGTGAATATTCACATTGACATGTTAACATTCACATTAATAAGAGTGTAAAATTGGCCCGCGTCCCGTGGTGGGGCGAAACCCGCCTGCGGCCCATGGGCGGCCCGGGCGCGGGCCCGGTCCGGCCCGTTGACAATGTGAATATTCACATTGACATGTTAACATTCACATTGATAAGAGTATAAAATTAATCCGCGACCCATGGGCGGCCAAAAGCCCGCCAGCGGCCCGGAACGGGCCCGGCCCGGCCCGTTGACAATGTGAATATTCACATTGACATGTTAACATTCACATTGATAGGAGTGTAAAATTAGCCCGCGTCTCGTGGCTACCCGAAACCCGCCCACGGCCCGTGGGCGGCCCGGGGCGGTCCCGGCCTGGCCTGTTAACAATGTGAATATTCACATTGACATGTTAACATTCACATTGATAAGAGTATAAAATTGGCCAGCAGCCCGGCGGGCCCGACCCGACCCGGCCCGGCCCGGCCCGTTGACAATATGAATATTCACATTGACATGTTAACATTCACATTAATACGAGTGTAAAATTGGCCCCCCTTCCGTGGCGGTGCAAAACCCGCCTGCGGCCCATGGGCGGTCTGGGGCGGGCCCGGTCCGACCCGTTGACAATGTGAATATTCACATTGACATGTTAGCATTCACACTGATAAGAGTATAAAATTAGCTTGCGGCCCATGGGCGGCTAAAAGCCCGCCCGCGGCCCGGGGCTGGCCCGGCCCGTTGACAATGTGAATATTCACATTGACATGTTAACATTCACATTGATAAGAGTGTAAAATTGGCCCGCAGCCCATGGGCGGGCCGAAGCCCGAGGCGGGCTTGGCCCGACCCGTGACAATGTGAATATTCACATTGACATGTTAACATTCACATTGATAGGAGTGTAAAATTAGCCCGCACCCCGTGGCTGCCCGAAACCCGCCCACGGCCTGTGGACAGCCCGGGGCGGGCCTGGCCCGGCCTGTTGACAATGTGAATATTCACATTGACATGTTAACATTCACATTGATAAGAGTGTAAAATTGGCCCGTGACCCGTGGGTAGCCCAAAGCCCGACCTCGGGTCGGGGCGGGCCCGGCCCGTAGGCAATGTGAATAGTCACATTGACATGTTAACATTCACATTGATAAGAGTGTAAAATTGGCCCGCAGCCCGTGGGCGGCCCGAAGCCAGACCGCAGCTCGAGGCGGGCTTGGCCCGACCCGTGACAATGTGAATATTCACATTGACATGTTAACACTAACATTGATAGAAGTGTAAAATTTGTCCGCTGTCCGAAGCTCGCCCCGCAGCTCGGGGTAGGCCCGGACCCAAACCCGGGCCGCCCCGGGCCGCCCATGGGACACGAGTCAATTTTACATTCTTATCAATGTAAATGTTAACATGTCAATGTGAATATTCACATTGTCAACAGGCCGGGCCGGGCCCGACTCGGGCCGCCCACAGGCCGTGAGCGGGTTTCGGGCAGCTATGGGGCACGGGTTAATGTTACACTCTTATCAATGTGAATGTTAACATGTCAATGTGAATATTCACGTTGTCAACGGACCGGGCCGGGCCGGGCCTAACCCTGCCCGGGGCCAGGCTTCGGGCTGCCCACGGGTCACGGGCCAATTTTACACTGTTATCAATGTTAATGTTAATATGTCAATGTGAATATTTACATTGTCAACGGGCCGACCCGGGCCCGCCCTAGGCAGCGGGCGGGCTTCGGGCCGCCCACGGGCCACGGGCCAATTTTACACTCCTATCAATGTGAATGTTAATATATCAATGTAAATGTTAATATATCAATGGCCCGGGCCGCCCACGGGTTTGGGCCGCCCATGGGACGCGAGTCAATTTTACACTCTTATCAATGTGAATGTTAACATGTCAATGTGAATATTCACATTGTCAACAGGCCGGGCCAGGCCCGCCCCGGGCCGCCCACGGGCCGTGGGCTGGTTTCGGGCAACCACGGGGCGCGGACTAATTTTATACTCTTATCAATGTGAATGTTAACATGTCAATGTGAATATTCACATTATCAGCGGGTCGGGCCGGGCCCGCCCAGGGCAGCCCACGAGCCGCGGGCAGGTTTCGGGCCGGTCACAGGCCGCGGGCTAATTTTACACTCCTATCAATGTGTATGTTAATATGTCAATGTGAATATTCACATTGTCAACGGGCCGGCCCGGGCCCGGGCTTCGGGCTGCCCACGGGTCACGGCTAATTTTACACTCTTATCAATGTTAATGTTGATATATCAATGTGAATATTCACATTATGAACGGACCGGCCCTGGCCCGCCCGGGCGGCGGGCTGGTTTCGGGCCGCCCTCGGGCCGCGGGCCAATTTTACACTCCTATCAATGTGAATGTTAACTTGTCAATGTGAATATTCACATTATCAAAGGGCCGGCCGGGCCGGGCCTATTTTTTTGGCCTGTGGGCCGGCCCGTCCCGACCCGAATTTTTCCGGGCACCTACGAGGATCGACATGGGCTGGGCCCCTACACATTGACGATATGAACATTCACATTGACGGTGTGAACATTCACATTAGGGGTATTTTGGTAATTATGTCACCAATAGGACTTATTGAAATATGAGAAAATAATGTGAACTAAATGGAACATAAGTAGATGAAAAGGGTATTTTGGTCTTCTTATCTCCAATTGGACCTAATGGAATAGTCAAAAAGAATATGGGTTGGATGGAATAAAGCTCTTAGAAAATGGATTTATCAAAAAAGCTCCATTTTTTAAAAGAATCAATGAAGATTAAAAAAAAAAATGTTTTTTTTGGTTGTTAAAATGGGCCTATATAACCCGGCCCATCAGCCCACCATGGGACGGCATGCGAGCTCGACAAATATATATATATATTTAGAAAATAGGGAAAATAATAAAATAAAAAACTCAAATTAAGCTTAATCTCGACTCGTTAGACTTTGCTTGTGGGCCTGGAGAAAAATGTTTGTTAAGCGTAATTCACGAGCAAATTTGGACACTAATTTCGCGGATTGCACCCCCCGCCCAGATGCGGATGTGATCATCATGCTCTTCATGGATTGGGGATTATTGGTCTATTATCATCAATCCATATTTTAATTTTTTTTAAAAAAAATTAGGAGGTTTTTTTAACTCATATCTATTTATACTATATATTAAGTAAAAGGAGATTTTTAAACCCAAGCCTTGTGGGAGCTCTAATCTCCCAATCTAAATTTTTTGATTTTTTGATTTTAGAAAAAAAAATCTTAGCATTTATTAGCTTCTCCCAACCCTCAAGTCTTACCCTCATAATAATACTTTAATGCATTAAGTACAAGTATGAAAAAAATTCTTTGAAATCCAACACATATGAATTCCTTGAAAAGTCTCAATACATATAATTATTATCCCTCATAATAATACTTTAATACATTAAGAACAAACATAAAAAAAAAATTCTTGAAAAGTCCAACACATATGATTATTATCAAAATATTAAACTTTAATATAATATAAAAAAAAGAAAAAAAAAAAGGCATTTAAAAATCGCAATTCACATATATAGATAATTGTAAATATATTAAGGAAAAGGGGGTTTCTAAACCCCAAGCCTTGTGGGAGCTCCAATATCTCAATCTTAATTTTCTAAATTTTTGATTTAAAAAAAAAAAAAACTCAGCATTTATTGATTTGGTCAAAATCTCCTGATCAATATTTATTAACTTTTTTCAATCTACATGCCTGTATTTATTGATTTGGTCAAAATACCTGATTAGCATTTAAAATCCCCTTCATACAAATAATTATAGATACAGTCCGTGCATAGTTACTGCAGTAGCCTTTTTAATTTCTCCTGTACACTATGGTTAGTGATAAAATTGTTAAATTATTTTTATAAAAAATCTTAGAAAATATAATTTATATATTAAAAAAAAATTAAAACAAATATAAATATCTATAATTATCCCGTGCATAGCACGGGTGATAGGCTAGTTTAAAATTATGTAAAAGGGCGATTTTCTAAAGCATGTTTATTAAATAAGTTTTAAATTTCTTGTGTTTGTTCAAGTGTATAGAAAGCATGATTGCTAACAACACTATATTGTTCATGATCACACTTAAAATATAAAATAAAATGACAAAATTTGGGGGTAATAAGATCCCAAACTCTAAAATTTAATATCAAGTTTTTGCCTTGTTTTATTACTATGGGAATCGGATAATTATGGAGGTCAATAGGGCCGGATGTAGATATGAGATCAGTCAGGAGCATAACTTTTATTCAACATTGATCCTAGCCGATTGAAGAGCCGAATAAAATAATCGACATTTTAACCAGTAGAATAAAAGCCGAGTAAATGTACATGCAATGGATCGAGAGTGGGCCCGACCCTAAGGCCCAAGGGGAATAATATAAATAGAGGATCACCAATCAGAGAAATGTATGTGAAAACTAGCACGCTTAACTTAAGATACAAGCAATCGATAGAGTATATACTGACTTATCCGTCGGAGTGCTAATTTCGGCACCCCCGACCGGAGTGTTCATTCCTTTTCAGGTTACCAGCTGAGGATCTCGAGTGCCTCATTGGATCCAAAGAGTATTACCAGAACCACTTCTCTACAATTGGCGCCGTCTGTAGGAATACTCCAGCACATCAATGGCGGGCGTGACGAAAGATCCTCTAACAGTCACTAACAACCTTACACCACTAGTCGTTACAACTCCAAGCACCATGTTGGGACCGGAAAACATTGCTGCTCGAAGAGCCTTGAACTTCGACTTAGCTGATGAAACAATACAAGCAATTATGGATCAGGAGAAGCAAAACGAACAGAGATTGGAGAACATGATGGCTGAAAACGAGTGCCTTCGACAGGATTTGGCCTTGGAGGTGGCAAAATCCCAACAGGCCGCGCGCCAAGACCGGGCACAACCTCTGAGAAAGGATGTCCGACGACCTCGAACTCGGAGACAAGATAGTGACAGTGATTCTGACTCCTTATCCCCAGACCCCAAAAAGAAGGGCGGGTCGAAATCTCCAGTTCTTCTGAGAGAAGTCCGCGTGCACGGAAGAAGCGAAAAGAAATGATTCAGATGAAGAGGATCAGCATGACCCCTTTGTACGACGGGTCGCAAGGGCAATGCTACCCAAAGAGTTCAAAGTACCGTCATTCACCTTGTATGATGGTAAATCAAACCCCACCGATCATATTCACCATTATAAGCAAGCTATGACGCTTCATGCAGACGACGAAGCCCTCATGTGTAGAATATTTCTGAGCAGTTTGGGACCACTAGCTGTCAGATGGTATTATAAACTGGAGCCGGCATCGATCAAGAGCTTCCACCAACTCCAAAAATCCTTCAAGGCAAGGTTCATCACTAATAAGGTCCAGTCAAAGCAAGCCGATTCTCTGTGAGCAATGCAAATTCAACCGGGGGAAACCCTTCGTGCGTATTCAGTGCGGTATTGGGAATGTTTTAATCTAGTAGATGATGCCTGTAATGACTCCATAGCCATTACCGCCTTCAAGATGGGGTTACATCCAGACAGTGCCCTCCGCAGCTCTTTGACCAGACGGCCCCCAAAAACGGTCTGGTTGTTGATGAAAAAAGTTAAGGAATACTGCAAAGTAGAAGACGATGCCCTCCGGGTCAAAGACGGGCATAAAGCCACTAAGTCGGCCCCGCTTGAAGTCGTGCAGCCGATAAACGCTGTACCACCATGGAGCCCTGAATCGCGGAATCAGGCTAAACGAGATAGAAGACGGGATTCACGCCGATTAAACGACTAATGTTTACACCGAGCTAATGAGTAGCTTCAAGTGGATAGCAGGCGCGCAAGGCACGCCGACAAGAAATACACGGAGTTATCGGAGCCGATCAGTGTGGTTATGGCTAAGGTTCAACACCTTCCGTTCTTCAAATGGCCATAAAAAATAGTGGGACCTCCTGACACAAGGCGACGGGATAGGCGGTGTGAATATCACAAAGATCACGGTCATGATACCGACAGTTGCTATGCTTTGAAAGATCACCTTGAGGAGTTGGTACAAGACAGTCGGCTCCAGCAACACGTCCGAAAGAACAACTCAACCAAAACAGTTGCCTTACAGTAGGATTCACCTCCGCTCGGCGTTATCCATATGATATACCGCCTGCCGACAGCCCCGCTGTGCATGCAATTCAGTTGCACCCAGGCCTCCAAAAGCAAATCACACCAGCAAAACGGCCCCATGAAGCTCTGAATATTACCTTCAACGATTCTAATTTGATCAGCGTAACACTCCCCCATATTGATCTATTGGTCATCGAACTACGCATAAACCGATTCACCATTGAACGCGTTCTCATAGACCAGGGGAGTACTTCGGGGGTTATGTATTACAAGCCTTCATTCTTGGTTGTCAAACTTCCTTCGCCGTATAATCTCATTATGGGGCGGACTTGGTTGCATACCATGCAGGCCGTGCTAAGCAACTATCATCAACTGCTCCGTTCCTGACAGAACGCGGCATTGAGCAAATACGTGATTCCCAAAAATCGGATTAAGCTTCCGAATTCGGAGTGCCCTCGTGGATATCACGATTGCCAAGATAAGTCTCCGAATTTGAAGCCCCATCAATGCATGACACTTTTCGGCCAATTAAGCCTCCGGATTCGGAGCGCCCTTCGTGGCTATCACGATTGGCCAAAGATTAGTCTCCAAATTCGGAGCCCCATCAGTGCATGACACTTTTGGGCCGATTAAGCCTCCGGATTCGGTGCGCCCTTCGTGAATATTACGATTGGCCAAGATAAGTCTCCGAATTCAGAGCTCTATCAGTGCATGACACTTTTGGACCGATTAAGCCTCCGGATTCGGAGCACCCTTCGTAGATATCACGATTGGCCAAGTCTCCGAATATCACGATTGGCCAAAGATCAATCTCCGAATTCGGAGCCCCATCAGTGCATGACACTTTTGGGCCGATTAAGCCTCCGGATTCGGAGCGCCCTTCGTGGATCTCACGATTGGCCAAAGATCAGTCTCCGAATTCGGAGCCCCAACAGTGCATGACACTTTTGGGCCGATTAAGCCTCCGGATTCGAAGCGCCCTTCGTGGATATCACGATTTGCCAAAGATCAGTCTCCGAATTCGAACCCCATCAGTACATGACACTTTTGGGCGATTAAGCCTCCGGATTCGAAGCGCCCTTCGTGGATATCGCGATTGGCCAAGATTAGTCTTCGAATTCGGAGCCCCATCAGTGTATGACACTTTTAGCCTGATTAAGCCTCCGGATTCGGAGCGCTCTTCATAGATATCACGATTGGTCAAGTCTCCGAATATCACGATTGGCCAAAGATCAGTCTCCGAATTCGGAGTCCCATCAATGCATGACACTTTTGGGCCGATTAAGCCTCCGAATTCGGAGCACCCTTCGTGAATATCACGATTGGCCAAGTCTCCGAATATCACGATTGGCCAAAGATCAGTCTCCGAATTCGGAACCCCATCAGTGCATGACGCTTTTGGGCCGATTAAGCCTCCGGATTCGGAGCGCCCTTCGTGGATATCACGATTGGCCAAAGATCAGTCTCCGAATTCAGAGCCCCAACAGTGCATGACACTTTTGGGCCGATTATGCCTCCGGATTCGGAGCGTCCTTCGTGGATATTGCGATTGGCCAAGATAAGTCTCCGAATTCGGAGCCCCATTAGTGCATGACACTTTTGGGCTGATTAAGTCTCCAGATTCGGAGCCCTATTAGTGTATTACACTTTTGGGCCGATTAAGTCTCCGAAGTCGGAGCCCCATCAATGCATGACACTTTTGAGCCGATTAATCCTCCAGATTCGGAACGCCCTTCATGGATATCACGATTGGCCAAGATAAGTCTCCGAATTCGGAGCCCCATCAGTGCATGACACTTTTGGGCCGATTAAGTAATAGACGAAAAATGGCAAATAGCAGAAACAACTTTCTAGCATTTAAAATGATACGTTTTATTAGTTAGATCAAGATTACATAATTTACATTCAAACTTGCGTTAAAAACGCTACAATAGAATCATATTTATTCGGCGTCCCCTTCGTCATCGCTCTTTTCGACTTCGTAAGATGCAAAAGGAAAATAATTACTCTGGTATAACGGCGACACCGAATCAGTGCCTGCAGCTCAGAGAGCCTTCGTGGCACGGAGGGCTTTGACCCACCTGTGCTTGAATCCATGATTCTCGCACCGACAAACTTCCTTAGCGAGCTTTTCCCTCGTCTTGTATATCCCAACTTTTCGGCCGTCATGGAAGCCTCGTTCATAGGCTACGACATTCGTATTCTCTATTGCAAACATACTTGTCGTATCTCGATCGGCAATCGCATGACTTATCAGCCGTTGCGTCACCCTTTCATCCACAATTGGGTTACCTGGGCCGGCCGAGTGTGTCTCGGCAGTCTTGGCCTTCAGTTCACGCTCAGCCTTCTCCGCGCAAGCTTCTAAGTTCCGAATGCGCTCATCTTTATGCTCTATCTCCCGCCACGCGGCACGTAGACGCATGCCAATTTCATAGGCGGTATACAGCCCTCTCACCGCTCCATGGATGCCTTCCCGAAACACTTCAAAATCCCGTTAACCGACCATCGATTGCTGGACTTCTGGTGAAAAAATCTGTCGAGCGAACTCGACTGCCACAGTTGGGTCATGCACAATTGAATTCATCTCCGTCATCAGTTTGTTCCCCACAAAAATTGCAAAACTCAATGGCGCGCGGTGTCGTACCGGACTCTCCCCTTGAGCGCGGTTGAGGAGAGCTGCCCCGTTGCTGTTTTTCCCTTCTGGGCGACCTACTTCGACGATGTGGGACTGGCGTCTCCCCCGTTCCCTCGATGTCCAACTACCTGTACGCATAGGCTTGCCACTACGATTCATCTCTGTGTCAAGTTCAGCCAATGTCCTCTCATCTCCTCTGTTGTTAAAGAATAGTCTATTTGACATTCACACTTATCTAACCTTCTTCACAGACTGGTTGAGTCGAGTTTGAACACACTAATGGGACCTACGCGCACGAAGCACTCATCCCATTTATTCCCTACGGGCGCACCACCCCCAAGGCGATTTCATTAATGCCAGACTTCAAAAGCCCGGCGCCGATTAAATCATGTGCCCCAGTCGCTCCATGGGCCAATATCATTCGGCGTCAGAGTTCATGCAACTGCTGGGGCAAGGGCAGATTCATCAATCTAATCGGCCACAAGGCAAGCCCTTATGCCGACCAAATTGAGTGCCCCAGCTGCTCCATGGGCCAATATCATTTGGCGTCAAAGTTCATGCACCTGCTGGGGCAAGGGCAGATTCATTAATCTAATCGGCCACAAGGCAAGCCCTTACGCTGACTAAGTTGAGTGCCCCAGCCGCTCCATAGGCCAATATCATTCGGCGTCAGAGTTCATGCACCTGCTGGGGCAAGGGCAGATTCATCAATCTAATCGGCCATAAGGCAAGCCCCTACGCCGACCAAGTTGAGTGCCCCAGCCGCTCCATGGGCCAATATTATTCGGCGTCAGAGTTCATGCACCCGTTGGGGCAAGGGCGGATTCAGTAATATAATCGGTCAGACGCCGAATCCTTAAGCCGTTTTATTTGTTAGTTTATCGAATTTTCATGCACTTTTACAAATTGTTAACTGCTGATTCTTTTAGTTATTTGGCTAAAGAGCAAAAAGACAGAGGGTGTTCAATTGATTCGGTTAGCCTATCGGATATACTACTTACTCATATAATAACAGAGAAGTATAAAGAATTATCATTAACAAATTAAAGACAAACAGTACATGCAATAAAATGAAAAGCATGAAAAATTTTCATTAATAAATTGAGCGCTAATAGCAGTCATTTTACACATGAAAATTAGCTTACATTTAAAGAAATGAAAATCTACTAACAAAAACCTACGAGAGTTGTGCATCTAAGATGCCTACCCAAAACCAAAATATGCCTTAAATCAATCTTCAAGGTCAGACGCCAGTGGCTTAACGTCCACCTGCTCGTATGGAATCGACTGCGCCAATGTCACATTCGCAGCAGTGAGGGCTTTGATCCAGCCGTGTTTGAAGCCCCGGTTCTCGAACTTCGGCACTTCTTCCACGTAGCTTTCCAAGGCGACATCCTTCCCAGCTTGGAATGCCTTGGAAATCTCGAAGTCGGCTATTTCCTTTGCCTTCTTCGATTCTTCCAAGTCAGCTTCCAGCTTGGCGATTATCTCATTGGCCAATAAGAGCGCATCTTCGTTAGCCTTCGCCCTCTCCTCGGCGGCAAGCCTCAATTGGTTGGAATTCCTTTCGCTCGGCATCAGAGTCGGCTCTCGCTCGTTCCTCCGCCGCCTGTGTTGCCTCAAAATCGGCTCTTTGAGAGGCTATCACAACCTTGTTCTTTTCATTATCAATTTCGACTTTCAAGAAGTCGATCTCTTCTATCGTGTCATGTTGACAGCGGCTGATCTCAGCTATCCTGCCCACCGTCTACAAAACAAGGAACTAGAGTTATAACAAATAAATAAAGAAAAAAAAATATATATATATGTATTAAGATGGGAGGATACAGATAAGGCAAGTAATGTACCGATAAGGCCGATTGAGTGGCCAAAGCAATTAACATTAGATCCGGCTTTGCGCGGAATGTGGCTTTATCAATCGGTAGGGATATTGAAGAGGCCATACTTAGGGCCACAGCCGGATCCTTCAACGCCGACGCATCAGAGGCAATCGGCATGTTCCTTATCCTTGGTTGAACAGTGAACGGAACAACCAAGTCCGATTTCTCAATACGTGGCCGTTTGTCGCTTTGGTGCTCGTCCTGCACGGCTTCTTGCTCGGCGGGGCGCTTTTCCCCCCTTTGATTAGCCTCGTACGTCCGTTCCACCTGCTCCGTCTCGGTGGTTTCGGTCTGAGTCGTTTCTTCCGCAATAACAGGTGAAGACTCAATGACCGTGGCGGGTGGAGTTTCCGATCGGATGGCCTCAGCTTTCCTCTTAGCAGCCATCATTTCGGCGTTCTTCCTCCGGGCAAGTTGCGAGAGCGATTCCCCAGCCATATCCTCAGGATAAGCGCTGAGAAGGTCTCCCAAGTTTGTAAAAATATCTTCGAATGAGACGTCCCCACAGCCTAATGTGGAGAGAGGATCAGACGAATTGAGTCCGGCTTCCTCAAAGGCCAACTTAAGAGCTTCGTCTACCTCAGCTGCCAACTGGTTCGGGTCCTCGACGACCGGTTTGGCTGCTTGTTCTTCCACGTGTTCCGAATCGGAGGCTTCTAAACCAATCTGTCTTAAGTTTTTGAAGCTGGGGAAGATAAGGGCTGTAAGATGATCGTCGCCTCTCGGGATTGGAATGTTGTCTGCTGCTGAAAATGTCGCATAAGTCGGCTCGTACCGTAGGAGAATGTGAGTCGCCCTTCCTTGTTTTTGAAGGTTTGGACGGCCGACGAACTGTAGTGGGATTTTAATATCTGCAAGTACAGCGTCATCGGCTGAAACCAACACTCTCTTCAAGTCGTTGCCTGCATAAACAAAACGATAAGTAGATGGATGGAAAGCCGAATACAGATATGGTAATAAAAGAAACAAAATTGAACTATACGGCCACCTAGTTTGCCTTTTCGCCTTGGCACGGGATCTAGGCGATCTTCACCCTCGCCGAATTCCCAGTTGCCTCGAACAACGACCATCACGTCATCAACATGCTTGCCAGAACTGGCAAGCATAGTCACTAAGTGATGATCAGTATCCTTGGCCCTAAGAAAGTAGCGTCCCAGTCGGCCAATAAACTCGGCTAGGACATAACAATGTCGAATGGCAGGTATACCTAGGTTAATCCTAAGACGTCGGTTCAGCGCTATAATCCCCATTATGATGCGTAAAAAATTCACGTTAGGCTGGGAAGGGATTAGACCCCAGTGTCGAAGGACGACCCTTAAAAATGGGTGGAAGGGAAAGCGGACTCCGCCCTCAACAATTGACAAGTGAGGAAAGACGATTGTGCTCTCATCAGTCCTCTCCATATCAGTGGTGCTATCTGCCAAAAGTGACAAATAGACGTCATCGGGGATGGAAAAATAGCGTCGGAAGCCGGAGATTCGATCCGCTAAAAGGAGTTCCTTCAAATGTTTTGCCATCCTAGCCAGCCTAAGGATTATGAAAAACTAAAAGCAAATAAGGAAACGGGATTGGAAGTGAAGCAGAAGAAAACTTACAGGAGGCAGGCAGAGGGGAAAATGAGAAACAAGGAGTTGCAGAAGCCGCGAGGTGATGGAGTTGCACTAGAAGGCGAACCAGAGACTTTTGAGTATTCAAAACATACATTCAGCGTACGAAGGGGCGAGAAATCGCAATGATGACCAAAAAGCATGTGCGTTCTGACATACATTGGGATGAGGACTAACCGCCGAATTTTTGACTTCCAAGTTCGAAACCAAACATGCTGACTAACTGGTGCTAGTGGGGTGTTTGGGGGACAATTGTGGGAGCCGGATAATTATGGAGGTCAATAGGGCCGGATGTAGATATGAGATCAATCAGGAGCATAACTTTTATTCGACATTGATCCTAGCCGATTGAAGAGCCGAATAAAATAATCGGTATTCCAACCAGTAGAATAAAAGCCGAGTAAATGTACATGCAATGGATCGAGAGTGGGCCCGACCTTAAGGCCCAAGGGGAATAATATAAATAGAGGATCACCAATCAGAGAAAGGTATGTGAGAACTAGCACGTTTAACTTAAGATACAAGCAATCGAGAGAGTATATACTAACTTATTCGTCGGAGTGCTAATTCTGGCACCCCCGACCGGAGTGTTCATTCCTTTTCAGGTTACCAGCTGAGGGTCTCGAGTGCCCCATTGAATCCAAAGAGTATTTCCAGAACCACTTCCCCACAATTACCTAACTCCATATTTTCATGACATTTTTAAGTTTCATTTGGTTCCCTTAAACAAATCAAATCATCGTTTGTTGCAATTAAAATAAAAAAATAAATTAATAAAATTTGAATACACTATATAATTATATATCGAATTTTTTGTAACATGAAATTTACAAAATGGGTAATAAATTTGTTAAAATACAATTTTAGTTTGAGAAGCTTAAAATCTAAACAATATGTTTAGACATTTTTAAGGAAATGAAAGGATGGAATATATTCCCAAGGAGAGAAGGAAAATGATGACATTTCCTCTTGTTTGGATTATTAGGAGGAGAAAGGAAGGAAATGGAAAAAGGAGCTACTTGGGGGGCAAAAGGAGGAAGAATGGGAATGAAAAGATGTTTCAATTTTATCAGAGTAGAAGGTGCCAAAATGAGAAACTTTCACAACAAAAATGATTTATACACATAATTTTTTAGGAGTAATTTGGAAGGAAAAATTATGTGGATGTAACACTGTTGTTTTCACAATCATGTTTCATCCCTTTCCTTCATCAGCGTGTTTGCTATAATATATACTTCATTGACTACTTCAAGGCAACGCAAGACATATTTGCCCAACGGATACATTTGAAGGAATCAATGTTGGACTAGTTCGATCCTTATTGCCATGACATTTTTATTTAGAGTAGAATCTACCAACTAGGGTTATGTCAAGAGTAAAATTCACAAATGCATACACAGATTTTCATTTTTCTACCTGCAGAAACATATAAACTAAGAGCTGTTGATATCTTATTCAGTATAGAATATCACAGGAGAAAAGTAGCATCATTTTTTTCTGAATAAAAAAAAAATTAAAATTAAAACTCATCACAGAATCAAAACTTTTAATTTTGACTGTAAATAAAACTAAAAGTGATCCAAGTCGTACACTTCACTTTGACAAACATTACACACCGTTCTTCTAATGGTACGCGAGTAATACAAAAGCATCTGAACAAAATTCATGATCATTCCGACATGAACCACCAAAAGAACAAAATAAACTACTATTTAAATTATCCAGAATGCTTATACAGAAGCATCACTTAGATACAACAAAATGCGGCTTCAACAATTTTGCAATCTCCAAAAACCCAACTTTATCTTTACCATCAAATATTGTCTTCAATTTCTCATCACAAATGATCTCTTTCTTGTTTTGAGGATTCTGCAAAACATAATAGTCATGTCATGCCATACTAGAGCAGTCCAGTCATCAATCAAAAACAAAGAAACAGAGAAAGGAATAAGAAAAAAAAAAGTTTAACCTAACAAGAGTGGCAGTTCAACTATGAATTCGACAATGGATATATAATGGTTTCCCAGCCAAATTTTGTAAACAGAGGAGATAATAAAATTTACAACAAAAGAGTAAAATCATTCACAACTCGCAAGGTATTTGGACACACCACCAAAAGCTAATTGAATCAGTTATGATCCACTACGTTTTTTTGAAAGCATTGAACTATTTCAAAATCACCAATTTATAAAAAATTATGGATCAATTCAAGAATGCCACTATTGCAAGAAATGTAGTCCTTTCCATCACAGCATTGCCAGTTCTGTTCTTCACAACACTTTTTATCAGCGACAACGACTTGTATTAGAGGATGTGCTGAGGTGGCACAAGCCTTCTACAATCAAGAAAAAAAGAGAAAAGAAAAAGAAAGAGAACTTAAAATAAAAGATGCCACAGATGATTCCAATAACCCTACATTAAACCAAAAATGAAAAGAAAACCACTCCCAATTGAAAAAATACATCAATAAATTGCTAACTTCACAAAAAGTTCCTCCTCAGCTTCTGACATAGATTTTCATTTAGCCCCACCAGCTTTACCAATTACCATCACAGAAGTAACATCCGGATGGTCCTCCTTAAACTTCTTAAAATATCCATAAAAACAAAGAACACATTGGCTACATGGGTTTATCATTGTATGTTCCCCCCAAAGACCTGCTCTCCCTTCTCCCATCAGCACCCTTATTTCCATCATAAGTAACTGAACAATGAAGTCTTTTTAGCTCCTTCTTCCTTGATGATGATTTCCCCCTTCAGTCTTTCTTCTTACCCTTAGCATTATCACAAATCTCAATACACTCTGCACTCTTTTTTTCCACCCTGTCATCTTTAGCGGTTTAGCCACCAATTCTTTCACCTTGGAAATGAAACCACTAAACTGTGCTTTGCTCGAACAACCACCCTTATCATTTTTAACAGTAAACAATTCTACCTTACCGGTGCATCTATCAACCTTTTTGAGAATTTAAAGGCCACTAGCCTCAATATTAAATGAAAATTCAAAATTACTTTAACCCCTTGAATTTCGAGCTTCCACATATCCAACTCCAAATCAATTTACAGATTACCCTTCACTCTATTCCTCATTTTAAGTCTCTAACTTCCATCAAGCTCAACCCTAGGACCAGATTCTGTAAGCTCCTCCATCAAACCTTCAAAAAGCATAACATCCAACTCATCCCTCCCAAAATCATCATGCGTTATAGTTTCAAATCTTTCAATCATATCAATATACAATCCAAATCCGGTCTGTTAGCTACCAGAGGTGTGCACTCCCCCAAAACCAAACCACCCTCCAACCAACAACACTTACAAATCCTTCATCAGACACCCCAGGCCCAGGCAAAGCCCCTCCTCCCAGCAGCAACTTATCTTCTGGCACTGTGACAGAACCCAATTTAAGCCTTTCATTCCCCCGAACCCTCCTTCCACCATGTCCACCAAAATATCCCTTTTAATAGGATTATCCTCATGTTACACTACTTCAAGATGATCATCCCCAGTGTCCACCTCCTCACACACCTCCTTATGTGACCTATATTTAGTTTTTCATGAACTAATATAAGCCACTGTATCTCTCAATAGGTAAGAAGTTCATTTCCATTTATATAACAAAACATATAATTTGAAATTCTAAGAATAATTTGAGAATATATGCAGAGGCAGAGAGAGAAGCACAATACACCACAGAATATGAACCTAATTGATAGCAGTGAATCACTTGCAAAATATAAAACCCCAGACCGATTTCTCAAGCAGCAGCTATTGCCAAAGCATGCATCACTTTTAACAGAGCAAGTCATACTTTATTAAGTTGCAGAGCTGATCAAAGCATGACTTTCATTGGCAATAGCCATGGCCATTTCTCAATCTAGCAATGAACATATATGTACATGACACACACAATTAAACATATAAAAATCCATCCATACACAACCAAAAATAATAAAAATCAACCCATGACAAGTAAATCCCCAATATGGGTGGAATGTAAACACTATCGAAGAACAATACTTAGCCTACTAAGCAAGAACAACTAAACAATACACTACTACATAAAAAAAAATAAAATAAAATAAACAAATAAAAAAAAAAAAATCAAGAGCAAGATGTTGACCTGGAGATTGTTGAGCTTGATGTGCTGCCAAACCTTTTTGACGACATCAGAGCGAGATGCTTCAGAAGCACCGAGAAACGCACCAAGAGCAGGGGAGACTCGCAATGGCTTCATCAACCCACGAGGAGCAACATTCGCCGCCACGGCGGTGGCAGCGGCGGTGTGAGCCGCAGTCGCGGCGGCAGAACTTTTAGCGGCCGCCATCAGAACTCTGCAACCCCTCCCGAAAACCTTGGACGAAGCAGCCATGTCTTTTCTTTTTTTCTCCCACACACACACCAAAACCCTAGAGAGAGAGAGAGAGAGTGGAGGGAATAGGAAGAGGGTTTTTTGTTTTCGTTTTGTTTTTACCGCCTTGGTTAATTACACTTTTTCACTTTAAATAATTTAATTCCTTATAATTTAAATAATTTAATTCCTAAATTTGAAATTTAATTTTAATTTGATCTTTTTAATTAATTTTTTTTAAAATTTTATCTACGTGTGCACTTAATAAAATTAACAAACATTTTTAAATTGTTAATTTTAATCTAAAAAAGAACGAAAAGTGACAAGTGTGTCTGATTTAAGTTTTCTGGATTAAATTTTTTGAAAACTGAGTATTTTGGTTTTCATATTCTTCTGTTTTTAGTGAATATTTTTAAAATTTTAAACATTTTTTTACTTTTTTAGATGCACCTTAGTTAGATGTATCTAAAAAGTAAAAAATTTGTGAAAAAATATTTTAAAAAATTAATAAATACATAAAAATACAAAAAATGTACTGAATTCTTTTTTTTTTTTTTTGTATTTTTGGTATTTAGTGAATTTTTAAAAGATTTTTTTTTACAATTTTTTTACTTTTTAGGTGTATTTATGTTAGGTGTGTCTAAAAAGTAAAAAAATTGCTTAAAATATTAAAAAAATTCAGTAAAAACAAAAAAACACGGAAAATAAGAAAGTAAATTTTTTTGAAAAGTGTTTTCTGAAAAATGAAAACAAGCAAGTTGAATTAACAATTAATTTACTAGACTTAAAAGTATATAGATTAAATTATTTAAATTGAAACTATAAGAACTAAATGAAATTTAAATCAAACTATAAAGATGAAAAATATAATTAATCATTTTTATTTTATTTTAAAGTGATTATCAAATCATAGCATTCTTTATAAAAATTTGTATATATATATATATATTAATGTGATCAAAATTTGTACCACTGTAGTATTTCGGGCTAACTTAACTCTATAGAATTACAAACACCTCAATTATCATTAGATTTTATTTTATTTTTTAAATTTAAAATTACAACATTAGATTTTGTCAATTATAAAATTATATTATTTTCATACTTTGTACAATTTTTTATAATTAGGAAATCTAAATATATAATTTTAAAATTAAAAAGTAAGAAAATATCCAGTGTCTATTTAATTAAAATTTATTTTTACATCAATTTATAAATACAACTTCAAACTTATCAAAAAACTTATGCAAATTATGGAACCCCCTTTGCCTTGTCAAATGTGCAATCTGCCAAGCTGAATTGTGATGCTAAGCTACAAAAAGCTCAATAATGTTGAATAACAAAAACAGCCAGGCTGAAACCCTGATCGAAGGACAAATCTCTCTCTCTCTCTCTCACATTTTGTGAAATAAAATTTTGATTATCGTCACAACAATTCAAGCAAAACAGATGTTAACAGGAGATTTCAGGCTCCTCATAATTATCAAACATCAATTTTCATATAATGTATAACTGGAAACAACAAAAGAGCGAAACGAAATTCTTAGTAACACTCTACCCAAACAATGGCATGATACCAACACTTGGAATAGTCAGATAGACCTAAACCAAAATGCTGGTCCATTTGCCATCTCCACGACAAGATCAAATTAAAGCATATACAAATCTCATTCTGACAAAGAATCATAGTGATTACCGACGATGCCGATGGCGAGAGCGATGACGGTGCTTGCTCCTACGTCGCTCATCAGAGCCTGAATCTTCAGACAAACTCGAATAAGAATGCCTGTGTCTACTCCGTTTACGATGCCTATCAAATTCCGCATCATCCGATGAACTTGATTCAGAATGCTTGTGCTTTTTTCTCTTATCTTTCCCCTTCTTTGACCTCTTCCTCTCATCATCATCATCCTCGGATGACCCATCATGCCTATCAAACTCAGCTTCATCTGATGGACTTGATTCTGAATGCTTGTGTCTCTTCATCTTACGTTTCCTCATCTTTGACCTCTTCCTCTCATCATCATCATCGTTAAAAGACCCATACTCTTTATGATCCTTAGATTCAGTGCAAGTTGGTGATGACCGCCTACTGTGTTTCTTACTCGTGGACTTCTTTTTGGGTTTGCTAGAGGAGAAATTGGCCAACAACTCCGGGATGTTCTCTCCACTAAGGAACCCTACATATGGATGGGAACAACAATAAAAATCTGTGCTGTGCATCCAAAATTTGAATGAATATCATAAGTGAAAAAACGTCTACCTCCATACTCGTCAAATATGTCCTCAGCAACTATTTGCTGGTTGGGATCATCAGGGTTGAAGCCGCCACGGGGAGGACTCATTCCTGGTTTTTGTTTAAGTTCCCACTTCAGAGGCTGCAAAACAAGTCAGAAAACGTCAATCAAGAGACTGGATATTGTTTTCAAAACCAGCTGCATGCAGGACCAGGACTTCTGCATTGAAAGAATAAGAATGCATCAGCAAACTGACAAGCACTGCCAACTTCAATAATAGCATAGAGAAATGCTAGCCACAGTTGCTTGAACCATCACTTTGGACAGTCACTTTATTAGTCTGACACGTAGCCACACCATTTACTAGAGAACTGGAATCGATTGGAGCAAGTTATGCCCAGAAAAAATCCAAATGAAAAAGTAGTAGTAGTAGTAGTAGTACTGAATCACTGATAATAAATTCCAGGCCATGAGTTAACTTTCGCCAAATCCCACTGTGCTTGCAGAAAAGCATTGGACTGGATCACATCTGTTGTGCCATGGTGATACAATTTGGTTTTGCTGTGATTGTTGGCTTAAAATGAGAAAATTTTGGTGGTGGATAGAGTAGGTATAATGGTAGTGGATTGATCTGGCATGCTGCTGTAAACAGAGTAGTATGTTGTGAAAAGGGGGAGACTAGCTATTGCAGTGAATTGTAAAAGGGATGCACAATAAGTTGATGTCAAGGGTAGTCTAGCGTCTCCAATTTTTTCTATTTCATGTGGAGATGTTGAGCCTTGTCATTAAAAAAATTAAGAAACAACCCTAATCATCGTGTTTTGGAAAGCTAATATATATTCAAACACATTAAGAAGAGTGCTGCTAATAGCCTGCACCTTTCTTCTTAGAACCCCCCCCCCACCCCACCCCACCTCTTCCATTTTTTATTTATTTATTTTCTTTCTATTACAATTTATCACAACATAAAGTTGCCCTTTTATCCCTATCCCTAATCTCCCAAACCCTAACCTTAACCCTATCCCCACCCCTACCTCCACCAGCTCCAGCTGACATCCTCCCCGCCCATCCCCCAGTTCCGGCGACTCTTCCCCAGCCCCTCTTGACCCTCCACAGCACATCCCCACCACCGCCGTCCCTCCCACAGCCCCTCTCCGCCACGAAAACCGTAGTCGCGCCTCCCCCTCCTTCCTTCTGCGAAAACCCAAGATGCTATCTCTCTCTCTTTGAATCTCTCTATACCTCAATCATTGGAGTGTCGAGAGGGCAGGGGGTGGTGCACTGTGGGGGTCACGCGGGGGAGAAGGGAGGGCTAAGCAGAGGCAGAGGTGCGAATGGGGTGGTGGGGAGGGGCTGGGGTGGCGGGGCAGGGCTGCCAGAGGAAATCCTCTAATATCAATATTGAGCTCATCACCATGTTAACAAAAAATAGCATTACCTCACTAGAATCTGTGTGGGCCATCATAGCTGTCAAGGGGTCATCTCTTTTCAATCGACTTTCTTCATTGGGCATTATAGCATCCTTTAATGGACATTCACGATCACCACTTTGGTGACCAAAATTTCCACATCTAAGACACTTTACATTGCGCACTTCAACTCCAAATGGTTTCACCCTTGCAGGAGCACCTGTTTCCATCCTGGAAATCAAAATCATTGTTAAACTGCATGCCTATGATTGATTTATACCACATAAGACTACTGTTGAGATGATTGCAAAATAACTACATACTTCCATAATGAAACAAAAGCATCAAGCATAGAGTTCAACAAATATTTGACACATCATTATGCCAATATCCTTGGGGCAAACATCAGAATCTTGGGAAGATTCTAAATCCATAGTAGTTTCCTTGAGACTTTTGTGTAGCATCATTCCACCTATTGTGTAGAAGTTTAGGTCACTTTTGCATTTGAAAATTGAATTATATAAGTTGACAAATCAAAAATTGAATTAGGCAACATTGTGACACACGTCACTGATATCCTTAGAATTGCGAAGGAGGTAAAACTCCCAGAAGATTTCATAAGACCACACTGAGGTCAACGACATTAGTAGAAAATGACAAGCCATTTAAAATAAAAACAAAAACATATTTGGAGAAAGAAAAAAAAAAGCATCAGAATAAAAAATCAAAAATAAAAAAAACGATGAAGTGTACTAGCGGCAACACAAAATGATAGAATAAAAACTAACGCATTTGTGAGAAACTAGAGATTACACCTATAGATGATAAAATGAAAGACATTCATCGTAGATGGTTCGACACTGTTGCTTGGATTCTATTGTTTCCCCCAAGGTATTTGTGTCAACAGAGCATAACATGGTTAATGGTGTAGGACATGTCTTCAACAAACGTACCCAAACTGGACACATGGATTCTCTTGCATGCAATGATGGAAGAAAAAGAACAGACAAGGAGAGATCCCTTTCCCTCTATATCCCATTTCATTTCAAGTATATCCATAAACACTAATGTCATACATCATGATGTTATAAGTAAGACAATAAATTTGAATGTGTAGGATGTATCCATCTACCATTATTTAACCCTCGCATGCATATTATTGAATATGAAATTTGGGGTTCAAGGAGGCTTTACACGTAGATATATACCCCCAGGAAATACATGCACTCAATTCCACATAACATAGGTTTGACCATGTCTAAAAAGATGAATGAAATGTGTATCAACTTTTGATTTCCCCACTTAACAGAATGTTTTGTCAAAATAAGTGATTTGACTTTGATGGAATGTTCTACAAGGAATCAAGAGCGAGAGAAGCCATAAATAATTCTGGCTGAGTCAATGAGAGAAGTTATGAGCCCTATGACTAAAGAGAACAATACAATTGACCGAATGGCAAAAAATAAAAATAAAAATAAAAATAAAAATCATCTAGCTAACAAGTAGTAGGCAATTAAGATTTCCTTGATCTCATTGATGTTGATCTCACATTCTCTTCAAGTTAAAAGAAAGCTAGTTACAATTTGCAGATATACAAGATTGTCCTTTAGACATACCTTGGAGCATTTTTAAGGATTTCAAATTGTTCTTCAGTTGGTAAAGCTCGACCAAAAACATCTTTTGGCTTTGGTTTCTTTTTCTCATCACGTGGACGGTCTCTGCCAGGCATGCCTTCCAATGGCCTACAAAATGACCATTATTATTTTTTCCCACAAAATAGAAGCTAACTATTTAACCACTAATTCGATGTAAAAAATAAACACAACTATGTATTTGTGATGCATTATGCATGTGTGCATTAGTACATTGAAGTTGATGCTCCATCCACAGATGGGTCTTTCTGGGGGTTGCTCTGCTCCTGGTTCTTCCTCTCATCAGCAATTTCAGCAGCTTGGGCACTTTCAGGATTATAACCCGGTGGCCGGACATACATAAAGCTCACAGCCTTCATCATTTCCATCTATACACCAAGTCACACACACCACTACGTCAATAGCTTGATCCTTCATGTGAACACATTCAAATCCAAGAGCATCTCCAATCCTTACTCTCTTTTTTCATGAAATTTGAGTAAAAATTTGGTTAAAAGATTGATCTGGTATGGAGCACTCCAATCCTTCCTAATTTTTTTCATGAAATCTTTTTGAAAAGTTACAAACTTATCTTAAAACCCCGTTTTAACCATTTTTATGAAAGAAAATCATCTCCAATCTCTGCTCTTCTAAAAATTTATCAAAATCAAAATTTAGTAATTATATGACTTTTTGGAACTTTGATGAGGGATTTGGTTCATCCTTCATTTGGTAAAAATTTCGCCTATGCTCTGATTTGATACAAGTTCAATGAAATGATTAGAGCTTACTTTTAGCTCTTTATTCATCAAATTTAGAGAAACTCTAACAGCATTCATTGTCTCCATATATCCAATAAATCGAAAGTAACTAGTGAAATCACATATACATACATTTATGTGGACTTAAATCTGGGTATACGTGATTACCTTTTCTTTCTCTTTCTTGGAGACAAGAGCAGCCTGGCGGAAGAATTCCTGCTCATGTGCAAACTGCAAAGAGATAGATTTTGAGGGAGATAGTTAAAACAAAGAAGTGGGTGATTGAATTGAAGAAAATTGCGAAATGGGTAATTGAATTGAAGGAAAATGACGAGAAAATATGATGGAAAAAAAGAAAAGAAAAGAAACCTCGCGGGCGACTTCTTCGGCGCGGCGTTCGCGCTGGACGTGGGTCTGCTCGGCGATCCATTTGCGGCGCTGGTTGGGGTAGGAGAGAGGGTGCCATGGCTTCTGGTTGAGGTAAGAGTGAGACCATGCTGTGCCCGATTTGGTCTTGAAATCAACCTCACCGCCTTTGTCCGAGAACCTCTTGCTCAGCCTCAACCCTCCTTCTTCTTCCTCCATCCTTCTGTGTAGCCTTGATTTTGGTCAAGTGGTGATTGATTGATTGATTTTTATCAGATCAGAGTCGCAGAATCTGAAGAAAACCCTAGAATTTACAGATGAATTTTGCGAGTTTTGTGAACCATAACATACTTTTGGTAAATTGCACTGATGTCACCTAATAATTGACAAAATACAGCACTTACAGTGAATTTGAAGTAATTACACTTACATCTGTAGTTACGAAATATGATGAAATTCAATTCTGTAAATAACAACACTACCTCCTTCCAAGTTTGATAAAAATATAGCCCCGTTTGTTTTGGGGTTAAATAGATGGGAGGAGATTATGACGAAGGTGGGATTATACAATATTGTGTTTGTTTGTAGAGTTGGAGAGAGAATTAAGATAAAGGAAGTGATATAGATGGATGTTGGAAATGAGATTGAGATGAATGAGGTGGAGATGGTATTAGAAAAATAGTCAGAGGATTAGAAATTTTTTTATTTTTATATATTGGGAATTTTTTTTAAAATATTAATGTTTAATTTTTATATTTTTTATTAATTTTATAAAAAATAAACAATTCCTACACTAACAACTATCATCAAAACAAACACAATTTTACTTAATCCCCTCACTATCAATCCCCTCCATTCTACATCTGAAAACAAACAGGGCCATATGCCCTTGT
The DNA here is from genome assembly GCA_030407325.1 of Camellia japonica. Classification (NCBI taxonomy): domain Eukaryota; kingdom Viridiplantae; phylum Streptophyta; class Magnoliopsida; order Ericales; family Theaceae; genus Camellia; species Camellia japonica. The sequence goes on along the minus strand of JAPPVO010000013.1, from coordinate 121,135,275 downwards.
TTGGTTTGTATTTTGAGGTATATTTAAAAACTAGTTTTTTGTTAGAAAGAGTTTAAAAAAAAAAAAAATTGTTTGGTTAGATATTTTGAAAATAATTTTAAAATTTTGAAATTTGAAATAATTTGATATTCTATTTTACCATTATACTTTTTTGTGTTTTAAAATTTAGGTAAATTATATTGACCTCCTAAAGATTTATGTCACATATAAATCATAATCATTTTATTTTTTTTCTCACAAAAATTAAAAAGTTAAAAATACCCAACCTAAACGAGACTTTTTAGCCTAGACAATAGTCAAAAAATTAAAAATCAAGTCACTCCCCAAACGAAATCTTGATGAAATTTTTTTACACAAAATATATATTTTTTCTTATTGTTATTATATTTTCATATTATTTACATTAATTTTAATTCATTTAACCTTATTAAAAATAATTTGATGTACTTATGTTAAAATTACAAGAGTTATTATATGTTTACCTTAAATGTCAATTGTTAAATTAATGTTAAATTTACAAATATTTACACTATGATATTATGAATTTATATGATAACTTTTTTACAAAAAATAATAATGATAATAATTTATACTTTATTCATGTGATATCATCAGCTTTTCTCTTTTTTCATATTGTTACATTAAATCACTGCCAAAAAACTTAACTCACCCTTCAATTCAAGTCAATTAAACACGGCTTAATCTGCGGCAATCATCAATTTATCGAATTAGCAGAGCATCTCATATAATTGTATCCATCAACACATTCCAAAATGTGAGGAAACTCAGCTTGCATATTTGAAGTCCCCGCCATGGATTATCCAAGGCTCGAACAGTATGTCTCATAAGAGGTAAGCACAAATGATTTGATGCCCATTGTGATTTTCAAAAAAACAATTATTGCAATCCTGTGTTAATATCCAACTGATCTGTGTATGTTTATGCCAAGAACTCTCATATCTTTTGTGGGAATGAGTTGGGTCTGGAATGTTATCATCAAATCTGTTTGTCAGCTCCATGACAAGACAAAAAGATGGAGAACCCAGCTTTTGCGTAGTGTTTTAGTCTGAAGGAGTCACATCTTTTTGTAGTGCAATGCAACTGTTTGATTAATGGCCTAGCTGATGTGTTCTTGTGTAATTAGTTATTATTTTTATGTTCTATCTTTTGGGTTTGTTTTTTGTTAGTAAGTTGAATCATATTGTGTTGATGGGACATGTGATAATTCATAACTCAAGCTTTATTATGATGTCTGTGGTATTCTAATTGGCAGTTTAACAAAGTTTTCTTAAAGATTATCTTTAATTGTACTGCATGAATAGGTGATCCAGCTGCGTACCAAGGAAATTTAAAAATAGATTCATGCACAAGACCAACCATTTGGCATGGGCTGATAGGCAGTAGGCACCGCACCTTGATTTCTTTCAATAACGTTTAACAACAAATAGACTTGGAGCAATAACTAAACTGATCAACAATTTAATCAGTTTTGGGTCAAACTGGAAGGCATGCTAGCTTAGGCACATATCACTTCTTAGTCTCACATCGGCCTAATGAATGAAAATCAATCCTCTAGTCAGCAGAGCATTTTCACAGGTGCACTAGATAAGGCTTCAAAATTGATCATATACTTTATTCAAGAAATATTATAATGGAAGTACCCTGTAGAAATTTATTGTCGTAGGATAAAGAGAGTTTTCTCGTTCTATTTGGCATTTGGCATCATCTTCAACAACTCCTACAACAATTTTAATTTAGGACAATGTCCCGTTTGGTAGAACTGTGAGAAAGTGATTATAAATTATAACTTAAAAGATTATAACTTATAGCTGTTAGCATAAGCTGGTAACCTGTTTGGTGAAACTGTGGGATTATAGATTTAAGTAGCAGTGTAGTATTTGGTAAATAAGCTGTAAAATAGTTTTTGGTTGTGTAATTGTCATTTTTGCCTTTATGAATATAAAAATTGTAATTTTTTCATTTTCTTCACTTTAAATTTTAAAAAGTTATTTCATTAATGAAAGTTGATTAATTAATACCTAATTTGGTACATTTTTATATTACCTCAAAAAAAAAAATTTATTTTTTGTTTTTTGTTTTTTAATAAATTTTCCTATGTGTACCATACCTACCACTACAACTCTCCCATGATAAGACACCCACTTCCTGATCTGACCATGGGAGGCAATGGTATTTGAGATACCTCTATGTTGTCAACCAATGAGGTTGAGTCACTTGTCCAGAGAAGCCTCTTATGCATATGTTAAAACATTCCTAATTGTCTTCTTTGTCTTTAGTAAAGAGCAATACCTCTCCACTGCCCTCCTCTCACTCACCTACTGTTGTCCGAAATCTCACCCCCTTGATCTTCAATGATTCCTTGCCATCTTAGTGCTAGCCGTCATCCCTGAAGGTCCCATCCAACCACTTCCTTATCTACTATTCACAACCTTAACATGTTTGCTTACTACAATTACTTATGCTTAACAAAACTTGTTTAGTGTTGCTTGACCATCTCACAGATAGACTAAAGCATGGATTTTGTAAGCCTGATTCTTTTAGGCTAATCAGTGGGTGTGGGAGCCGAGTTTAATATGCCGTACACAAATAGGAGTCGTGTATAAGTCGGCTCGTAATGACTTTACCCTCGGGGTAAGATTGCCAAAAAGACGAGTGAAGTGGGCCGGCCTTGGCCGAATAGAACTAGATTGAGGGCCAAATAAGCCATAAATTCTACCGAATGATTTGGAATCCAGCTGTTAGGGCAGCGTGTCCATAATCAAAAAATGGGCCACAGAAGAGTAATATAAAAGAGGAGGAGCATCAGCCAGAGAGGAGGGATGTAAGAAAAATATAACTTGAGATATAAGAAAGACTTGACTGTATACTAACTTGCTCGTCGGAGTGTTAATTCCGGCACCCCCGACCGGATTGTTCATTTCCATTTCAGGTACAAACTCGAGGATCGAGAGAGTCTGCTTGGGCCAAAGGGTATTTCCAAACCACATCTCCACAATTGGCGCCGTCTGTGGGAATACTCAAACGTGTTTATAGCAGACATAACAGATGATCCTCTACTCGTTGCTAATGTTCTTAAACCAAGAGATGATGTTACTCCAAAAACCATGCTTGGTCCGGAGAATATCATGGCGCGAAGGGCCCTGAACTTCGACCCAGTGACTCAAACTTTGCTTTTAATCTCGATGCAGGAAACCATGCAGATGATCATGGATCAAGCAAAACGAAACGAAGAATGTCTGGAAGACATGGCGGCTAAAAACGAACATTTGCGTAAGGAGTTGGCCCTTGAGTTAGCCAAATCTCAACCAACCGCACCATGCCATGACCGGGGTCGGTCGCCAGAGAAGAATGGTGATCGACGGCGACGGCGTCGGTCGTCGGCGTCGGCATCGGCATCGGCATTGGAAATCTGGTAGTGGCAGCACTTCCAACTCGTCATCCTAGGAGCCTAGGAAGAAAGGACGAGCTAATGTGTCCAACTCATCCGAAGGAAGTCCGTATGTACGGCACAGGCAAGGGAAGGGAAATGATGGTTCGGATGAAGACAAACATAATCCTTTTATACGACGCATTGCAAAGGCTGTATTGCCTAAAAGGTTTAAAGCACCAACGTTAAGTCAAACCCTATAGATCACATTCGTCATTACAAGCAAGCGATGACGTTGCATGCTGATGATGAATCCTTCATGTGTCGAATATTTCCAAGCAGCTTGGGACCTTTGGCCATTAGATGGTATTATAAATTGGAGCTGGTGTCAATAAAAAGTTTTCATCAGCTCCAAAAGTCCTTCAGGGCAAGATTCATCACCAACGAGATTCAGCCAAAGCAAGCTGACTCTCTCTGGGTGATGCAAATTAAACCAGAAGAGATCCTTCGTGAGTATTCGGCGCGCTACTGGGAGTATTTCAACTTGGTGGACGATGCTGCAACGATTCTATGGCCATTACCCCTTCAAAATAGGGTTACATCCCGATAGTCCTCTCTGAAGCTCGTTGACCAGACGTCCTCCCAAAATAGTCTGGGCGTTGATGAAGAAAGTTGAGGAATATTGCAAGATGGAAGATGATGCTCTTCGCGTCAAGGCCGGACAAAAGCCCTGAAGTCGGCCCTATTTGGTCTGGTTCAGCAGATAAGCGCCATACCATCAGGGAGCCCTGAACCACGGCGCCAATCAAAGCGCGAAAATCAAGGGGATTCGCGTCAGTCAAGCGAATAGTGTTCGCGCCGTTCGAACGAGTAGTATCAAATGGATAGCAGGCGCCCAAGACGTTCGGACAAGAAGTGCACGGAATTGGCAGAACCTAATCAGCAAGATCCTACCTAAAGTCCAGCATCTACCGTTCTTTAAATGGCCGTCCAAGATGATTGGACCCCTTGATATTATATGGAGGGATAGGTGATGTGAATATCACAAGGATCATGGCCATGAAACTGACAGTTGTTATGCACTGAAGGACTTTCTGGAGGAGTTGGTGCAAGACGGCCGACTGGCACAATACGTCCGAAAGGGCAATCCACCAACCACGGTGGCTCTACACCCAGATTTCCCTCCACTTGGTGTGATTCACATGATATACAGTCTATCGCCGCCGACTCAAGTGTATATGATCCAACTACAACCCAGCTTGCCCAAGCCGTACACACCAGCCAAACGGCCTCATGAGACCGGCAAAATCAGTTTTGACGACACCGATCTTGAAGGGGTATTGTTCCCCCACGAAGATGCCCTCGTTATCGAGTTACGCGTAAATAGATTTGTCGTGGAACGCGTTCTAATCTATTAGGGGAGCACTTCGGAGATAATGTATCACAAGGCATTCATTAAACTCGGCTTCAACGACTGAGACTTGCAGCCGGCCGAGTATCCCCTGTTCGGTTTCAACACTAATCCCGGTACCCTCTGGGCAAGATCGTACTGCCAGTGTGTGTAGGTACCAAATCAGTGGACGTAGAGTTTCTGGTCGTCAAACTTCCATCACCATACAATCTCATTATCATGGGAAGGACCTAATTACATGCAATGCAGGCGGTGTCGAGTACCTACCATCAGTTGCTCCATTTTCCAACACAAATATGGCATTGAGCAAATTTGTGGTTTTCAAAAATCGGCAAAGGCCTGCTATCTTATTGCTTCGACGAGGAAGCCGAAGAACTAGAAGTGAACTCAATTGAAGTTTCGGATAGCGAAAGCCTCGAGGATGTAGGAAAAAACCTCAGCGATAAAGCAACTGAAGACCTCGATCGGATCGGCATCAAAGGGGAACTTGACAAATTCTTCATGATCGGTACCTCTCTGAATGCAACTGAACGACAAGAGCTGATTTATTTTTTACTCAGCAACATCCATGCATTTGCCTGGACGCAGTATGAGATTCTGGGGGTGGATCCAAGCATAGCCCAACACCGTTTAAACGTTGACTCAAAGGTTAAATCAATTATTCAAAAAAGTTGCCGGTCGGCCGCAGACCATACTTCGGCCGTTGTTGACGAAGTCGACAAGCTGTTAGAAACCAAGGCAATTCGTAAAGTAACTTATCTCACCTGGTTGTCCAATACCGTGGTCGTCAAGAAAAAAAACGGATCTTGGCGTGTTTGTGTGGATTTCACGGACTTGAACAAGGCCCAAGGATTGCTTTCCTCTTCCCCGAATTGACCAACTCATACGCAACTGCACATCACCAACGCATGAGTTTCTTGGATGCTTATCGGGGTTACCACCAAATTGCCATGCATTCGGAAGACCAAGAAAAGACCGCATTCCTCACCCCACGAGGAACCTATTGTTACGAGGTCATGCCGTTCGGACTGAAGAATGAGGGGGCAACGTACCAGAGGTTAGACACCACTATGTTTAAAGAACAGCTCGGCTCCACCATGGAAGTATACATTGATGATATGGTGGTGAAATCTAAGAAAAAACATGCTCATCTAGCTGACTTATCCGCGACATTCGGTATACTCCGAAAGTACAAAATGAAACTGAATTCCTCGAAGTGTGCATTCGGTATCGGATCTGGCAAGTTTCTCAGTTATATTGTGAACCATCGCGGAATAGAAGCCAACCCGAGGCAAATCACGACCATTATAGAACTCGGCTCACCTTAGCCTGCCAAAGAAGTCCAGAAATTGATGGGAATGGCCGCCGCTCTCAAAATTTATCAACCGTTCCTCGGATCGCTGCCGACCATTCTTTCACACACTTCGGCAGGGCAAAGCATTTAAGTGGACCCCCGAGTGCCAGGTTGCACTTGACGGCTTGAAAGCTTATCCGTTCAGTACCACTCTTGGCAACCCTATCGCCAGGTGATCCGCTCATTTTATATCTAGTGGTATCCGATCGGGCGGTCAGCGCCGTATTATTAAAGGAGGAACTCGGGAAGTAGCAACCAATCTACTATGTAAACAAGGCAATGGTTGATGCCGAAACATGATACCTACCACTGGAAAAAGCTCATCTTGGCTCTTGTGGTGGCTGCCAGAAAGTTGATACACTACTTCCGGACTCATACCATAGGGGTACTAACGGATCATCCTCTCCGAGCAGCTCTCCATAGCACGGAGGCATCAGGCCGAGTCTCTAAGTGGGCCTTGGAACTCGGTCAGTATGACATCTAATTTTTACCCAAAACGGCCATCAAAGGGCAGGTATTGGCCGACTTTGTAGCCGAGTTCACTGGTTGCCACGCTGACTTTAAGCCAGACCAACCCTCCCCTTAACCTCAACCAGACTGGAGAATGTATGTTGGAGACATTTGGCAGATGTATTGTGATGGATCATCCAACCAACGTGGTAGCGGGGCAAGTGTAGTAATTATGACCCCCGAAGGGGCAATAATCGAGCAGGCAATGAAACTGGGGTTCGATGCATCAAATAATGAGGCCGAATATGAAGCATTGCTAACCGGCCTCTGAAACGCGATTTACCTAGGTGCCAAGCGGTTACAGGTTTTCTGTGATTCAAAATTAGTCATCAACCAGTTGAAAGGGGAATATGCGACTAAGAATGACTGAATGGCAGCCTATATGAAAATGACGAATTCCTTGCTCACGAAATTCGACCACCACTAGCTGAATCAGATAACCCGAGATCAGAACACAAATGCGGATGCCCTTGCTTGCCTAGCTTTTGCTATCAACATCGAAATTAAACGAACCATCGAAGTGGGATTCATCCTGCAGCTGAGTATCAGTTCCCCCGAACCTGTCTAGGTCAACATCATTAGCTCAGAGCCGAGTTGGATGGATCCCATCATTGCATTTCTTTCCTCATAACAACTGCCAGTAGATAAGAAAGAAGCCCATAAGTTGCGGAATAAAGTCTTACGATATTACCTGGATCTTCAGGAAGAATTTTACAAAAAATCTCTCTCAGGGCCATATTTGGAATGCGTTCACCTAGACAGAGTTGAAGCCCTCTTAATTGAAATACATGAAGGTAGTTGCGGTGCCCACTCTGGAGGACACTCATTGGTCCACCGAGCTATAACGCAGGGATATTATTGGTCGACAATGCGTACTGATGCTGAAAATTATGTAAAAAAGTGTGAACAATGCCAGAAGTTTTCTCCATTAACTCACCTGCTTGCCGAAGAATTGAATTCCGTTACTAGTCCTTGGACGTTTGCTCGATAGGGCCTTGACATCGTCGGACCGTTACCACGAGCTCTGGGAAATAAACGATTCTTGATCGTTGCAACAGACTATTTCACGAAGTGGGTCGAAGCAGAATCACTGGTACATATCCGAGATGTTGATGTTAAGTGCTTTTGTGTGGAAAAATATTATTACCCGATTTGGCATACCCAGAGCCTTGTCTCTGATAACGACACGCAATTCGACTGCGGCGTCGATAGGGAACTATGTAACACATATGGTATCCGACCTTACTTTTCCTTTCCGGTGTATCCACAAGTAATGGTCAAGCCGAGTCCTCAAATAAAGTGATCCTGGACGGAATCAAGAAACGATTGGTGAAGGCCAAGGGCAAGTGGGTTGAAGAGCTGCCCAGTGTATTGTGGGCTTACTGCACCATCCCGAGGTGCGCCATTGGAGAAACGCCGTTTGCCTTGTGCTTTGGGATAGAAGCTATCATCCTTGTGGAAATCAGTCTGCCCACTCTTAAATCAAAGGCTTTTGATACAGGGCGCAACTACATGATGTAGGCCTTGGATCTGAATGTGCTTGAGGAACGCCGAGATCGGGCTCTTACACGCATGGCGTGATATCAGCAACTCCTCGCGAAGTCATATAATCAGCGCGTACAGTTGCGCCATTATGCTCCCAGAGAATTGGTCCTCCAGAAAGTGCTTCTTGCTATGAAAAACCCGATAGATGGAAAAGTTAGGTCCCAATTGGGACGACCACTATCAGATTGATTCGATTGCTGGCATAAGTGCATATCGCCTTCCGGACATGACTGGTCGAAATCTACCACGACCCTATAATTTGATCCACTTGCGTAAATTTTATCATTAAAACCAACTTGCACGATATGCCAGTTCGTTTTTATTTGTATTGCTGTGCAAATGTGTATGCATCTATGTAGTTACTCAGTAATACAATACGCCTTCCACATTGCTGTCTCATTTAAATTTACCAAATAAGCCTCCAAATTCGGAGCGCCTTTCGTGCATCACGTTTGGCCATCAAAAAGACTCCGGATTCGGAGCACCTTTCGTGCTTGGCACGTTTGCCCGAATAATCCTCCGAATTCGAAACGTCTTTCGTGCATGACCACGTCTGGCCATCAAAAAAACTTCGGATTCGGAGTGCCCTTCGTGCTTGGCATGTTTGGCCGAATAAGCCTCCGAATTCGGAGCGCCTTTCGTGCATGATCACGTTTGGCCATCAAAAAGACTCTGGATTTGGAGCGTCCTTCGTGCTTGGCACATTCGGCCGAATAAGCCTCCGAATTCGGAGCGCCTTTTGTGCGTGATCACGTTTGGCCATCAAAAAGACTTCGGATTCGAAGCGCCCTTCGTGCTTGGCACGTTTGGCCGAATAAGTCTCCGAATTCGGAGCGCCTTTCGTGTATGACCATGTTTGGCCATAAAAAAGACTCCAGATTCGAAGCGCCCTTTATGCTTGGCACGTTTGGCCGAATAAGCCTCCGAATTCGGAGCGCCCTTCGTGCTTGGCACGTTTGGCTGAATAAGCCTCCGAATTTGGAGCGTATTTCGTACATGATCACGTTTGGTCGAATAAATCCTCCGAATTCGAAGCGCTATTTGTGCATGATCACGTTTGACCATCAAAAAGACTCCAGATTCGGAGTGCTCTTCAGCTTGGCACATTTGGCCAAATAAGTCTCCGAAAATGCGATTAACAGTCGTAAAAATACATCAACGAGCTAAAAGGACAATAGAGTGGCATGGGGCATATGCAACAATGACAAGCATCAAACAAACAAGCAGAATGTATTTATTTCAACATGCAAATACATGGGCACAAAAAAATTAAAAAAAAATAAAAAAATAATGATGACAATATGTTTTTCTTGCTATTTAAGCCTTCTCCGAATCAGTCCCTTCTTCTTCGTCATTAGGTGTCATAAGTTTTGAAGGGAAACTTGTAGCTTTGGAACAACGGTGATGCAGAATCGATACCAGCGACATGCAAAGCCTTGATCCATCCGTGCTTAAAGCCACGGTTCTCACATCCGCCAACTTTTCTTTAGTCTTTGCAATGTCGATTTTTCGGCCGTCAATGAAGCCTTCTTCATAGGCCCGTGTTCTCATTGCTTCTTTTGCGAACATGTTTGTTGTATCCCGATTGGCTATGGCATGATCAACCAGGAGCTGGTTTACTCTATCTATTATGATCGGGTTCATTGTATTCGCCGATTGAGTCTTGGCAGCATTGGCCCTTCTCAGTTCATTCTCGGCCTTCTCCACGCGGCGCTCTAAGTCCCGAATACGCTCGTCTTTCTATTCAATTTCTCTTTTCGCGGCTTGAAGGCGCATGCTAATCTCATATGAGCTATAGAGTTCTCTGACAGCTCCATGAATGCCCTCTCTGAAGATTTCATAATCACCCCGTCCAATCATTGATTGTTGCACTTTGGGTGGAAACATTTGCCGAGTAAACTCGACTGCCACGTTCGGATCGCGAATGATTGAGTCCGCTTCGGTCATTGGTTTGTTTCCAATAAACATCGAAAAACTTAACGAGCACGGCGGCCTACTCGGTTCGTTCCGCGTTGAAGCAGGTGCAACCCCAGTTCTTGCCTTCCCTTGTTGCTGCACCCTCCTCCTTGGCTATCTTTCTACCTCGCCCCCTCTTAGGCACCTACTTCGACGACGGGGGGATCGACGCCATTTTATCTATTCGGCCTCTTAGGTCTCTTAGGCCTCTCTCGCTCCTCCAATGCCATTTTATCTATTCGGGAAGATTCGCCGCCACCGCGGTTCATTTTTGCGTCCAGATCAGCTAACGTCTTTCCTTCTCCCTTACTGTTGAAGAATACCCTCCTAGACATACGAATCTTACTCCAATCGACGCAATGCTCTTTTCTCTCTTACATTCAGTTAAGTCTGAGAGCTTCCATTTAAAGAGGCCACATGCCCCCCACACACCTGGCCACCCTACTTATTAATTACGGTTGCAACAATTACGAAGCGCCCGCGGTCGCCGCTGTCATCTCATGTATTCAGCGGTTATAATTAGTTGGGGCAAGGGCAGATTTATTAATCTATTTGGCTTATCTTCAAGCATTTTACCGAATTGCAACAAATGCCCTACCTGATCCCATGAACATGCTTCATCCATGTATTCGACTGTTATGCTCAGTGATCAGCTGGGGCAAGGGCAGATTTATTAATCTATTCGGCTTATCTTCAAGTATTTTGCCGAATTACGACAAATGCCCTACCTGATCCCATGAACATGCTTCGTCTATGTATTCGGCGGCTATGCTTAGTCATCAACCGGGGGAAAGTAAGATGTAGAAGTCATGTTCTTAATTGATATGACATATTTTAGTTTTTCAATACTTAAATCATTAACATTCATTAACAAAACGGATATTTCATTAATAAAACTGCATGAGTACATCCACTTTATACATGAAAATGGCATACGCCCAAAATAAAGTGCTAACAAAAACTAATAAAAGCTTACAAAACAAAGAAACACAGCAGAATATCCATTACAAAAAGCGCCGAAAAAGTTCAAATCCTCTGGATCCAATTCCAGCGGTTCGACTTCCAATTGCTCATAGGGAATCGGCTGATCAAGAGTCACCTTGGCGGCCGCCAAAGCTTTAAGCCATCCTTGCTTGAAGCCTTGATTCTTGAACTTCAAGGCTTCATTAGCGTACAACTCCTTGGCCTTCAGCTGACCGGCATCAAAGGCTTTGGCCGCGTCTGCCTTAGCAAGCTCCCTCGCCCTTTTCTCCGCTTCAAGATCGGCCTTTGGCTGTGAGATTTCTTCTTAAACCAACTTTAGAGAGCCGTCTATCAAGTTAGCCCTCTCTTTGGCGGCCCTGCGGAGCAGATCAGCATGTTGAGCTTTCTCTTGAGCAGTAACTGCTCTTGCTTGCTCTTTTTCGGCCTTTGCCGTTGTTGTAGACAAATTGGCGATTGCCACAATGGCCTTGCCCTTCTCTTCTTCTAACTGGCATTCAAGGACGCCGAATTGCTCTATGATGTCGTGGTGATGACAGCCGATCTCTGCGATACTTCATGCCGTTTGGAAAAGCAATGAAGGCAAGACATCAGTTTGAATAGGAACAAGTATTTAAGCTATTGGGAAATTTGGATGTTTTAATAACTTACCAAAATGGCCGACTGTGACGCCAAGGCAATCGAGATGACATTCGGTTCGGCACGGAAAGTTGCTCGTCTGTCGGTAGCGAGAGCGCTGAAGCCACACTCAGGGCCACGCGGGATCTCTGATGACCAACCCATTGGTAAGCACCGGCACATTCTTCATCCGTGGTTGGATACGAATGCCTCGACTAAATAATCTTCGACGGGCGGCGTATCTAACCTCGACCGTTTCTCAATTGGCGCCTCTAATAATTCGGTCAAGATCTCAACAGGTCGCTTCTGCCCTGTTAGATCGGCTCCCAGGACTTCTACCTGATTCTGTTTAGGAATGAACTCGGCCACAGTTGTTTCGCGGGCCGTTTCTTCTTGACGAACCTCACGAGTCGGCGTTATTTGACTCCCTCCAAACCCGCCGACTTGCCTTCTGGCCGCTATCTTCTCTGCATTTCGTTGCCTGGAAAATTGGGCAAGTGATTCTCCGCTCATCTCTTTGGCTTCGGATTCGGCCCTAGGAAGATTTTCTAAGCCGGTAACGATTTCGTCCTCTAGAACAGATAAGTCTACTCGGCCAGAAGTGGAAGGGAGATTGGTGCAATGGTTTGGGTCGATATGCTCAAACGCCAATTCAATTTCTCTATTCAACTCCTGGTCCTCTGCACGACCCTTTGATTGTGCGTCTTCACCAACCTCTTCGCCGATCTCTTCGCCGGCGTCCTCGACACCAATATCCCTTAGACTTTTGTAGCTAGGAAAGATAAGTGCAGTAAGTTGCCGTTCGTGTGTCGGTATAGGGATATTATCTACGACCGAGAAAGTGGAATAAGTTGGATTGTATCTCAGTAAAACATGGGTTGCACGCCCTTGTCCTTGAAGGTTTGTACGGCCTTTGTAATTGAGGACGGCCTTAACCTACTCCAAAACGGCTTCGTCCGCCGATGTCAATGCTCTTTTCAAGTCGTTGCCTGCAAGAAACACAAGTAATCAGCACAGTATTTAAGCCGAATAAACCGTTCATTTTAAGACATACAATTCTAGCCGGCCACCTGGTTTGCCCTTTTGCCTTGGCACTGGGTCTTGGTGATCTTCTCCCTCGCCGAATTCTCAATTGCCTCGGACGGTGACCATGACATCATCAACCCTTTTGCCAAAGCTGCACGAGCATGGTTACCAAATGATAGTCGACGTCCTTGGCTCTTAAAAAGCAACGGTCCTGCCAACCGGTTGATTTCGCCATAACGTAGCGGTGCCGTATAGCTGGGATTCCTAGGTTAAGACCTAGTCAACGATTCAATTCCACTATACCCATGATTATTCGGTAGAAGTTCATGTTTGGCTGGGAGGGAATTAATCCCCAGTAGCGCAGGACTGTCCTAAGAAGAGGATGGAGGAGGAATCGAACTCCACCCTCAGCAATTGCCAAAAGAGGAAAGTTAATGATGCTTGTGTCAGCCCTCTCCATGTCCACCACATTGTCTGAAACAAGGGATAGGTGGACATTGTCTAGGATGGAAAAATGACGACGGAAGGCTGCGATTTGTTCCTCTGAGAGGAGGGCTTTCAAATGCCTCGCCATTTAAAACTAAATACAAACAAAATGTACACTTAAAAAAAAAGACAAAACACAACAGTGGACTGGAATGAGAGCAGGACGAGAAAGGAGAGTGAAATTTACAGGTCAAAGAAGAATATGAACAATGGGAAGCAGAAGTGCAGAAGTTCTGAAGGAGGTTGGTGTGAAGGGTGCCAAAGCAGATTGAGAGTCTTTTGATTCAAGAATATACGGAGGGCTGGTTTTCAAATAGAACATTAAATGATTGTCAAATACAAAGGGGCAGGAAGCTCTAATGATTAAAATATCGTGCTTGTTCTGATGAGCCAGTTCCAAAAAGTGCAACTGTCGTATTTCTGACTTTCAAGTCTGATATGGTCTCCGAGATGTTAACCAAACATGCCGACCGTAAAGAACTTATTCGGATGTTTGGGGGGCAATTGTGGGAGTCGAGTTTAAAATGTCGTATACAAATAGGAGTCGCGTTTAAGTCGGCTCGTAATGGCTTTACCCTTGGGATAAGATTGCCGAGAAGACGAGTGAAGTGGGCCGGCCGTGGCCGAATAGAACTAGATTGAGGGCCAAATAGGCCATAAATTCTACCGAATGATTGGGAATCCAGCTGTCAGGGCAAGGTATCCATAATCAGAAAATGGGCCCTAGAAGAGTAATATAAAAGAGGAGGAGCATCAGAGAGGAGGCATGTAAGAAAAAGATAACTTGAGATATAAGAAAGACTTGAGTGTATACTAACTTGTCCGTCGGAGTGCTAATTCTGGCACCCCCGACCGGATTGTTCATTCCCATTTCAGGTACAAACTCGAGAATCGAGAGAGCCTGCTTGGGCCAAAACGTATTTCCAAACCACATCTCCACAATGGGCTTACACATGATGATGTGGCAAACTTTAGTTGCCTTGTTCATTGAGGTTTTATTATTCAGTGCTATGGCATACTGAAGTTTCTGTATCTCTTTAAGCTCCTTAGGACAAACACAAGCCTTATAAGATTAAAAGGACTGTGTAGAGTTATTGTCATTTTCCATTATTTTAAAAATAAAAAGTATGGCATGAATAGTGAAGAATACTGAAGTAGGAAGTGACATGGATTTTAAGTATCATTATTGTTGTTTGCATGGGCCTCCATCCTTAAGTGTGTTTGTGCTGGACATTCTGTTACCGGTCATGGATAGGTAGACATATTTCACTTGTTGCAGTTATGATGTTCCAGTCTAATCATCTACGGTCTAGCATGATAACATCACCATATTTTTTTTTTTTTTGAATTTTATGTCAATTGGACTTTCAGTTAATTATATCAATTGTATTTTATAGGTTAGAATTTAATTGATTGTTGATAAAATTCATAAGAATAGTAAATTGAGGTGCAACTTCTGTTCTATGTGTTAATGATAATAATGAATTGTATTATAGGAAAAAGAATGAAAAAAAATTCCGTTGCAACGTTTTCTGTTCTTATCTTCTTAATCATTCATTGTTCACCATTATTTGACAAAGAATATCTCATGGATAACACGACCATGCGAAGATGCTCATAGATATCTCATCGGCACCCGAAAGGTTCTGCTCTTTGACTAGTTGATTGAAATCAAACTGAATTTAAACTCTTTTTGTGTTACAAAAACATTAAAGAGCATTAAAAGAGGGGGGGGGGGGGGGGGTGTGGGTGGTTGTAGAGGAACTATAAAACCTATATTCTACTCATTTGGCCAATTTTTTCATATATCACCATCATGTGCTCCATAAAGTATTCAATTTTCTGACAGTGATTTCGTAATGTTATTAATGCACTTGCAGGAAACTATGTATTTAAAGCCATTTGGTTTTCAAATGCCCCACAGATAAAGAATCTAGTTCTCCAGAGAGGTGACTTTAGGTCTGTTATTTACTCTTCTTTTCTTTTTCTTGTAATCTGAAATGAATGTGTTCTTTTCTTTTCCTTTTTATTATGCATATGTGACCAATTTATAGTGTTATGGATTTATTCTAAAGAGAAGTAAAATTTCCAAGTTAGTATTATTTTAACTATCACCCAAAGGGTGATACATCTAAGTTCTAACTCTGGTAAGTTGATCAAAATCTGGTAACATTATTTTGCATCTAAATCTAACATTATTCCTCAGTTGAAGAAATAGAAAACTCTTCAAACTGTGTTCTTTGACGAAATTCTCCACTGTGAAACTTCATCTTCATCTGCTTTCTGTCTCTCTGTCAGACTCTGCTGTGCACTGCAAAACTTACCTCACTGCACCCGGTGCAAAGCTAAATAAGCAACGAGCCGATAACCCATCAACATCAAGGCCATTATACACACATCTATCCACAAATTGTTCAGACCCACTGATTTGACAGCAGGAAAATCTGCAACCCGGCAGTAGGCTCCATTTGTGCATTCGTAATAATCATTCTCATTGTACTGAACCCCAAGAAGGAGCTTGTAACAATAGTAGCTATAGCTCAAGTACTTCAACCAAACTATAAAGGGTGGGATTTGTTGAATATAGTACCCCCCAGCAATGAGGAAGACGAGGGTTGTAACTGAGGCTAAAGTAGTGGCTTGTTTTACGTCCATGAGTATAGCACCAATAGCTAAGCCAAGACTTTGTGCAACAAGGACATTATAAAGGACAACAAGAAGGGAAAGGATGAAAGTGACGGGATTGGGTTTGAGCCCACCCATCCAATAGATTATGAAGGTAAATGCAGTTGGCAGTGCAAGCTCCAGTGGCAAGTCTCCAACAGTTCTGGATAAAAAGTAGGAGGAGAGGCGGTACATTCCAGATGAGCGTTCCTTGATTAGCATTGATCTTTCTTGGGGAAATGTGAAAACAGCATTGTATAGAGGGTAGAAACCCCAAAACACAGAGAAGAAGAAAAGCATGGCAATCTGCGGTAAAGAAGAAACCCTTGTTCAGCATCCACAGGAAATTAAAGTTTAAAACAGCTTTGGATCTTTTAAGTGGTCATTTTCTTTTCTGAATTGTATTTTTCCCTGAGGTTTTCAAAGTATGAGAAACGTTACATAGAACTGGAAGGAAGGAATTAGTGATTTTTGACTAATGGAAAATTTTGAAGTGGTGTGATATTGAAATGAGGTGTCTAAACTAGTCACATAATGTAGCTTTTAGTATGAAAACTACCCTCATGAAACAATAGTCCAATTATTCATTTAATGTAAGTACCCTATCATAGTATACATGTATACAAAATTCTTACACGATCATCAATGTGGGATGTTGGAGTATGCCACCATAGGAGTCCTCCAAGTACAGCGACACTTATGACTTGGAAGATTCTTAGTTTATTGAAGGCTTCATATCGCCGCTCCCTCAGCCCCCTCAGAAGCAGCACCTTGAATTGATGCCACCAACTTGTGCACCATTGCTCTGGCTTTACATTGCTTCCTGCATCATTTAAAACCAAATGACAGTTGAGACTAGTCAAAAACTGACTAGTCAAAAATTAGAAGAAAAGAGAGAGAGAGAGAGAGAGAGAGAGAGAGAGAGAGAGTTGAAGCTGGTTTGCTGATTCATTTGCTACAGAAGTTGAGGGACTGTGATAGCATGGCTATTTTCAAAGAGGGGAGAAAGGAGGGAACTTACTTGTGGAAGCATCTTTTGTAAGATTGTAGTTATTGACTTCCAAACTGCATAATTCTGCTTTCAATCTCGTAGAAATGTTCTTGTCATAGGCTGAGATGAGAGCATCCCTCACTGACTTCCGCTCTTGATCTGTGTTATCTCCTTGCTCGATTGTGTGCTTGTAATCAGTTCCAATTCCTGTAATAAAAAAAAAAATCACAATTCTCATCAGACTATGATATTTTTTTTTTCATTTCTTTTCTTATTAGAAGATGTAATTAAGTGAGCATATGGTCTTCAATACAACATATGTTCTGATTTGTAGTGCACAATTGTTATCGTGCTACTATGAATTATGAATTTCATTATCATGAATTTCATTATCTGATTATGCTTAATGAGAGTTACAAATGACTCAAAACTTAGCCTTTGTATACTAAGCTGAACATTGGAATGTTTGTTGAGTGGGGTCTCTGTATACTACTTCTTTTTTTTTTTTTCTTTTTATTTATTTATTTATGATTTAATTGTAACCTCCACTTTCAGTAGGCCAGGTGATATTTGTATCTTAGTGGATGGAAACAAAAGAAAGGTTGGAATAATTGATGAGTTAAAGACAGTTCCAATCTGCACATATGGACTTTCTTCTTTAAATTTTCTCAAAGAACATAAAGAGAAAGTACTGTTATTAGTTTCTGAAAAAATTAGAAAGAGAATTTGAAATTACCATTGGCAAGATCGAGCAAGAGATCGGCCGGATTGATTGTGATGGATGTTGGAAAACCAATTGAGGAGAAGTATTCCAAAGCTGTTGATGCAGGACCATAGTAGATGGGGCAGCCTTCAGAGAGCAAGACTACCTTATCAAACATGTGGTAAAGTCGGCTTGAGGGTTGGTGAATGGTGGTGATCACAGTTCTACCACCACTGGCAAGCCGTTTGATTGTGGTTAGGATCCGCTGAGCCGTGGTTGAGTCCAAACCTGAGGTGGGTTCATCTAGCAATAGTAAGCTTGGGTTAATTAGCATTTCTTGGCCTATACTCACCCTTTTCTTCTCCCCACCTGATATCCCTCTAAACAGTGGCCCTCCTATCATGCTGTTCCGGCACCGAGTTAATCCCAACTCGGTGATAACTCGCTCTACATGCTGAACTTTCTCATCCTTTGCCAAGCTAGAGGGTAGCCTTAGCAGTGCAGTGAATAGGAGAGTTTCAGCTACAGTGAGATGAGGGTATAAGACATCGTATTGTGCAACAAATCCTGTTCTCCTTTTGATGGAACCACAAAAAGGCTGGCCATTATATGTGATCTTTCCGGATAGCTTACCAGTAAGACGACCTCCGAGGGCAGTAAGGAGTGTGGTTTTTCCACTGCCTGATGGGCCAAGCATCGCTAGTATCTCTCCTGGACAAACCATACCTGTCAACCCGTTTAGTATGGTCTTCTCCACGGTCGATGTTGCATCACAGCACGATCCTTTCTGCTCCAATCTAACCTTGTAAACCACCTCTTCAAACTGCAAATAAAAAAAATGGGTTTGTGATTATTTATGCTCCTCTAACATATGACAAGTGAAACTAGATTAATATTTTTTAACTCTCTCTTGAGAGAGAGAGAGAGAGAGCGAGGGAGAGGGAGAGGGAGAGGGAGAGGGAGAGAGACAGACCTTTAAAGTTATGGGGAATAAGGTCAGTTGTAGAAAGGATTGTGAATTGATCTGTACAGGGTAAGCGAGGACAGCTGCATGACGGGGTTCCAGTACAGTACCGTTTTCTGGCACATTTGACAGACCTGCCATGGCTTCGCTGCTTCAAATTTCTGGTTTTGACACTGTACGGTGGAGGGGTGTAACCAACTTAAAATGATGTTGATGCTGTTTTCGGTCGTGATTTGGGGTGGGGATGGAAAGGGAGAGAAGTTAAAGCAGTTGCTCTTAACTTGGCTTCCCAAAGTGAACTAAACAACACACAAATATAAAACACGGACACACTAGTGAGGATCTCTTACATGTTAAAAGCCTTTTATAACGTAGGCCTAGCCTCCATGGTGGGTTCCCACCTATCTTAAAAAGTATTCTAACACTAACACTAATGCAAATTCATTATTTATATTAACTCTTTCTGAGTTCGCCTTCCCTTTATCATATGGGCATCATCTCTCTCTCTCTCTCTCTCTCTCTTTGTGTGATGCTGTTCTTTTATAATTTATTTTCAATCTCTTTACAGTGACCTAGGGTGCATGGATCGTCATGCAGCTTAATTCCAGCAACAGGAGGCGGGGAATGAGAAACTTGCCACTGATCAATATCCTTTTAAAAGGTTGGCCTTTATACTCACTTTATTACTGTTCATAAAAACCACTATCTTGAACACTTGTAACTTGTAAAGTACCTCTATCCTACCATGATTCATGAAGCAAGTGAGAACACCGCAAAACTTAGATACAGCAGTACCCTCGAATGGTCACAGACATTTTTGTTCAGTTGGAGGTTTTGTTGTTTTGAATGTGTGCCATATATATCTATTGCCATATACTTATGTTTTTATTTTATTTTATTTTATTTTTAAACATTTGAAAGTGGAAAGCATAGAATTTTTTGGTACTACCTAATAGACAATGATGGTGCTTCCCACCTTTTCATGCCAATCATCTTTTTATTTGGATTTATGTAAGACCTTTAAGCAAATGGATTTCCTATCATACTTGTGTTTTTCCTTCCTTACTTACCCAAAAAGATTTTGTTATTATTGTAGTTGGGTTTTTTCACATCCCCTCCTTTTAACTGTACGGATAGCTGTAAGTTTTTGAATAATAATCTGTATATTCAGTTATTTATAATATAAAGAGTACAATCGAATTATATAGACCTAATCTAAAAAAGGAAATAAGAATAAACTTATATTCTTACAATCAATCTAATATTCATATAATCAATCTAAATATTTACATAATTAGCATAATATTTTCACATCCCCGCTCAAACTCAAGGTGTTTTAGCAAAAAACACTGAGAATTTGTCGAGTAGGAATTGAAAATGAGCAGTGGTGTGAGTCTTGGTAAAGAAATCAGCAAGTTGAAGTGTTCAAGAGACGAAAGGAAGCAAGATAGAACCAGACTGCAAATGCTGATGCACAAAATGACAATCAATCTCAATGTGTTTCGTTCGTTCATAGAAGACAGTGCTATGGACAACCTAAATAGCACTGCGATTGTTACAACAAAGAGAGGTTAGAGAAGACTAAGGTACACCTAAATCAAATAAGAGATAATGAAGCCAAACAATCTCAGCAATGGCACAAGCTATAACACGGTACTCAGCCTGAGCAGTGGGTAACAACAGTCTGTTTCTTGCTCTTTCAAGAAATCAAGGAATCACTAAGAAACATGCAAAAGCCAGAAGTAGACTTACGATCAGAAATATCACCAGCCTAATCAAAATCAGTATAAGTCACCAAGTCTAAAGAGAAAGCAGAGGACAAGAGTAAGCCTTGAAATATAGTACCTCGAAGATAGTGAAGAATGCAAACCAAAGCAACCCAATGTGTAGAACGAGGAGTTGAAATGAACTGGCTAACCACATGAACAACATAAGAAAGATCAGGGCCAGTGACAGTTAGATAGACTAAGCAACTCACAAGCTTTCGATGTAAAGTTGGATCATCCAGAGGGACACCATCAGTAGTGTTAAGCTTCACATTAAGCTTAATGGGGGATATTAGAAATCTTAATGTCAGTAAGACCGAAACGGTGAATAAGGAGAAACTCAAGTTGAGTGACAGTGGCCTGAAAGCAATCATACCAAGCACGGGGAGATTGTTTCAAACCATACAGAATACGCCAAAGACGACAAACCTGTTTAGAGGAATAGGGAAGGCCAAGAGGAGGAGTGCAATTTTAGAGTAAAGAGAGATGAGGAGTTATATGATAAGAGGCACCAGAGTCAAAAATCTAGACAACGAAGAGATACCTGAAGAAGACCCAAGCAAACCTGAATGAAGAGAGGAAACAACTAAGGAATATGGGGAGGGCTAGAAGATAGACAATATATGTTGAAGTTGAGCAATCAAAGCACTCAAGGAATCCAAGTCATGAGCAGGAGTTGGAGCAAAGGTAGTATAGACGACTGGAGTTTGAAAAACTCTGAGTAGAAGTTCAGAAGCGTGACTGAGATTGTGGAGTAGATGAACGTCCCTTCTTGGGACATTGGTGCTTCCAATTGCCCCTCTGATGACAGAAAGCACACTCATCAAAAGCCAAAGACATTGGAATAACCAAAAATTTGAGCGGTTCAAGTAAAATAAATCCAAAATAGCCAAACTAGGGGTCAAAGAGTAATAACCAAAAATTTAAGGGGTTTGAGTGTAATAAACTCAAAATAAACCAAAACAACCAAACCAGAGATCCAATGACCTGATAAACTAGGTGCCCTGATGAACCAACTTCACAACCAATCTTCACGAGCAGACTTGCAAAGAGAATGAAGGAGAACCAACCAGAGAACCATGAGTCGAAGCAGAGAGAGACAATGCATCTTGATGTCCCGATGGCCCAACCTCATGAGTCGAGAGATGATGATGACCCAACTTCACAAGTCCAGCGATAGCCTAATGTTGGGATTTTCGAAACTAGAGAGATCGCAACTTAGAACACCGAGAGAGATCACGAACAAACAGTTAGGGTTTTCGTGAATGGGTTGCGAGGAAGAGGATACGACGAATCAGTAACCAAATGTGATAAAGGAGAAGCCCACGGACAGAGGAGACAAAGCAACCAAATAGGACTTTTGAACCAACTAACAATATGACCCAACCAGATGGGTTGAACGAATGAACTCAGATGGGTCAAATAAGTCGGATGAATCAAACGACTCACTGAGTCACGATGAACAGAAGTGATGAACAGATGGGATGAACCAATAGGTTGAATCCCGACAAAGCAGTGATGGGTAATCTTGAGCAAACCAAAGATCAGAACCAGAGAAGCTCTGATACCATGTAAGTTTCTGAATAATAATCTATATATTCAATTGTTTATAATACAAAGAGTACAACCGAATTATATAAACCTAATCTAAAAAAAGAAATAAGAATAAATCTATATTTTGACAATCAATCTAATATTCACACAATCAGTATAATATATTTACATAATTAGCATAATATTCTCACAATAGCATCATTCAAAAGCCCCGTTTGGTAGAGCTGTAGAAAAATGATTATAGATTATAACTTAACAGATTATGGCTTATAGCTATGAACATAAACTGTTAACCTGTTTGGTGCAGCTGTGAGATTATGGATTTAAGCAGTAGAGTAGTGTTTGGTTAATAAGCTGTAAAATAGCTTTTTACTATATAATTGTCCTTTCTACCCTTATATGATATAAAAATGATTATTTTGTCATTTTTTTCAATTTTAATTTTCATTAATAAAAGTTAATATAATTAGTATTAATTAGTATCAATTAATATAAAAATTGATACATTTTGCTAAAAATGAATGGAAGTATTATGTCACAATTATTTTCCATTATAATAATAGTATCATTAATACTAAATTATTAATTAGTATCAATTAATGGCTTAATTAGTCTCAATTAATACTAAAATTATTAATTAGTATATTAATATTTATTAATTTTTATAGTATCAATTAATATTAATAATCACAATTGTTATTAATTAGTATAATTAATAATTAATTCATTACAAAAGTTACAATAGTAATTTATTAATAATTTATACCAATTAATATTGATTTTTTTAATTAATATTGAATTTTTTTTCTTTTTCTTTAGAAATATAATTTTTTTTATTTTTTAATTAATATAAAATATACGGTATGAATTTATTAATAATTAATACCAATTAGAAATATACAATTTTTTTTATTTTTTTAATTAATATTAATATTATTTGAGTATTGACGAAGGCATTTAAGTAATTTTAGCCCCTCACACCAGCTACGCGCTTAAGTAAAAAATTTAAGCACCCCCTGACCAGTTTTTGAGATAAGCTGAGAAATAGCTTGATTTAAGCTATAAGCTGGTTAACTTAAGCTGCACCAAACACAATATTTTAACTTAAATTAAGCTAAAAGTTGAAATAAGCAGCTTATAAGCTCTACCAAACAGGCCTAAAAGCTTGGTGTGTACATTCAATGCTTCATTTAAGATAAATTTCATATACTCTCTCCATTCCAAAATAATAGTCTCTTTTGGGGAATCTAATTTTTTCTGATAGTACAATTATTACACTTTAAAAAAAATTGATTTTCCAAAATTTTCCTTTGATAGTATATTTTTTGGAGAATATCAATTGTCATAATTGTACTCTTTGTATTGTTAATGAATTTAAAAGAATGACAAAATAGAAAATTCATATTATTTTAGTCCTTAATTTTTGAAAAGAAATTAATATTTTAAGATAATAAAAAATAAAATAAGAACTAATATTTTGAGACGAAAATAGTGATTCCAGGATGCTGATTTGAGGCTGATTGTTTCAACTCTACTCGAATGTATAGCTCTGGCAATAGGTCTAGTCTATTTATGACAAATTTTGTTTGCCTTCACTAAACTAGGTCATGGGAAATATGAATAAGTGTAAGCTGAAGTACAAAAAGCAAAATACTTTCTTACCAGAAATTTATATCTAAAATGCCAAAATAAAACTCAAAAAAAAAAAAAAAACAAAAACAAAAACAAAACTCTAAAGAATGTGATTTGGATTTGAAACAAAACATCAAGTTGAAGGTCCATTTCTTGTTAGTGAAATTTGAGAGTAAGAGCTAATCAGGTACTCTTAAAGAAAATCATGTAATAAGCAACGCATCTGGACTCAACGCATTTTATTTGAAACTCACACCGATTTAAAATTTTAAGTGTGTATGTGAGTTCATCTAATACATATTAAAACCCTTTTTCTTTTAAATTTCTTCCCATATGAGACTCTTTTAATTCACTCATGTGCAACAATCTCCATTTTATTCCATATGAAAAATATTCACAAACTGGCAAGCAAAAGTTCAAAAAGCCAATACTGGCAGGAATAAAGTTCAATCTATTGACTATCTTTTTCCAATTTTTTTTGTGATAGAACGTCACTATGTTAACTTTGTCAGTTACACAAGGAGATCTTCTGAGATAGCTCTTCTCGAGAGTTGCTTTTTAGTTCATAATCATGAGTTAGTGTTAATAAAAGTAGTAATGATGCTCTGCTAACTTTTCTATATCTGTTAAGAGAATTATGATGAAAAAACTGTTATAGTTACCACATTTTAAGAAGTTGACAATGCAACACAGACACACAGACACGATATAAAAATTTTCAAAAAATATAAGACATGGGCTTGTTTGGTTGTTTTTGGGAGAGTTATTTTTGAAAAAAATTTTGGGGAGAGAGTTTAGAATTTTTTTTGGTTTGTTTGGTTGTATATTTTGTGAGAGTTATTTTTTTGGGAGTTTGGGATGATTTGATATTTTGGGAGAATTTGAGTAGATGTGTGTGAAAGAAAAAGTGATTGAGAAGGAGAGAGGAGAGAAAAAGTGATTGATTGATGTGTAAGAGAGAGAAAGTGATTTTGGAAATTTTTGAGAAAAACTCAAACCAAATAATTTTTTTAGAAATTTTTTTCTAAAAACTCATCTCCAAATGCAAACCAAACATACATGTGTGGATGTCAAAATATATAGTTTTAGATATTTATTATATAGAGGGGGTGACCATTGGTTCAATGGTTAAGACTTGGCCTAATAATCTTGAGATTATGGGTTCAAGTCTTGAAACCATCACTTTGTACATTATGTCAAAAGTTAGGTGTGTATTCAATCTTTCTCCTCCCAAACACACATTAATGTGTACTAATTGGGCGTTGTTTCTAGATGTTTATTATATGATATATATATAATGATAAACAATTCTTATGTCATATATGGGAATATTTAATACCAAAATAATAATCTTTAACATTTAAAGGAAGAGAATATGTAAATTTTATCATTTCTAAGTTATTTTATTCATCTTGTAATGTGTTTCATGTGTCTAAGCAATAGACACATGTTTCCAAGGTATCTGACCAATGTTTTTTTTTGGTTTGATTGGCGAAAATTAGTTGTTAATTGTTAGATTAGCACCTATGGGAGTTAGCATCCTCATCTTTTGTAAAGCACCAAGTGTCTGACAATATATTGAATAGTGTTCGATAAGTATTGTGTTGTGTCATGTCTTATCAGTGTACGACACACCCACCTCTTTAGAAGTGTTTGTGTTTCTTAAAAAAATTGTATAGATGTCTCAAAATCATTTTAATTGTGTAGTTCCTACTAGGAATGTGCCTTTATGAAATTGCTATGCTCAATATGGTGTGCTTATTCTTCTACTGTGTTTGAATATTGGATTGGTGGAGAGAAAGAAGGGAGGGGAAAGTTAAAAAAAAGTTGATCTTACTAGGAATGTGCTTTTATGAAATTGCTATTATTCTTCTACTGTGTTCAGATATTGGATTTGTGGAGAGAAAGAAGGGAGGGAAAAGTTTTTATTTTTATTTTATATATATATATATATAAACCAGTTTCTATTTTATTCAATTTTCTCTTCTTTTTTTTCTTCTTTTTTTTTCTCTACAAATTCAAAATCCAAATAAAACCCTATAGAATTTTCTTTTGTATGACATTATTCTTGATAAAAAGCATAGGAAGGTGCAGATGATGCTAGGATCTTTTTGTTTAGCACAAAGCTTCCACCATGTGGTCTTTTGACCACAAGAATTAGGGTCAAATTCTCTCCAAAATTGTTGTTGCACTTGTCATTTCTCATTTAAAAAGCATAGGATATCCATGCCTCGTGTGGGAGAATGAATATATGCTTCTCTCTTAGATATGGAAGAACAATCTATAAAAAGGAGAAGACCATAGGCTTGTGGAAATATAAAGCTAAGTGTGAATTGAGTAGTTTGAACATCTAAGTTAAAAAAAGTGAAAGCAATGGTGCTTTTCCTAGTAAAGCCAACTGATTCTTATATTCCTTTCAAAAATGTTGTTGTTTTTAACTGTTTTTTCAACATTCGCATCACCGAAATTCGACATGACTATTTTGTTATTATATATTATTATATTTGTAGGGTCAGTCTGTGATACGCATCTGTATGTTATTCACACTTTCAATAGTTACGATCCTTTGTAATCGAATTATAATATGAAACTTGTGATCTTGACTTGATCATATTGAATGCCAGTTATGCTTTTTTAAAGTGTGCACCATAAAATTTTCATATTAATTCAAAAAGAGGATGAAATTAGATGCTAAGCAAAGTCTTCCCCTTAATATGCTCTCTCTCTTTTCTTTTTATCTATTATTATTTTAGAATGAACTAAGAGAGAAATGATTAAAGGAAGAACCCATCATTTGGATTCCAATTTGTGTCCATAAAAATTAAATATATTTGCAGAGCACTGAGAGATAGAGGGGCATAAAACATGGTGGAGCCAAGCTTTTATGTGTAAGAGTTTTGGCAATTTGGCATTGGGTGCGCATTATATTTTTGCTATCCTAACTTTTCTTTTCCTAATCTTTACCCATTCCTACTTTTTTTTTTTTTTAAAATATTTAAGAATACAAGATTATTTATTTATTATGACAAAGAACTTCAACTCACCCATTATATCATTCAGTACAACGTCGTGTGAATAAATAATAAAAAGATACTATATAGACTAATAAATCTTACAAACTATATTTACTAATGTGTCATAATAAAAATATTTAAAATCTGAAATAAGACTTACTTTAATAATGTGATGCTATAAAAAAATTAAAATCTAAAACAGTACTCGCTTCAATAATGTGATTGGTGTCACATAAGTGAGTAATTATTTTTTTTTAATTATAATTTTTTTTTTAATTTGCTTAACATTACTCTAAACTCCGAATACAAAGTTACAAGGAATTTTCTTTCACTAGTGCCCTAGCCTTTTGACATATTTTCACATATTCCCTCTTGCTTTGAGACATTTTTTTTTTTTTATCTATAGCCCATGTTGCTTGGATTCTTTGTCCGTGTGCATACAAATACTTAGATTCTGGGTAGTTATAGACTAATGTGGTGAACCCTATTCATATGTTCGAATCTCATCACTTATATAATTATAAATTATTATACGTGTTTGATTCGTTTATAGAGAAGATATTAATGAGATTGAAGTTGTTGGTGTTAGTTATTCAACATCCCATTTATATATGTATATATATATATATATATATTGGGGTGGTGAAATCCATACATAATTTTACATTATCTATGCTATACTCATTCTATAACCACCTGGTTAATGGCTCAGCCACACAAGATTTTCTTTTGTCCACTGGCTCTTGTAGGTGTGAAAATGATCTGCACTTGAACACACTGGTACACACAAATTTCCAAAATCAAATATAATTTATCAACTTGGTTGTAAAGGTGAAACTCATCAATCAACATCAAATAAGGTTCAAACAGCTTGGTCTTTATCTGAATCACAACTATTAATTTAAAAATAATAATAATAATAATTCAAACACATCATCAATTTTGCATAGTTCTTGCTGTGGTTACTTGTGCAATCTCTCCATTGTAACTTGATTTGATGTGGAACTTCTGAAATTAAGGAGTTGTTTGCACTTTTTGACTTTTTGAATAAAAAGTAGAGGAAAAAAAGATGTTGTTTGGGATAACTTTTTGACTTTTTATGAAAAAATGTGTATTAAAATATTATATAAAATAGCAAAATTACCATATTACCCCTATGCTCTATGCATAGTGACAGTGACTATTGAAGGAATCAGTACGGATTGCTTTAAAATGTGTGGTGGAGGTAGACATGCTTTAGATTATATATATAGGATGAGGCTTCCCTTTCCTTCATCGGACTAGAGGGGCCTACTACGGATCTCGTTTCGATAATTTGAACCGATCAATGTGTAGAACTTGTCGAGTACTATATGCTTATAAAAAATCACGTTGATCGAATATCAATAGCTATGTGATCAAATCAGTTTTGTATAATAAAAACAATGGATGGTGAAAAATAAACAGCTGAAAAAATTTGATTTGATCACATAGTTATCGATATCCGATTAACGTGATTTTTTAAATGCATATAGTACTGGACGAGTTCTACACATTGAACGGTTCGGATTATTGAAACGGGACCCATGGTAAGCCTTCATGAGGCCCAACAGTACTCTAGCCCGATGAAGGATTGGCGGGAAGCCTCATCCATAGTGGGGGTACTTGGCTTGTGTATAGTACAAGTTCATTGTTGTACTTGGCTTGTGTACTCTTTTTTTTTTTTTCGTATTTTTTTGGTGAATAATGATAATTTTTTGACTTTTTAAATAATTTTTTGACTTTTTGTCTTTTATAGACTATTCTGAACAAGCACTAAATATAAGCAAATCGTGCCTGCTAGTATTGAGTGCATTTTGAATGATTCAAAATTATTTATGAAATAACCTTGTCATTCTGTTTATAGAGATTAACTCAATCAAATAATTAAATTAAAGATACATAAGATCCTAGTTTGTTCTGCGTAAATACTGTGTGATATAACTTATGTGGTGTTACAAGGCAATCGCATAGCTAAAAATTTTACAAGTGAAATATGTTTACTTCTTTGTTAGGTAATTAGGAGGTAAATAATGACCGACTTACACTGTATTTGGTAACTTAGGAGAGAAAAGAAAAAAAAAATAAATTATGTAAGTTATGAGAAAATAGAAAAGAAAAGAAAATATTGTGATTTTTCCCTCTCTCTGGATAGATAAGAGAGAGAGAAAAAAAAAAATGATATTGATTTTTCTCCTATCTTATTTAGTTAAGCTATATAAAAGAAAATAAAAGAAATGATATAATGTTATATTACCAAATTAACTTTTTAGTCTTTATTTGTTTTATATAAAAAAGTGTAGTTTTGGTATTGTAATAAAATAATATTTTATGTTCCAATCTCTCCACTTTCAGAGATATTCAAACAAGTGCTATGAGAGAAATGTGTTTCTGTCAATTTCTTTCCATTTCTCTCTTATTTGGTTATCTAAATAAGTGATTGAAATCCATTTTTCTTCATTGCATTTCTTCTCTCCAAATCACACTAACCAAACGAAGTGTTAGTGTGTATTGCGGTTTCTTATTAATCAAAAATATCATGTAAACAATGTGGTATGATACTCCGAAAATATTTGAAAATTTTGTAGTTGGATCTATCATAATAAAAGAGTCACTATTTTCATTTCATTTTACTCCAAATGCACTTTATTCTTTATTCTTATTATATATAGTTATTATTCTTACTCTACTTTATTTCAAATACATTCCATTTTATATATAATAAGGACAAATAAAAAAATGTATTTAAAGCAAAATTGTGTATTTAAAACAAAATAGATTGAGAATAGTGATTCTTTAATAAAAATATGAAATCCTTTTTATTATTAGTGAAAATACTTATCACAACATAATTCTTTACGTTGTCAATAATCTCAATAAATTTCCGTACTTAGACTTAATAAAAAATTAAAAAATGTTTAGGACCCTATAAAGAAAGACCTCTACGATTCTTATTGATGTATTAATTATTGATATGTTTAAATTTTTTTAAGAGTTATGTTTGACAATGATATGAATAATTCAGATCATTTTAAAAATTATGATAATTATATTTTGTGAGCGTCTCAATCGTTACTGTTAAAAATTTAACAGCAAAAGAAAAAAAAAATAGAATATGATATCTGAGAATTGAGAGATATGTGGGTGGTGGGGGGTGAAAATTGTCGTATGTGAGTTAAAATGGAAGGAGTTAGGAAGTTGACACGTGGCTCGCACTCCTAGTTTGTAGTGGGGCGTCGTCGTTTTGTGCTCCACACAGACATCTGATGATGATGTCTCTCTTACATGCGATCTGATCAGAAATCATTTGGTGGAGAAAAGGACTGGGATCCACACCCACTCATCATATATCTATCCCACCATTAAACTTATTAATCATTACCAATTAATAATCTCTACACTTACTAATAATTAATCCAAATGGTGTGGCAATGTGGTAAGATTTTGAGGTAGAAAATCTTGAAATTTTAAGTTTAATTTTTTTGAGTAGTTATTTAGGTGATAGGATGAACTTTTTAAGTTTGAGTCAATCGTATCTAATATTAAGAGTATAAGTTTGAATTATCGTTTATGTAAAAGTCTACAATTTATTACATGTTTGAGTGACTCTGTTATATAATACCACATAAAAGTGATTTCTGCGGTCTCGACTCCTTAAGATCTTAGTCCCACAAGGCACCCCTGTGGTATTAGACTTTTTATACTTACTAATAATTTAATAAAAAAAATCATTACTAAAAGCTGTCCTTAATTTTTTTTTTGGGTCAAAGATAGCGTTAATATAGTTGTATTATAACTGAAAGGTTCACTACTATTGCATTAAATTATTAATATTAAAAATATAAAATTATAAATATTTTAATTTTTTTTATTTTTTATTTTTCTTGGGATAACTTAATTATTAGGCACTTCAACAACCTTAATTAGTTGTGGACTCTTGGATGACTTTAATTTAGATCACTAGGGAAGGTTGTCACGTCATAAATGGAAGGAGAGGAGGAGGGAAAAAAAGGAAAAGAAAATGACTGTCACTCACACTTGGACCTTTAGATATCATGAATGTGCACAATGATAAATTAATTCACCTAACATCTATGTGGAGAGGCATCTACTTGTTCGCATTTCATTTGCCACATCTTCTCTCAAAAATTGACAGATTTTTAATGTTGTATTTGTTTTGATGAAAAATAAAAAAATATTTTTTTATATTTAATTGTGGTTTTAAAATTAATATGTTAAAAGTTGTATCAGTGATGATAGATGTTGTGGTGATAGTGAGGTGGAGTGATGGAGGTAGTTGTGGTGGAGGTAGTAATGGGAGTGGCGGTGGTGGTGGTGGTGATAATATTAATTAGATTTTAGTTCGTAAAGTATTTTTTATTTTTTAAAAGTAGAAAATATTTTTTGTTTAAATAAATTCATTTGTTGGTCATGAAAAATATTTGTTGTTGTCTTTCATTTTCCGTCAAATCAAATGTCAAAAAATAAAATTATGTGAAGAATTATATTGATTTGATAAAAATATTATGAAATCATGTGGTTGTAATTATCAAACTAAATGATTTTTGTTAGGGTTAATTACACTAATAGTCCCTATAGTTTGGGACTTGTGCCACTTTGGTCTCTGATTTTTCAATTGTGACACATTTGACCATAAATTTTGAATTTTGTTCCAAATAAGGACAATTGAAAATATCATTAGATTTTTCAAGAGTAAAATTGTCAATTTGATAAAATATAAACTAATTTGACAAAAATAAATATCAAAAAATATTTTTAATTTTTTTAAAATTATTTTTATCCACTAATGATAAAATTATGTAAAATTAATAAAAATTACATGATTAATTTTTTAAAATTAATTTTACATGATCATCATCTAAACACATAATAAAAATTAATTTGGTAAAAAAATAAATAAATGTCTAAAAGATTTATCAATTTTACATAATTTTATTTTTAGTAGGTAGAAATAATTTTTAAAAATTCAAAAATATTTGTTTGACATTTATTTTTGTCAAATTAGTTTATATTTTATCAAATTGACAATTTTACCCTTGAAAAATCTAATTATATATTCAATTGTCCTTATTTGGAACAAGATTCAAAATTCATGGTCAAATGTGTCACAATTGAAAAGTCAGGGACCAAAGTGACACAAGTCTCAAATTATAGGGACTATTTGTGTAATTTGCCCTTTTTGTTATGATTCGAGACTTAAAAAATGAACATGGAAGATTATCGAAGTGGAGTTCATAATGAATTTACCAAATTGACTGGACTGAAGAACTGAAAAGAAGCTTCTCCCATCCAATAATGGTTGATTCTAGATATGATTGTCGATTGATATATCTTCTCTATAATTTATGCAAAGAGATACAAGAATCAAACTGATCTTTGTGAGGAGGAATCAATACCTCAACATAAGCCAATAAGTAGTCGATCTTGTGTTGAGAGAATCAATACCTCAACATAAAACTAGATTAGGGTTTTTTTTTTTTTTTAAATGTGTCTGTGTGAGAGTGAGAGAGAGAGAGAGGCACCAAACTTCCTCAAAAGCTTTATAGAGGCATTTCTTAATTTACCTAAGGCATATCTATATCTCTATCTAGGTAACTTGTATTGGATCATAAATTTGACTATAATTTTTTTTTTAAAAAAAAATGGAGAGAAATGTGAAATACAATTAACTTCTATTTTATTTACATTGCTTTCTTCATTTTCTTTTATTACACAAATCTGTAACTAAATCTAAGTCTCGAATACATAGATTCACACATGACAATGAAATCTAACCTCTACCAAAATAATGGACCTGTTTGATACGGTTTACTATAAGTTAAAATGGGTTTGTTTGGTGCAATTTATTATAAACTAAAAATTGATAATTAAAAAATAGAAGTAAAAAAACACCCATTTTCCAACTTCTATATAATGGCTTTTTTTAAAACTTATAATGGCTTTTTATAAGCAGAAGTTGCATTAAATAGTTTGTCATTAATTTCCAAAATAAATTTTTTTAAAAAAAATTATAAACAACTCAAATAAGTTATACCAAACCGTCTCAATGTTTTATTCTTAAATGTAAAGTCAACTGTGGAAATACTAACTAATTTTGGGTTTGATAAGCGTTGTGTCAACTTTTTATTTTTGGATCTAAAAACAAGTGAATCTGAATCACAATTTACCTATGATATGCACCATATATATTGTAATATGACACTTAAAAAGTTATTACTTGTGACTAGCATAGGAGAGATGAAACTTGGCTTAAAATTATTCACCTTGTTTTCTTTTCAATGAAGTGATGATAACAACCTTTCTCTTAGGTAAATTGCATTTTTTAACCGTTATAGTTTGTGGTAATTAGTTTTAAAATGGTGATACTACATACACCAATTAGTGTACACATTAATGTACTAACTAGTGTTATGATATCATTAATGACCCTATTTATTATACGAATTACAAATACCTAAAACCTCTAAAATTATGCCACATTATCTGTTGATACACTAGTGTATATACTAATTAGTACATATAACATTATTTGTTTCAAAATAGTTACTATAACAATTTCATTCGTAATAAATTGAATCTTAAAAGAATGAAAAATGATTCGTAGCTCGAAGATGTTTCGGTTCGAATGGCCCGATTGCCCAAAACGATGTCATTTTGGGTATTTTTTTTTTTTTTCTGTTTATATCTGAAATAGAGGGCAAGAGAGAGAGGGAGAAAGAGAGAGGAAGAGAGAAGAGAGAGAGGGGGAAACCGAGTACAAAGCCAGCCACAACTTTCGCACATTAACAGCACTACAAATTATCTATCTCCATTATCATCTTTTGTTCTTGTTTATTGATTTTGATTTGGATTTTTCTTTCTATTGATTGAGCTTGTTGGGTTTAGATTTATTTATATATAAAATTATATAAATATATATAGATCTCTCTCATATATATATATATATTATAGATATGTATGTGTATAGATGATGATCTGGTGTTGATGATAATGATGATTTGGCTCATTTTTTATGTTGATGATGATGATGATGATGATGTATAGATCTTTCATATATATATATAGATATGTGTGTATATAGATGATGATATGATGTTTCTCTCTTTCCTCTTCTTCTTTCTTTCTTCTTTCTTTGTTGAAGAAGAGAAGACACAAATCAGAACAGAGAAAGAAAAAAAAAAAAAAAATCAAAACGACGACGTTTTGATTTTCGGGCCAATCGAGCCACGCTGATTTCGAGCAACGTAGCGGGACTGTAAAAGAATTAACTAAACCAAGGCTCATATCCCAAGAAATTAAAACTCTATACTCTCAATAGATTTTAGTTAAATTCATCTATCAACTTTTTATAAATTATTTAGCTTTCGTTTGGCAACTTGGGTTCGGTTAGATTTGGAGTTATTTTAGTCACAAAAAGACAAAATAAACTTTTTAATTTAATAAGACAAAATGTCATATCTAACCCATAATCATTACATTCTTTCTTTCATAAAAAATTAAAAAAAGCCAAAAAATCTATCTCAAAAGAGACTTTTTAACCCTAGGCTAAAATAGTCAAAAAGTCAACCCACTTCCCAAACAAACTTTTAGACAACAAAAACACATGTAAGCTTCACATTTTGAGTTCCAAGTAAAACACATTTAAAAAAAATATATTTTTCAACATGATAGCGAAACTAATATGCCAGTTATTGAAATGTGGCGTAGGTGGTGGTAGTAAAGATAGTAGTGATGGTGAATTTTTCTAGTTAAATTGCATAATAGAATGACAGGTAATTTTTCTTCATACTAAATATTAGAAAATTCATCATAAAATTCTTTATGTCAAAAGAAACATTTATTATTGTATTTAATAATTCATACAAGTGATTACGCATAAAGTTTTTAATTATTTATTCAAATCAATCAATTCTAAATGGCTGGGTTATAACCCTTTATTTGGTTCCTTAAAATGGTAAAGAATAGAATGAAATGGTGATTGTTTAAGTTTTTTTATAATATGATTATCTTAAAATAGTGAAAAATAATTTTATTTATAATGTATTTATTATTATTTTTTAATCTAATCAAATAGAAGAATAAATATTTTAATAAAATAATTATTTCATTCTATTATTTTATTACAGTGACGGTTCCGATAGGTAGCTCGAATTTGGAGGCTCGAATTTGGCTCGAATTCGGAGAAGAAGAGAAGAAGAAGAAGAGAAGGAGGGAGGAGGAGGAGGAGGAGGAGGAAGGAGGAGGACTGGAGGGGGCAGAATCACAGGGGATGAGGAGGCGGAGGCGGGGCCGGAGGCGACGGCGGTGGTGCTACGACGATCGGTGGTGCTGCAACGATCGGCGGCGGTGGTAGTGCTGCGACGATCTCCTCTCCTTCTCTCTTTCTCCCTCTCTCCTCCTCTTTCTCTTCTCCTCTCTTCTTCCTCTGCTCTTCTCCTGTGTTCAACGAAGCAGAAGAAGAAAAGAAAGAAAGAAAAGGAAGAGAAAAAAAAGGCAGAAAAAAAAAAAAAATCAAAATCCAAAACGACATCGTTTTGAGTTTCGAACCAAATTCGGGCCACCAAATTCAAGCTACAAGTCATTTTCCTTACAGCGAATCACACACTAGCTAAAAATTTGAAGATGCACATTCTATTTTTACCAACCAACTTTCAATCACCAACCTATGCTTTTTATATAAGTTTTCATGAAACATCATATCAAGGAATCAATTCATGCACCCACTTGGGGGAAAAAAGAGGTAAAAATCATCTGCAAAAAGTAAATGATTTAACTGGGTGGTGCAGTAAATCTTGGCCGTAGATAGTGACCAATAATGCCCTATTTGTACTTTACAAGGCACTGTCACCACAATTTCATCTAATTAGATACCATAAAAGTAGAAGGTAATAGATCATTTTCAGCAAAGCTTCTAAATTAGGTAAACGAGAGAGGAAGAGAGTGCCATCCTTAAGGCTTCCTTTGATAAGGAGAGTTGAGTTGGATTGGGTCGAGTTGACTTGGGTTTGAATTTATTTTAGTTATACAAGATAAAATAAGTTTTTTAATTTAATAAGATAAAACATCACATTTAATCCATAATTATTACATTATTTTTTTTCATAAAAAGTCAAAAAATCAAAATTTTTTTCCAAACGAGACTTTTTAACTTTAGACTAAAACAGTCAAAAATTTAAAAAATCAAAAACCAACCCACTTCCAAATGAACTCTAATTCTACCTTTAGTAAGAATTAGAGTTTTGAATTCTTAAAATGACCCAATGTATTAGAGTTTTAAATTGTTGACGTTTATATTTACAAAAATTTGTTTGACGCCTGTTTACATTTAAAAAAAAATTATGATCAATTTATTAAATTTTTATAATAAAAATAATGAGTACTTTTGATTTTTTATTTTTTTATAAAATTATTTTTTAATTTTTTAAAAAATTAAAAATAAATTATAAAAACCAAACTAAATATAGCTTAGCTCAGCATTTCGCACTAGCCTATTCTTTGTGGGGGCAGGGGGTGGTGAATAGACAGGTCACATATGGGTCGGTTGAATTGCATGCCATTGCTTTTGCTCTGCACATATTCACTGCTTCTTTCCACTATGCAGTTTTAGGTGGCGATTCTTTATTGGATTAATTGCATTTTAATTGAATACTGAAAGAATAATTACATTATAGATTTTTTTTTCAAGTCTAACACATAAGAAGAATTACACAATATATAGAAAAAAATTTACATCCCATGAAAATGAATTTTTTTTTCCATTATTCGTTTTATTTGAAATTTTCCCATCTTTGTCTATGATCATTTTAAAAAAATATATATAGTAAAGGTGTGCATACACAACGTGTGTACAATTTGTAATTAAATCTAATAACTATGACAATTATTTAAAGCAAGTGAAGACAATTGAAATAATTTATAACAATGTTTTGGAGGCATTTTCAGAATAAATAAATAAATAAATAACATTTACGTCAACTACAGCTTTTATTTTATATAATAGAATAGATTTATTCAAATAGTACTGCTATCTGTGTCATGATGTAGAGTTGTGCCAAATCAATCATGGAATACCACTTTGTTTTGATGATGACAACAGGGCCAACCCCAGTGATAGATAGATTAAGTAGTTATATATATGGATTACGTTATCTTTAGCTATATACATTATCTTTTTATCACAAAGTTAACTGGAGTTTAATTAATTAATGCTGATGATAAGCAATGGACATGTTAATCTAGTAATACTTAGCCGCAATTTTAGTGTTTCTCTAACTACTAAACTTGCATGCCCAAAAAGAAGGAATATACAAAACAAAAATAAAATTTGCAAAAGGATTTGTAAGTTAAAAAATGCTATGCACTCAAAAAAGATATTTAGAATTTAAACTTGATATGGTATGATGTACACCCAGAATGAATTTTATCTACTAGATGGTGGTTTAGAAGGAATAAATTGGGTATATAATTAACCTTTGATAATATTTTCATAAAGAGGGCTTATTCTAGTTAGCGGTTAAATACTCATTAACAATTTCTGACATCTTTTAATAATGTCATATATGATATTTTAAAACTATTGAATAATTACTGATAGTAGTTAAATACTCATTTGGCAATTCTTAAGGCTTTCCAATGCTTATTCTCTCTCATGCATGGTGACATTTAGTGCGTTTGATCCTTTGATTTGAAGTCATGTGTATACCCATAGGAGGGAAATACTCCCTTCAATTGGCAATGAATATGTTCTTGAAACAATGGTGTCATCTCTCTCTATATAGCAAATTATCCTTTTATTTTCTTTTCTCAATGATCACATGATGAGGACAACTTTGATAAAGAAAGGATCAGAGATCTTCTAAAAGTGATTCTTACATGTGTGTTTTTTCCCCTCTATATCATTACCATTTTCAATAGGAAACAATATGTTCAAAGTTACTGATTTCATGACTGTGTTAGGATTATGTATTTGGGTTAGGATTTAAAAAGAAAAAGTAAGACAAACGTGAATGAAATATAAGTAAATTTTTTTCTCTATTCTTTTTTCTTTCATTTTTCAAATCCCTATCTAAATCCATGATAAAAATACAACGTAAATAAATTTGAAAGAGGGCTTATTCTAGCTAGCTAGCCCAGTTGATGATGAATGGATTAAGTAGTTATTACATGATATAGGTTAATAGTCTTAATAAAAATTATTATAAGAAACTAGTCTCAATTTAAAATATTACCCACTTCTCATAAGTTAACGTAATTATTTGAATATTACTTAATGTGTTTAGACTCATAAAGCTCATTCAATTAAAAAACTATCACAAGAGTTCTAATTAAAAATCAATATATCATAAATTAATTTCTTTTCTATAGTAGAATTTCACTTCTTTTAGCAATTTTTTTCGTTTAATATATTTTACATCAATTAAGTAGATTATATTCTTTATTTGACAGGATGTTGAATTAGATTTTTTAGGCTATCTCACGAGGCATTAAATTTTTGAGATGTCGGACTGAGAGATTTCATATGATACAAAAATTTTAGAGGCTAAAGTCATATAGAAGTTGATTTTTTCAAACTTTTCGAGATGCTAGAACCTCCTTATCCCCCGCCTCTGGTTCTATTAGTATGCCTTCGTTTGGCATACCAAAAAGTCTGATTTTTTTAGTTATTTTAGTTAAAAAAAAGACAAAATAGGTTAAAAAGTCAATAAAACAAAATGTCACATCCAAATCATAATCATTTCATTTTTTCTCTCACAAAAATCAAAAAAGTCAAAAAACTTATCTCAAACGAGGCTTTTTAGTCCCAGATTAAAATAGTCAAAAAGTCAAAAAATCAATCCACATTCCAAATGAACAGTCACCAGTGACTAAAAATCATCTTTTTTTTGAATTTTTTTTTGAATTTTAAAATATTTATAATCGTTAAATTATAACTCGAGATTCTAATGATATGAAAATCTCGTAATGTCATAAAATTTTTGAGACAAATATAAAATCCAACAACTTTAAATATTTAGGAAAATCTAGAGAAAATGATTTGAGAACAAAGTATGCATTGTCATGACCAGTCTCTTTAGTATATTGCACACCCATGTGATGGATACCAACAAAGAGAGAGAGAGAGAGAGAGGCAAGTGGGTGGGATGAAATGGAGGAGAATGACATGTAAGCAATTACAGAGAGGCCAAGTTTAAGAGATTTGCAGACAAGCGAACCCACATAGACCACGCGTGTATGCTCTCTCTTTCTTGCTGATTCTTTGCTTTAGTTGTACTGTACTCCTCCACTTGAGCTGCTGATATATACATAGAATAATAATAATTATCATAAACTACTATCTCTTTCTGAAGATAAGAAAGTGAGAAATCATGGTCGTTATTATTGTTGAAATGATTTATATATATCTCTCTATAATGTTGGGAATGCTTGTGTTTGATAGTGATATAGATTTTTCAATAATGGTAAAATGATGACATTTATTTATCATATTTTGTTTATTATTTTATTTATTAGGGAGAATTACATAATAGTGGGGCAGAAAAAAAAAAAAATTATACAAATATGGTGAGTGCAAGTCATCTTATGGGATGCAATTTAAATTTTTCTATTACACTGTCATAGTAATTTTCCCTATTTATTATCACGGTATTAATATAACGGATATAAGTGTTAGAACTTATTAAACTCATACAGTTATAACAAATAAGAAATAAATAAAATGTGATAAACAAAAATGATCATCTTGATATTTTTATGAACTGTTTATGTATAGGAAAGATAGAGAGA
Organism: Camellia japonica; assembly: GCA_030407325.1. NCBI lineage: Eukaryota > Viridiplantae > Streptophyta > Magnoliopsida > Ericales > Theaceae > Camellia > Camellia japonica. The sequence continues at coordinate 121,095,890 of JAPPVO010000013.1, read as the reverse complement.
GTAAACAATCAGATCTTAGTTTGTGATTGTGGGAAGTGGAAGAAATATGATTAGTTGGTATCATTGCTTGTATAGAAAAATCTACCATTTTCATATTATGCTTACAAAGCACGCGCACAATACTCCTCATTCTCACGTAAGCATGATCTTTTTAATTGTCAACTAAATTTAATCTTAGATTTCATGTTTTTGCAATGAGTAGTATTTATACACATACAAAATGTATAATTATATAATTATTATTTTAAATACATAAATCACATTGATGAACCTTTGTTTTTATCAATTAGTAGTGCTAGCACGTCAGTCAACTCTCTAATTTCATTTGCAAAACTTTCTCCTTAAACGCATATTTTAGAAACACAAACAGAATTTTGCTCGTTATAGAGCTTAATCAAATTATCTCAAGATATGAATTGATAAACGCTATTCAACACCTGTATAAAAATTTATACCATTCTATATAATTCTTTTATTTGTTGATCATTTTCCTAAGTTGAGATCCTTTGTTTCCTAATTCATGCTCAAATTTCAATTGGGTCACTCTAATATTTACACAAATGAGAGTATAAGGACAAAAAAAAAAAAGAAAGAAAGAAAAAGTATACATAGACACCCTTCTTGTGCCTAATTACATGTCTGTAGCAAAGTTGTTCACAAAACACTTAGATGATTAGTTGTTAATATTCTTGGTGATAGGGTGATTACACTTTCCAGAGGATACACATGAGTCAATTTTAAATGCATCAAGTAGCAAGGTCTTTTTATGCATGCAAAGTACCTAAAGATTATGTCATTAAACTTTTGATCACCAAGCATTTCTTTTAAGTTTATTTTGTAGTTTTCCTGTTACCCATAGAATTTGATAAGGATGGATCACATTGAATGGTTTAAAATTATGCAACTAAGTTAATCTTCTCTGAAAGTTTTGATTAGTTTACACCAAAACTTACTTGTCACCACCAAAACTTACTTGTCATGTCAATGTTCATAGGGTGAGGAAAAAGGTTGGCCATTAACTAAAAGTGATGGACTGAGAAAAGAGAATGTAGGGTCTTAGGGTCTTTTTTTTTTTCCCTCCTTTTTCTTGTAATTGTGTCATGCATTGAAGGCTGCTTTGGAATCCCAAATAACAAAAAGTCTATGTTCTTAGAAAAAATCAAAAAAATTATCTAGAAGGTAAGACAATGTATTAAATTCAAAATAGTACCTTTAACCTTCTCTCCCTTGAATAAATTTGTTGACACCAGGTTGTGTACCACTTGGTTCATGTGGTGCATGCGTTGGTGTTCATAGCAAAGTTATTCTCTCTGAGTTTTTATTTATTATTATTATTATTATTTGTTCACAAAATTGGTGAAAAGGAAAGCTGTTTAGTATAATAATAAGACTCGTATTCAAATATCACGCTTAATAAGTAGTGTCCTGTAGTGGTTTTAGATTTTTTAGAGAGCCCATGAGTATTTAATGAGTTCTTATCTAATAAGTTTTTGAAAAGTTTGAGCCCTTGACGATAAGAATTTTTGAAATTTTCACATGAGTCTTAGAAGACAGGTTAAGTGAGTTAATAATTGAGCCATCTTTAGAAATGCCTTATCTACCAAGTTAGGCCAAGTTTGGCATCCTCAAAAAAATTCAAAAAGTCAAAAAGTTACACAAAAAATAAAAAAGACATTACTATTTACAAATAAAAAATATTAAAAAAATATTTTATATATATTTACACTTCAAATGCACAACAGCTGTTCGGAGCCGTCTGACAGGCATTTGCCCCGAAGTTTGGGGCCAAAAAAAATACTATATGTAAAGTCACAAAAATGTTGGGCCCATGGGGGCCCACTAAGGACTCCCTTTTGATAATCTGAACACTCGTCGATTAATATATTTCTGTAAAAAATCACATTGATCGGATATCGTTAACTACGTGATCAAATCAGTTTTGTATAAAAAAAACGGATGGTGTGATAGTTAACTGTTGAAAAAAAAACTAATTTGATCATATAGCTATCGATATCCGATCAATGTGATTTTTTACAGGCATATAATACTCGACGAATGGAACATATTGAACAGTTCAGATTATTAAAATGGGACCCATGATGGCCCCCGTGGACCGACCATCACTATCCAAAAGTTATTTGCCCCGAAGGAGGTGATTATTTTTTTTGTATACACATGCTGGGCAGCCGAGGCAGCCGTACAATCAATAATTAATCTTCCACTACATACTTTATTTATACAATTTTTTATTACATATTTTTTCATAAAAAGACAAAAAGTTAACCCAAACATCCATATTTTTTTCCTCATCTTTTTAGTTTAAAAAGACAAAAAGTACACTTATTTAGGACACTCCAAACAACTTAATCCCTTGATCTTTGCTCTCTCATATTCATTTAAACTATTTGTAACTTATTTTGTGTTTTTTAAATGGAGTCTGAGCTTCCCACTTGTGGGAAGGCGAAGTTATGAGCGTATGACACTTGTACACTAGGTCCAACCCCAAGTGACCATGAGGCCACATGGGAAACATCCGTATGATCGACACTCGTAGAGATGTAATATTTTCAATCTAGATAGTAATAGTAGTATGACAGTTATAGAATTTCATCTTATGTTGTTTTTACACGATTTCTCTTTATTTTTTTTGATGGTCTAATGGCTTAACTTTGATCATCCATTTAAACATTGTTGTGATATCGAATCTTCCTAGTTATTTTTGTTGTAGTGTTGTGTTTTTTTGCATCGTCTCAACAATTTGAAATATAATAGTCTATTTGTTTTGAGTAACATTTAGATGAAAAAAAAAGTAAACAAAAATATATAACTTTATCACAAATTATTGTAAAGTATAATATTTTCACTTAAGAAGTTGTCGTTGTAACATCACCACCAAAAGATTATGTAATATTTATCACAAAAAATTTATAATATTTATCAAAAAAATTACATAACTCAACAAGGTGTGTACAATATGGAGTAAAGTTCCCGATTTCGATTTAACTTTTCTCTTTAAGGCTTATATTTTGGATAAATTACTCATCAAAATGACTTAATATTTCAAAATTTTCAACTTTTCTCTTTTAGGCTTATATTTTCGATAAATTACCCATCAAAATGACTTAATATTTCAAAATTTTCTACGTCACATCGTTCTAGTAAAATTTTTTTGTATGAAATTTATGTTTGCAAATCCAGCAAATGGAGAACCCTTGGTTTAGAGGATTCTCATGGGATTGCTAATTAACACAATAAACAATAAATAAACAACACAGCACAAGAAGCTAAAAAAACAACATTTGCAAAAGCAACATACATGCTAGATCGAGTATCACAAGAGATTTGTCTTTTCTATTTACTCCTATGGATTAGATAAAAACAATTTAGATTGAATTAAAGATAAAATAGAATCTTGGATCCCAAATAGTGATTCAATTTTCAATGATGAAAGAGAATTCTTGATTCAATTATCCAAACTTGAAGAAAAAAAACTAAACATAAGTAAGGTCCTTTTAAATTAAAATTTTATTCAAGTTCACTTATTAAAGTCAATAAATTGTTACTTTTTGTTGATAATGGTTTTTTTTATATCAAATATATATATTTTTTTCTGTTTAAATTTTCAGTATCAGTAAGAAAGATAGAGGGGTTCATTCAAATATGAAATCCAGTCCTGCAAATCTGCCGATTACATATCAAGAACAAATTACTTGATAGCATAAACTCTCATCAAACACTATTTTGCTTGGTGTTAGTAGCTAACATGAAACACTCTTTTTCTCTCATTTCGAATGTTTATTCAGTTCAGTTCATTGGTAGACTTCTTATTCGTACACTTCCTACCTAGTAGTTTACTACTTAAAACTGAATAGTACTTAAACAAACACAACATAGCTTCCCTTGAATGAAAAAAGTTTGTTCTAAGATCTCAGTTCGATACAGGTTCTGCACGCTTGCGTCGATTTGAAGGCTTGGGAGCTCTTTGCAAGATTTTGAATGACATTTCAACGAAGCCTTTGAGAAGAGGATGTGATGAGTTGTTTTGTTTTGTTCTGTAGGTAGATATAACTCCAATTTACAATCTGTTCATTGAATAGTTGAATGCTACAAGCAAAGTTTATGGCATTGGCCTTATAAATTGGAAATGATACTTTTGAAATCTCCATCAGTTTATGATATACAATCAGATATTACATACTAATGAATTAGAGCATGGAATTTGTTTGTCATTGAAATATCTTTTGATTAAGCCTCTTTGAATGTGATGAGCATTTTTTTTTTTTTTTGGTTGAATTTTAATTTGGAGATGAATAGATGGTCTAATGATATGCTTGATATTTTCTGTTTGGTTGTTGAGAAATCAAGAAAGGAATATAAGTTGATGTTCAAACTAGTATTTTTAGAGTAATAATTTGTTACAAAATCAAAAACTTTTAGAGACCTTTACCGACTAGAACTTTTAGCCACCACTTTCACTTGCTCCAAAAACTAAAACTTTTAGAGACCAATTTGTGTTGTCTCAAAAATTATTTTTTTCTGTATAACTACTACTTCTGGCCTGGACTGTTATTAGACTTTTAGGGACAAATTTTGGTTGTCTCAAAATCAAAACTTTTTGCAAGCACATATTTTTGTCTCTAAAAGTCTATTTATAGTGACAAATGCAAAATTTTGTCTCTAAAAGTCATTTTTTGGCTTTTCTGGACAGGCCATTTGGGACAAACTTCACAACAGAGAATATTTGTTGGGAAAAATTTTCCTATTACACTTTTAGGAACGGAATAAATTTGTCCTTAGAAAGCTGATTTCTTGTAGTGGTTATATATATATATATATAATATATATTTTAATTATAATTGCATTTTATATGATCTAACCTAGCATTAGAGGAGAGGTAGGCCCTAATCACCCTACTTTTTATTATTATTTAGTTTCATGACTTTCACATCCGGTTAAGACTCGAAACCACTAATCTTTATTAACATTGAAATAATACTATTTGAAATGAAGTTAATATTTAATAAACTATTTTGTTAAATGATGTTAAATATGAAAAAAATAGAGATATATTTTTGCAAATTTTAAGTACTTCTATATATTTTTAAATACTTGTCATACATTTTAGGAAATTTTTTTTAAGGTCCCTAGTATTAAGATTTTATATGATAAAAAGCATAATATTTTCATAGTGGTTGGGGTCCCTCAATATTTTTTTAGAGAAATTTCGATCCAAAAAAATTTCAAAACAATTTCTCTGATTTTCTTTGTGTTTAAAAATTTCTTTAAGTTGAAATTTCTCTGATTTATTCACATATAATTGAGGAAGAAGAGAGGACACCAAACTCCTCAAATATATTTATATGTATGCACACAAATATGCTGAGGCTTCACTCTGCAAAACAAAATCATTTTGCTACTTCCACTTCCTGTTAGTGTTGTGTTGTTTGAGATTCTTCAGAATAGACAAGTCAATATTGGCATTTTCTAATTTATAATCCACAAATGAACAAGAAATGAAAGTAATCATTCACACAATGACTCCCATTAAATTAGACAATCTAGGGCATGTCCAATGACTGCAACACCAAGTACATAATCACCATCAATTCATCTCTCAAATTTTTCCTCATGCAATCAGATGTCGTGACTAGTGTTTTAAAAAGTTTTAAGCGCATTGAGACGCTAAAGTCTCTTGGAGCTTAAGCGTGAGGTGCAAGGCAAGGTGCACCCCTCACCGAAGCGAGGCACAAGTTGTTGAAGATAACCAAAATATTAATATAGGCAAAATTTTTAATATAAAACAAATATTCTTAAAATTTCAAAAAAATAAAAATAAAAATAAAACAACATTCAATATTCCAAAAATCATGAAAGATAACATTCAACGTTTCAAAAATTTCTTAAAAATAACATTCAATCTTACTTTGCCCCATACTATTTATCTTTCTTTATCAATTTGTTAACATGATTTTTTTTTTTTTTTAGATAGAGAACTCACATTATATAATACCCTAGTGATTTTAATTTTAAATTGGGACCAAATTGCCTGATAGCTTCAATCATTTCTAGATAAAGAACTCACATCATATAATATCTTAGTAGTTTTTAATTTTAAATCGGGATCAAATTGCATGATACTTCAATCATTGGCCTAAAACTGTTGTAATTTACTACATTGAAAGGAATCCCAAAGCCATATACCCATCTTGCAATCCCCGAGCTTTTGCTTAATGCTAGAGCTTTTTTTGATATGAAAATTGGCGCTCAAAGCATGTGTTTACATTTTATATTAAAGGGGTAGTAATTTTATATGGTTACACACACAAAAAAAAGGATAGAGCAAAATTTAAATGAAGCGCATGAGACATGTGCCTCACACCTAAGCCTAAGGCGCGCACCTCAAGCGCCTTTTCTACTGCGCCTCGCCTCAAACAGTCTGAAGCGTCTCATGTGCGCCTTAGTGAGCCTCGTGCCTAAGCGCGTCTTTTAAAACACTGGTCGTAACAATGCTTGTATTCATGTCTTCAAGTCCCTACTAGCAAGAAACTTCAAATATTCTATAATAACCCATATTCATGTCTTAGTCATGTTCATGTGCATTTTCATAATTTTGTCTTGTTAAGCTTGCATTTGTAGACTTAGACTTGTTTTGCCTAGGTAAAAGGTTCTTGTCTTGTCTTGATGCTATCATGTTTTGCCTAAGTGTTGTATGCATGCTTTGTTCCTTCCTTGCTGTCTGAAGCCTAGGTCATGCCAAGCCTAGGTCATGCCAAGCCTAGGTCATGTTAAGCCTAGGTCATGCCAAGCCTAGGTCACACCTTTGAACCTCTTACACCTTGGACCATCTTGGAACCACTTTGGTTGACCTCCACCATCACCTAGGCATATTGGCCGAGATGTTATCACCTAGGCGTCCGAGATCCTTAATCCTTGCACCTAGTGATCTTGTTCTGGGACTGGAATGACCTAGACCGAGGTGTGGCACATCTAGGCCGAGGTGTGGCACAGCTTGGCCAAGTGTTATCCTTCCTAGCCGAGATCATTGAGACCTTACTTGCCGAAGCCTATGTCCTAAGCCGAGATCATTACCTGCCGGAGTGCCCATGTCATCTAGCTTGTTGTATACACTTTGTCTTACACATGTCTTGTCACTTAGTCACCTTTTTGAGGAGAACCAATCCAGTAGTGCCACGTGTCCCGGCAAAGTGTTAAATCAGCCGACAGAGAGAGAGAAACCTATCATTTCTATATCTTTGTTCTAAGGAGGAGAGAGAAGCTCTAGGAAGAAAGGAAGAGGAGTTCTTGAAAGGAAGTAGATTTCCAAGCTTAATCCTTAGAGATCGAACCGTTAGATTCGTGTCTTGAGGTTAGATTCTTGATCTACTCTTCTTGTTCTTTGTATTGATCTAATCGCATTGCATGATTTAGCATGTTTCATGAACCATGCATTGATTTAAAGTTCGGTTTTAGAGAGAGAAAGTGATGTTCATGTGTTCTTGAAAAAAAGCCATGTTTTGATTCGAAAGTTTGTATCAAGATCCATGTTTTCGTGTTTGTTTTCATATGATCTTCAAGTATGGGTACCAAGGTCCGTGTTTTTGAACTCATAACATGAAATCCCAGATTTTTGTAATAACAAGTTATGATTTTAGCATTCATGTTCTTCATGTTCATGTTCTTCATGACCTTCAAGGAGGAAACCCAGATTTCCAGACCTCATTTCCCTAGGTGTGATCACTGAGACCACTCTTGCCTAAATCCCACACATAGACCAAGCATCGTATCTCACCTTGGCCTACCTTGCATGATCACTTGCACCTTAGTCTATCTTGCATGCACACCTAGGCTAACCACTGCATCACCTAGGCCGAGATGTTCATCATCTAGGCCGACCATGGTACACCCTTGCCGGCATCTTGTAACACCTCGGCAGAGAGCTGCACACCGAAGCCTAGGTAACTACACCTCGGCCAAGAGGTGTGGGACCTTGGCCAAGACCTCCTGAGTTCACTCAGCTAGGTCATTTTTGCCTAGATCATTTCTGTACATCCATTCCAAGACCTGGTTGGTACCCAGCATGTTCTCCCTAGATGTTTACCAGCATGTTTTCCCTAGATGTTTACCAGCATGTTTTCCCTAGATGTTTTCCGGCATGTTTTTCCTAGATCATTTGCATTCATGTGAAGCTTGTTTTTAAGAGTACATTCAATAGATTTTGCCATGTGTTTGTAGGACTTGGATCTTCGCCTTGATCCTAACGTCCCAAGAACTATGTGAGTGGTATTTTTAATAAAGCTATGTTATACGTTTTGATAAAGGCTTTGCTTTGCTTTGTTTTGAAAGTATTTGTTAAGCATGAATGATTACCCCTATTTTGTGTATCAAGTATAAGTTCGTGTATCAAGTAATTAGCTTTGTTTTGGATGACATTCTTAGAAAGTCCTTCCATGCTAGGGGACTCTAAGCCCATGTAGCATTATGTTTGGGAGATCTCTGCTATCGACGGTTTATGAACGGATAGCCCCCACAGACAGTCTATGAACGGGTGGATTTGTCTAATCTGCTATCGACGGTCTATGAACGGATAGCCCCCACCGACGGTCTATGAACGGATGGATTTGCCATCGATGGTCTATGAACGGATGGCCCCCACCGACGGTCTATGAACGGGTGGGTTTGTTTTGTCCGGAATGTCATCACCCCAAGTACATGTTGATGTTTTAACATCCAAGAAGCTTTGAAAGATTTGATTGATGAACTTGATTCATCCCATGCTTTGTTTTGTACAAGTTATGATATATGTATTGTTTTGACAAGGACCTCGGGAATCATTCATTTACCTCTTTATTACTTATACCATTCACTGAGTATCCAAGCTCACCCTCTCCTTATATATATATGTAGGTAACAAGCTAGAAGGCGGTGACGCCGAGATGTGTGTTTTGCAAGATGTTTTGGAATGCACGTTATGTCGGCAATCTTGAAGCTTATGTATTTTGAACATGTCGGCTTGAGAAGCCTTTTATCAAGATGTAATATGTATTTTATTATATTTGTATTCCAGTTGTAAAGCTATGTAAAGATGTATGTCATTTCATTTGATCTATGCACTGCTCTTATGGACTACTTAGATCTATATATATTGCTTCCGCATATGTAAGCCCCATATATTATACTCTGATTGTGTGTGAACTTTGAAAGTTGGCCTTCGGTAATCTCGGAATACTGGCCATCACGGCACCATTCTACTAGGGGCGGAATGGGGTCGTGACATATTCACTTTTTTTTAAGGGCAAATTACCTACACATTCCTTGAAATTTAACTAAATTACAGATTCCTCCAAAGTTTCAGAAATTACATCCCGCCCCCCGAGGTTTATATTCGCATAATAATTTAACCCCTATCGTTAACTAAACGTTAACAATGGTTAGCTAACATCACCAAAAAATAAATTGATGAACGATATTATCCCTACTGAAATCCTTTTGATAAATCAACAAAATTTACAAAAGAATTACGTTAGATGGGGGAAAAAAATTAAGTTTTTGAAACCATGTTTGATTTGTTGTTTGGAAAAAAATTTCAAAAAAAAATAAAAACTAATTTAATAAAAATAAATATGAAAAAATATATTTAATTTGTAAAAATTATTTCTAACCACTCAAAAGATAAAATTATATAAAAATAATAATAATTTGTTATTATTTATTTCTTAACCAAATTAATTTTTATTTTTTAAAAATAAATTTCTAAAAATCATACCAAACATATTCTATGAATTTTTGACAAGTCATTTCTTATATTTTTAACTTATTTAATTATTTGTTAATTTTTTGATATTTTCACCATCTGACACTACAACATATAAAAGTTTTAGAGACCAATTTTTTAGATCTCTAAAAGTGAAAATTTTGTTGAAAAAGACATTTAGGGACTAATTTCTATCGTCGTGATAATAGTCACTAAAACGTTGTCCTAAAAAGTCAAAAATAAGGCTTTTAGTAATAAAATTTTGAAAATGTCAATAATAAAATAGACTTTTAGGGAGAAAATAATTTGGTCTCAAAATGGTTTATTCTTTTAGACAAAAAATTTGATACCAAAAAGATAATAATTAATCACTAATGTTCTATTTTCGTTGCTAAAAATATAATGACACTTTTCGCAACAAAAATATTTGGACCTCTAAAAATAATTTTGTCCCTAAATTTTGGTCTCTAAAATCTTAATTTTTTGTGGTGTGATAAGTGTTTTTCCATTTTAATTTTGCATTTCATAACTTATTTAAAAATGATAATTTAGCTAAACCTTAGGAGGGGATCTGCAATTTAGCTAAACCTCAAGGAAAAATCTGTAATTTAGCTAAAATTCAAGGGGGTATAGGTAATTTGCCCTTATTTGTCAAAAAGGCATTTTAATCAATTTATGATATCCGGTAACGGCGTTAATTGCGACGGGACGAGATGTAATTTTTGAAACCTCAGGGAAAATCTGTAATTTTGTTAAATCTCAAGGGAGGTGTAGGTAATTTGCCCTTTTTTTAAATAGTATGGATGTAATTATAAGTGCAAACTACACATACCACCATGAACTATGAACCATTGTTACTCCTTCTCTCCAACCAAAAATTGCTAAATTTTATATTATTAATCTTTTGATTGTTTCAATCTAAACTTTCTGCTACCATTTTGTTATGAAAAGACAAAAACAACATGGAATATGCGTGTCCAAAATTGAACATATATATAGATATAAATAAAACTTGTAACTTGCCCTAATTATATAACCATCCATGGTTGTCATGCAACAACCACCTAGCAACTCATAACAAACCCTTTTCCGGTCAATTCCCACATAAAAGACATCAGATTAGACTACAAGTCATTGGGCTTGTTTCATACACACAATGCATCGCCAATCAGGGCTCCTGCATTTTCAATAGGCAACACCAATAAGAACTCAAGTCCCAATTGTTTTCTTAAAAACTTTGTCGTTCATAATTTTAGTTGAAGAGGTGCTGCGATGAATTTGTTGTGTTTGGTAGCAGAAAACATGAGCAACCCAAAATACTGGTGCACAATCCCCAAACTCCACATTGTCTCAACTAGCCACTATTTTTTAGGCATGTTGGAAGTGAGATATATTTAACTCCTGAACAAGAAATGGGAAAAGTACTCCACCATCATTGCATTCTCAAGATCATTAGTAACTACAGATAACACGTATTGACTAGGGCAAATTTAATTTTCAAAATTGTTCCATTAAGACAAACATAATCAAGGATCAAACCTGTTGAAAACTTCAACTCAAAACACAATGAAACACAAAACTTCAATTTTTTTACCTAACAAGGTAATAATAAATTCAACATAGTTCAGTAAAAATAGAAAATTGCAACAATAGCAAAATCTGGGAATTAAGAACACTGTCACATATTGCAACCCAATAGTTCATTCAAGAACCAAAACAGCCTAAAACTACACATATCTTGAGCTTAATTCTCATTAGAGCACTACTAGAAATTTGACTTTTTGCGTCTATTTTTTTGCGACGGTCTGTTCAGTCGTGGAAAAAAATACATTCAAAAGAATGTATTCAAAAAACAATGTATTCAAAAAACTAAACATACTAGATTGACAAAAAAAAAAAAAAAAAGTGCGTCATTTTTTTGTTATTGATCAAAAGAATGTCTTGGAAAATTTCCTGTTTACTATAGCTTAAGAAGCATTTGTTGTACATTTGCAGTATGAATATTGTTCTAGTCCTTACAATTTCAAGCCTCTCTAATTCAATCTTGTTTCGGGTCCAAAGAAAATGAGAATTAGCATTGACTGTAAATAACAGAGTTGATTTTTAAATTCATGCTCCATTCACTTCCCCAATTAGTAACTAAAGAACGCAAAAGGGGTTTCTTCTATATTTCTATCTGTGTGGAGCATATGAGCCTAGAATTTGTATTGTAAACAGACATAGATAGGGTACATACTGAATGGTGCATTGTTTCCTTTTTTTTATTAATATTATTATAAATTATTGCTGTATATTTCGTTCTGTTAATTACTATATTAAATAATTTATCATTTCACTTTACAATTAATTACAGGGTTATATAGTTCTCAACAGACCTTGGGCATTTGTACAATGACTTCAGCAAGCGAACATCAAAGAAGAGTATGGGAGAACTTAACTATGTCGCTTTGACACAACAACATTTCTTGATCAATTTTTTTTTTTGCATTTCAATGAGTAGATCTAGTAAAATAGATTCGTAATTTTATACAGCTACATATTGATGGCCGAGCCAGATCATATTATTGTTAAGCCCATACCAAACTTATCAAGGGATGGCCGTGGAGCCGCATTCCCTTTCTTTTACATTGAACCTCAAAAGTATGAATCTGTTCTCCGAAAATTCTTTCCGAAGGAAAAGGGACCAATAAGTAACATTGATCCAATAGGAAATTCTCCTGTCATCGTTGGAAAGGTACATACATCTTCTATGAGGCTTCCTAAAGAACTTTTAACTAATATTTTTGTTTGTTTCTTATTTCTTATTGAATTGTGTTAGGAATCTCTTAAAAAGATAGCTCCAACTTGGATGAATGTTTCATTGGCAATGAAAAGGGACCCTGTAACAAATAAAGAGTTTGGTTGGGTCCTCGAGATGTGAGTTTTCTCTCGTAAGCCTAATATTTGGTTGCTCCAATTGTTAGTTTTTATCCATCATCAATATGCAGGTATGCTTATGCAGTTGCATCTGCTCTGCATAATATGGGTAACATCTTGTACAAGGACTTCATGATTCAGGTTAGATAATATGCATTTACATAGTTATTTATTTTTTTGGGTCTTGAGTTTTGCTAAATTCAGTAGTAAGTTTACTGCTTTCCAAATCTTTAACACATAGTTTGAATGGGTTACAAGTTAGATTAAAGCCTATTGCCTAAGTGACTTTTGATTTTGTCAAAGCAAGGTAGAATTGCAAAAGCTAAGTAATTATACCCTCCTTTGGAAAAAAAGCCAATATTGGTTTGAGAATAGAGCTGGTTGGTAGTTATCTCATCGTGGCAATCTGATGAATATTAGTAGTATACATTCACCAAAGTACCAGTATATAAGAAGAAAAATTTCGACCGAAATCTTTGGATTTTTTTTATTTTTTTTAATATTTCTAGATGGCTATATTGTTTATATTATTTTAATTTCTTTTCATAAAATGAAAATTCTGAAGATTTCTTGCTTGTGGTTGCATGATGTTAATTACATCGAGGCTTTCCATCATCATATTGACCAGCTTGATAGCTTTTGGTTGATCTAGTTTTTGCATGTGTGCAAAACTCTTCTACTATTTTACTCACAATTGCCTGTTTGTGATGCATTCCAGCCTCCCTGGGATACAAAGATTGGCAACAAGTTCATCATTCATTTTACTTATGGATGCGATTATGATATGAAGGTATGCTAATTATGTCCGAGTCCTCAAAGTGATGAAAGTCAAACTTTGAAAATTGTATTTTGATGAAAATAAAAAAAAATTTTGACCATGCGATTTTCAAATTTCGATACTCAGGGTAAGTTAATCTATGGAAAGATTGGAGAATGGAGATTTGACAAAAGATCCTATACTACTGCCTGGCGTCCAAAAAACCTTCCACTGCCCCCACCTGGTGTCCCTGAAAGTGTGGTATGTTTCCATCACATTCGAATCCTACTAGCATTTTGCTTCATTATCTGTTAACTAATATAATCGCTAACCTTTAATTCCAAGTACATTATCTTTTTTCTTATTTAATATAGTTGAGAAGTTTGACAAAGAAAAAACAAAAAAGACATGACATGACATAGCAGAGACACAACAACAAATAAATATATATTTTTTTATGTATACATGAAAATGATAATTGTTTCTAAATTTTTTTACATTACAAATACATTTACAATTTGTTATATCAAAATAGTAGGAAATCAATTCATTGTACATATTGGGAAAAAAGTGTGAACAAAAAGTCATAATATCTATTTTAGAAAGATCTATTCATAAACAAATTGAAAGTTTCAGACTTTTAGGATTCCTAAAATTAAAAAGTCTAGAGGAGGAGAAAACAAAATATAAATTCACATTCTTTTTATTTTATCAATGGATCCCAAATTATTTTCTTAAAACTTGCAATGTGGTTCATGTGTGTTTAAGCAACTACCATCCTTCATTCATATTTGATTGAACTATTGGCAAATTTTGATATTGCAGGTTACTTTGGTGAAAATGGTGAATGAAGCCACAGCAAACATTCCTAACTGGGGATCTTAAAGGATAGACATCAAGTAGAAACTGGCTATAGACAGAGTCTTGTGTTCAGAGGATGGTGAATTTATTCTTCTCTGGAGGCACTGTGCTTGAAAATATTTACTGTGAATGTGCTTTGGGATTTGCATTGGAAGCATGACACTTGCTCGATGAGCTTTTTTTTTTTTTTTTTGGTGTTTTTCATCTCCTATACATACTTACACAATGTAGTATATAATGTTCTTAACCCTTTTTCAGATAACGACTGTGTCCTTATATCATAAATCTCCCTTGTTTTCATCAAAAGCATATGTTGTGTGTTTCTTTGACTGTCTATTCAAGCTTTGTATTCATTTGTTCGTCAGTGTTTTATTTCTCACTAGCTGAGATTCACTGTGAATTAGATACCAAAAATCATTTTACCATCAAAATTTCAGAATCTGGATTTATTATTTATTGTTTGGGTGGACTAATGAATACATATATAGCCGACGTATTTCAATAAAAGAATTCCACGTTAAATCAAACATCTCAAACTAAGTAATATAAGTGATCAGAAACTGATCATAACGTGCAAATGCTGATCATAAATGTAAAATGCAAGATTACAACATAGCAATAAAGCTAGTTTTAATAAAATTCAAGCTAAACTCATTAGTCCATTTCAGTGGGTGTAAGAATACCAGTAGCGAGACTCTTGATAGCAAAATATTTTGTAATCGCTTGATCATCACAATCAAGCGTCCTTGACTTTTCCATATCTCCAGCCTGCAGCAGAAACTCTCCAACATCCAAAACACTGCCTCACTCACGTGCCTTCCTCTCTCCAATTTGTTTGAGCACTCAAAAGCTTCTTGCACCTTCCCATGCGAGCACAATGATGTTGCCAATAGATCCAATGCATGGCCATGGGCAGTGACCTCTCTCTAATAGGTAGCCCACAAATTCAACCCCAAATCAGGCTGACGATTTGCACAAAAGAATTTCATCAACATCACCACTGTTCGTGTCTTGGAACAAAGTTTTTCTTCGTCATCTTATCAAGGAGTTCAGAAACAGAGTCCAAATTTTTGACTTCATTAAGCCAAAGAACATAGTATGTATGTATATTGTCATGCCCAATGCCTTTCTCTTCCATCTCATCCATTAAGTTGTTGCAGACTCCACGTCCCTGCATCTTACAAGAGAACTCAATAAAGCATTAAAGCACCAGTATAAGGCCTTAAGTTTTCTCATGGGAATCTCTTCAAACAACTCTCTTGCTTTAGCTATGTTTTGAGCAACCCTGCGCCATGAATCAATGTCGTATGTTTCTATTGTAGGCAAGCAATTTACACCTTCCATTTCTGTAAGAAGTCTCAAACCATCACCGAAACATCCTTTCTTGCAGTAAGCATCCATTCTAATATTGTAAGTCACATTATTCGGCTTAAAGCCTCTTCGAACCATCTCATGGTAGAACAGTTCTACAGCGGTAACATCACCTGATTCCTTGAAACCCAACAGCAAAATATTCATGGTCTTGGTGTTGGGAGAAAATCGAGGATGCATCTTGTTAAACACAGACCTTGCCTCCTTTATCTGCCTTTGAGTAAAAACGCTCTAAGTAGTACATTGAACTCATCGGTGCCAAATTTCTCCCTACAATATATTTTCTCCATCCTCTCAAATGCTTCAAGGGTATCTTCGTAGGTTTGGAACTTAGCAATTCTCGATAAAAGATGCTCATGGATTTTAGGGTTAGCAAGGAAGGGTGTTTCGTTGAATTTCTTCCGTCAATTCCCAAGCTTTATCAAAGTAGCACATTCGTGCAAGTATATGGAGCGTCTTCTCAAAAGCATCTGAACTTGGGTGGAAGTGGGAGTGTTGAAGGGAGAATTTGAAGAATTCAAAGGCTTTAAGGCCATTGGAGTGTGCTGCAAAGAGACGACCGAGCACATTTTTCACAAGCGGAGTTGAAAGCACAGATGGCGGGATATGTTGCAAAAGAGTGGGGTGAAGCGAGTGATCAGGGAAAGGGTGGTCGTTAACAATTTTGATGATTCTCTTGATTTCAATTTCTTTTGGCTGGCAGGTTGATTCAAAAGCAAAGGTACGAAATAATGCGAGTTATTTAGGACCTAGTTTACTGTATCTATTCAGTTTGACCAAATGAAGCATGACCTCTTTCTTCAAAACAAGACACAACACTCAACTTCCATCTATGGATGCAAAGCTTTACTGATCTCAATACCCGTTAATCAAACATATACATTGGTTAGAATTGACTGGCAATTGTTATACATGAAGTAGATGTGGTATGCAACTAGATAGAGAAACTGGTATAAGAGATATGCTTGAGTGAATATAGGATGTGAAACAACATCTAGATTATCAATAAAATATGCATTTTCTGTGAACCATTCTGTGATCAATTATGTGCTCCTAGTATTGTTTTTCAAAAACAAGAGCAACCAAGTTTGCAACAAATAAGAAACCTACATCTATCAAACATTTTCACAAACATTTTCAATGCATATCCAAATGCTACCATAAACACATCTAAAACATACAAATATATACCCAATGCAATTACAACAAAAAATCACAAACAAACAAACCAAAAAAATAAAAATAAAAAGTGATAATCTAGAAACTCAAACCGAAAATCAAATCAAATTATGAAAAATCCCAAATCGTAAAAATTTGGCAATCAAATTAAGCTATAAAACAGCTTACCCCTTGGCCCTAATGCACCATACCTTCCCGTCTTCTTGGTGTGTGGCCGGAGAGAGAGACGATGGCGAGAGAGAGAGGAACCGTGTCTTGATTTTTGGGAAATTCACTTCGACCTCTCAAATCATCAAGCTTATGTCAATTTACTTCCTCAACTGCCATGTTTCAGGGCTTCAAAGTTATTATTATTATTATTATTATTATTATATTATTATGTTTTATTTATTTATTTTTATTATAACAATTAGGGAAATTCCATTCAATTCTGTTGATGGTTAGACTTAAAACAAAGGGGCTGCTTCTTCCCGTCTGTAATCGATTGGAGGGTACTGTTGGGCCCGTAAATAGGGCCAGCTCTGAGGGCCGGCAAGAGAGGCTTGCGCCTTGGGCCTCCAAATTTGGGCTGAAAATGGAGGCCTCCAAATAAAATTTTGTGTTATATATATATATATATAAACTCAAATACTATAGGCTCAATTGAACATGAGGCTCAAAAAAAGGCAACAAGACTAAATTTTTATTTTTTTAAGTATTTGTAATGATTATTTCCTATCTTAATATATGAAAGTAAATTTTTATTTATAATTTTAATGATTATATGTGTAAGTAAATTTTTTGTGGCTACAAACAAATAAAAATGTTGTACTTATAGTTTTATGGGATTTTTGGTGAAAAGCCCTCCCATTGGCTTATTTTGTGTGAAGCCCCGAATAAAACAATGGCCCTAAAAGCCCCTCAATTAAAAAAATATGGGGAAATATGAAACAATTCCATTGTTTCTCTCCCCTCACTTTGTTTCATCGATTGAAAACCCTCATCTGAATATCATCATTCAAAAACCTTAGCATCGATTGAAAACCCTCCTCTGAGTCTCATTACTCTCTCTCTCTCTAGAGCTACTTTGTCTTTATAGCCCTGCAACGTTACAGGTTCGTCGATTGTGCTCGAATCGAACTCCGTATTACGCTTTACTCTCTCTCTTGGACACACATTTTGCAGGTGATTTTTTTTCCCCTTTCTGCTAGTTTTTTGTTATTATGAAGTCTGCCTGGGTTTGTTTTCATTTTGGGAGTGGTGTATGAGATTATGTTGGCATGGTATGAACTGGGATTGTAAGGCTGCTAAGGATTTCATGTTAAATATGGCCGCCACTTATCCTTGTTTCATCTTAACCCTTTGGTAATTGTGTGTTGAATCAGTGTGCTGAAAAAATTGTTTATTCAAAATTATTGACATATATAGATTTTTTGTTTGATTTATAACAAAATGTTATTCTAACAAAATACAGAGGTTAGTGATTTTAATACACTTGTTTTTTTTCTTTTCTTTTTTTCTTTTTTTCATTGTTGCATTAGGGTGAGTAGAGTTTGGGATTTTGGGTTACACTAGGAATCATCTGTTCTAAAATTTTATCACTATCTTAAAATACTTTAAATTACTAAACCATGTGAGAATGTTAAGGTTTAAAAATTTTGAAAACTAATTTAGGTATTTCAGAACGGTGTATGCAGTTTTGCTTCAATTTCGTTGCTTTGATTTCTGTAGTGTTTTGGTCCTGCAATTTCAATGCTTTCAATTTCACTTGCTTCATGAATTTTTCAAGTAAAATTTTACTTTCAACCAAAGTAAAATTTTACTTACAATCAGAGTAAAGTTTTACTTATAAACAGAGTAAAATTTTACTTTAAAACTTTGCTGTTTCATTACAATGCTTTGTGCATTTTTATGCTTTCATCAATGCATCTTGATTTCTTGTTGTATGTGTTCTCTAGCCTTTGCTCATTACATAAATGTGCATATCAATTTGTATATGAATATATATATATATATATATATTATTTATATGTATGTATCTATTTATATAGCGATCCCGGTTCTTTCTCCTTTGGTTGTAGTATTCGGACTTAGTTCCGTGGATGCCAGTTATTGTTTTGAACTTGTTTCTATCCTTCAATTCTTTAAATTTGAGTTATAGAATGTTTTGGACTTGTTTGTGCCAGGTTGGTTGTGATTGGGAGCAGGTGGTTGCTGCCCAGGTTTTTAGTCCTTCGCTCGAGCGAGATGTTTGTCGCTCGAGCGAGCTCTTTGTTTTGGTCCTTCGCTCGAGCCAGGGTTTAGTCGCTCGAGCGAGAGTGGAGTCTTTGTGTCTGGTGGCTCGAGCCAAGATGGCTTCGCTCGAGCATGCGTCTGCGTCTGGGTTAAGACCTGAGAGTTGTGTTTCTTGGCTCGAGCGAGCTTTTCTTCGCTCGAGCGAGGTCAGTTTTTGTGTCTGGTCGCTCGAGCGACCAATCCTTCGCTCGAGCGAGCCTGTTTATATTAGTTAGCAGCAGCCGGGGAGAACATCACTTTTTCATCCCCTTCTCTTTTTAAAACCCTAGAACCGACTCTCTCTCTCTCTAAACTTATCTTCTCTCTAAGTTTTCATCTCCTTCTAGTGTGAACCCATCCTAGGTTCTTTGTAAGAAAGATAGAGGGTGGTTTGGGCTTCGTTCTAATCTGAAGAATAGTGGATTTGGAGCACTTTGATTTCGGGTAATCTTCTCCATTTGAGTTCTCCGTTTGAGGTAGGGATTCTCCTTGTTTCTTTTCAATACTCCATCTATAGATAGACATGTGGTGTTTTATTGCATGAAAACTTTATATCATGTAGGATTTGTTTAAAACATGAGGTTGAGCCTTGGTGATTGTTGGATTTGGGTTTATCATCATTAGTTGTGATCTAGGCTAATTGGGGTGGTAATTAGCATGTTTTGTTGAAAGGAGAGGAAACCCAATTTTTATTTGATTAATAAATTAATAGAGGGGGTCTTGATCATGGCAAATACTATGTATTTGTCTTAATTGTGATTATTGTTGTTTGTTGTGATAATGAACCTTTAGGTCAATATCGAGAAAGAGAGGAAAACCCTAAGTTAATGATTATGACTTAATTTGCATAATAAATTGGAATGGCTTGAAAAGAATGTACTAGATTAAAATGAGTTATGACCTTATTGTCCATGGAATTGAATTGTGAAAACAAAAGGTATGAGAATCGGATGTTGTAATTTGAGTGTTGAATACACACATATGTGGAGGTTGTATCTTTACTACCATGTTAATGTTGTTGTTGGTTTGTAATCTCATGATAACTGAGTCTTTTAATAGATGTACTAAATACCTGCATCTAGAGGTTTTGTCCTTGGTCATCGGTGGAGGATGACACGGTTGTGTTGAATTGTCGTATATAATTACACCATTGTTGATTGAACATCGTATGTGATGAAATGTTGAGATACATATATATGTATACTTGTTAGGGATAGAGAGGGGTTTACTCCAGTGTGTGTGAGAAGATAGGGGATGACTCCACACACCTATGTTCATATACTTAACACATTGTTTGTATCCTGATAGTTTATGTGTTTGTTTACACAGTTGTTATGCCTTGTGGTATTGTGGTTGTTGGTGTGATATCCTGCGCTGATAATCAGAGGTACCGTTACCTTCCAGCTAGCGCCTGGAGAACTGTATGCGCTGATAATCTAAGGTACCACACCCTTCCAGCTAGCGCCTGGTAAAATGGTATGTTTTGTGAAAGTGTATCTTTGGCTTACTACGCACCTAGCTAGTAGAGCAAAGTTTTGTTGTTATTGTTTCAGTGTATCTGAAACATTGTGGATTGTGTTGGTTACAGTTTTGGAGGGCCGAGTTGCCTCATTGGTTTATCTTATGCATATAGTTGAGTTGTTATCTCCCTTTATAAAGGTAGGCATGTATAGTTATGATAGATTTGGGATTGAACCGAAATGGCTTTTGTCTTTTGGAAGTGTAAAGAAAATCAAACATTTTAGAAATATGTTTTGAAAAGGCACATCTGTTGTATGTGAGGAAAATGGAAGAGAGTAATGGGCTTAGTGAATCTAATTTCCTAAGTAATTGTTAATATTATAAAAATTGGAAACGGGGGTTAATGAAAGGAAAAAGGAAAGATGAATCGCTTATAGCGTTGAATGAACTAGTTGTTTTTGAGAAAAAGTATATATATATAATATATATTTTGTGTAAACTGTCACATTATTATTTTAGTATGAGAATGAGTGTTCATGATCATAGCTATCTGTAATGTTGTTATTGTTGAGGATCATGTTGAGATCCCTACTGGACTATATGTTCATCCCACGTTGTTGAATCTTTTTCAGTGTTAGCAGGATGTGCTACAAGATTTGGATCTTCTTAATTGTTGGCCATGGGGCCTCTTTGTTGTAGGCGGAATGCCATATATGAAAAGGGTTGCACCTTCATTTGATTATTTATTGTAAGCCTGAGGGCAATTTATTTAGAATGCTCATGTTATATGTAATTTTCATTCGAATGAGAGTATCGTTGTTCATTACTTTTAATTGAACATTTGAGTTTATTTCCGCATGTTATCTCTGAAATTGAATTAAGTTAAGGAACTTGGTAATGACTTCGAAGTAATAAAAAGTGGGGCATGACAATTTATGTATGTGAATATGATTGTAGGAGTTGATGTGGTGATGATGATGATGATGATTTTGAAGTTCCACCTACGGCTATTCAAAAGAAGAAAGTCCCTAAAAAAAAAAGGCAAAAGTAGTAAAGAAGTTTAATCCAATGCTAGTGATGATGAAGGCTCTAATGAAAGCAATCCAATGCCTTCAATAACAAAACCTTCAAAGTTGAATATTGTACATGGAGTACGAGAGAGGGAGAACTATGTGAAACAATATAGGTCAAATGTTATTTCATTGATAAATCTAAAGCGAGACACATGGTTCACTGAAAGACACATTACTGCCATCGAGAGAACACCTTTGGGATGTTGTTTAAATCTTTTTGGAAGAAAGAAGATGTGGTGTTAAAGAAGTTCAAGAAAGTTGACGATAATGTCATGGATGTGATCAAATCTTATGACTTTTATGCAAAGGGATTTAAGCTTGGGGGGAAAACATGTGACATACGGGACAGTGACGTTACTTTGATTTTTGGGATAAAATCAGGAACGAAAAAAGTAGACGTCTCATATGGAAAGAAACAAGAATCACCTTTTGTACAGAGAAGGTTTCGTAATATGTCAAGAATATCCGTAAAGAGTTTGCGAGAGGCATTAGGAGATGCATTGGAAGGCACAATGACAGTTGATGTTGAGGATGTTGCACGAATAATGTATTTATTTGTTGTGGCAACTTTGCTATTACCAACAACTGGTCTAACAGTTGGATGGGCTTTTGTCGCCCTTGTAGAAGATTTAGAAATGATGAATTCATATGCATGGTCGATTGCAGTTGCATCCACGTTGACTACTTCAATCCAGTCTTCATTAGGAAGTCCTAAAAATGTTACTGGATGTGTACTTTTTCTTTTGGTAAGTAAATTGAACTACTTGAAATATTACGCAATCTATCTTTAGAGAATTAACTAATTTCGATTTTTTATTTTATAGTACTAGTTATGCGAGCACATTACGCTCATTCAACCTCAAGGAAAAAATTTGTGTCCAAGGCTCCTTCGATGGGACTTATCAACATTGAGGAAAAAGCTAATGAAGAGGTCATTGCAAACACTAAAGCCTGAAGAGGTATCATCTTTCCAAACTCAGCCTTACTAGTTCACTTTGCTTAAAATTATACTTACATAATAAAATCTTACTCTTGAACAGAGTAAAAGTTTACTTAAAATTAGAGTAAAAGTTTACTTACAATCAGAGTAAACTTTTACTTTGAAACAGAGTAAAATTTTACTTACTTTTGAATAGAGTAAAAATTTACTTAAAATCAGAATAAAAGTTTACTTACAATTAGAGTAAACTTTTACTTTGAAACAGAGTAAAATTTTACATACTCTTGAACAGAGTAAAAGTTTACTTAAAATTAGAGTAAAAGTTGACTCTCACAATCAGAGTAAACTTTTACTCTGAAACAGAGTAAAATTTTACTTACTCTTGAATAGAGTAAAAGTTTACTTAAAATCAGAGTAAAATTTTACTTACTCTTGAACAAAGTAAAAGTTTATTTAAAATCAGAATAAAAGTTTACTTATAATCACAATAAACTTTTACTTTCAATCAAAGTAAAATTTTACTTTGAAACAGAGTAAAATTTTACTTACTCTTGAACAAAGTAAAAGTTTACTTAAAATCAGAATAAAAGTTTACTTACAATCAGAATAAACTTTTACTTTGAAACAGAGTAAAACTTTTACTTTCAAGTGCTTTGCATCATATTAACAGTAATTTTTTACTGTGTTTTATTCTTGTATTTAATCGTGACCAAACAATTATGCAATGATGTTACATAACATATGTGGAGAACAAGTTGGCCAACAAAATGAAGAGAGGTAGAAGAAAGTTTGCAAACTTGGTTTCGGTAAAAGATAGTCCACAACAATGCCTAACATCATAAGTATTTCACGCTACTACTACATGCTTGAATTGGTAGTTAACAAGATCTTGATTTTTATTAACAGTGTTGATTGCGGAATTATTGTATGTTATATTATGCGTCAAATCATAAGAGATGAGCCTATAGTAAATTCTATGGAAGATGATGAAATTAATAATTTCCGAGCATCAATAGCGCATCAATTTTTGAATGATTATCCAAAAGCATGGACCGAGGAACAATTCAACCTCAAAAAAAAGAAAAAAGAAAAAAAGGCAAGAGCTAAGACCTCAAGGACAACAATGTGGACAACTTTTGGGGAAGTACTGTGAATGATGTATGTAATTTCGGTTTTTGTACATGAAAGAATGGTGAAAAAGTTATTGTAAGTGAAAGAATACTAAAAAAGTATTAGATAGTGCATGCTATGTCTATTGTTCTAGTAAATTTTACTGTGGTTTGGAGATTAATACATTTTTATAACAAGATATTGTTTTGACTAGGAATTAACGTTGTTATGGATAGAATACAATGATATAGGTTATACTTGTGTATCTTTGATGATATATGTAGTTGTGTTGTTAGATTATTTTTGCACAAAGATTGCATGATGAGCATCAGGGAAGTTTGTTTATTGTGGTAAATTTTGGTGCAGGTTGGAAATGTTTTTCTAAGGGACTAACATACTGTCTGAAATAAAGTAAAAGTTTACTTTGAAATAAAGTAAAATTTTACTTTGCATAAAAGTAAAATTTTACTTTACTTTGAAATAAGAGTAAATTGTTACACTCTGAATTTAAAAGTAAAATTTTACTCTGCATAAAAGTAAAATTTTACTCTGAAATAAGAGTAAAATGTTACACTCAGAATCTAAAAGTAAAATTTTACTTTGCATAAAAGTAAAATTTTACTCTGAAATAAGAATAAAATGTTACACTCTGAATCTAAGAGTAAAATGTTACACCCTGAATCTAAAAGTAAAATTTTACTCTGAAATAAGAGTAAAATTTTTCTCTGTATAAAAGTAAAATTTTACTCTGAAAAATGAGTAAAATGTTAGACTCTTACTCTGCATAAAAGTAAAATTTTACTGTGAAACCACAAGCTCATCACACCCATAGACAACCACTCAACAACATAGTAAATTTTTACTTTGAAAGGCAGTAAAGTTTTATTTTCATGTGAATGAAGGCAATGTTTTACTTTGGAAAAAGTAAAATTTTACTCTGCAATAAAGTAAAAGTTTACTCTGAAATACCGAAAAATTTTACTTTGAAAGCACAGGCTGAGCACAGCCATTTCAAACCTTCACTCCTACTGAACAAACTCCATTATAAGTTCATTTACATGAAACTTATTCACCCACATTAAAAAAATATATTAAAATGTCAAACTCAACCAAAAGCAAATTAGAAACTTGAACAGACAACCTTTTAAGAACATAGTAAAAATGTCTTTTATTGCAATGTCTCCTTACAAATCTAGTCTAAAAGACTATACTATTATTGCTATGGACTATTTATTGCAGAAGAACTGCATTATTTTCATTCTTCTATTACAAAATTAATAATGTCTTTCATGGAAATATCTCTTTGCAAGTCTTTCTATTATACCGTACTTCTCGCATCTACTACACTGTACTCGTCTTATCTTCTCACCCATAGATGGAATCTTATTCTTCCTTGGCCTACCAGGTAGCTTCTTACAAATTGGAGGAAGGGCAACAAGATCATCCATAGCTACAAGAGGTTTTTCAACAGTGGGTATTGGATAAACAGACTCAGCATAGCAAGCTTTGAACTCTAGTGTATAAAATGGTTCCACATGTGCATACAAATCACCTCCGCTCTTTTGGATAGCGGTCGCCGCGTGAGCACAAGAAAATCCATTCAATTGCCATTGGTAACATGAGCAAGTTCTATTCAAGAGGTCAACGCTAACTGATGGCCGGGATTGAACCTCAAAAACATGATCCCTTGAACGACTAACCAACCAAGTTCTTCCACTTTTAAGAGCATTTACTAATGTTGAATTAATCTCCGGACAAAGAAAAGTATTTCATTTCTTAGCTTGTTCTCTCCTTCTTGACATCAAATCCATGATCTTCAACCTAATTGAATCAATCATTTTCGTAGTGGGAAAATGACGAGCTTGATAGATCCATGAATTGAAAGACTCTGCCACATTCGAGTGCATTTCACCGTATTTTTGTCCTTTAAAATATGCATTAGTCCACTTGTCATAGGGCAAATTGGATAGAAACTTATAAACGATCCATTTTCCCTTATCTTGTAATTCTTTCAAACACTGATTAAAACATCCCACTGTCGGAGCATAAGCACATGAAGAAAACAAAAAAACTATTCTACTCCTGAAAGTATTGCTGAAACTTGGACCGGAGAACCTATCCCTCAAATTGGCCTGCAAGTTTTACAGACAAAAATAGTGGTAAGTAGTAGGTAAAACCTTGGGTAAAGCCTCTAAAAGTCCAGCGTTCTGATCAGATATAAAGGTAATTGGTCATTTATCCAACAATATACTCAACAAATGCATAAAAAACCATTCTTAACTGTCTGTAGTCTCTGTATCGACAATTGCCATTGCAAGAGGAAAAAACCTGAAAATAACATTTTACAATTAGTAAATATTAAACGAAAAACAATATAGTAGATTTTTCTCTGAATAACAATAACATGTTACTCTAAAAATAATTAACATGTTACTCTGAGAATAAGTAACTTGTTACTTTTGAATAAACTATAGTAATATCTACCTTGATCCCCATTCTTCCCAGTAGCTGTTAACAAGGTGCCCTTATATTTCCCCTTCAGAAAAGTTCCATCGATAAACAATAGAGGACGACAATGCCTAAACCCTTGAATGGAAGCATTAAATGCAACAAAAAACCTCTCGAACTGTCCACTTTGATGGTTATAGTCAAGATGCAAATAGTTACTAGGATTTGTGCTTATCACAATATCCATATACCATCGAATCTCATCATAAGACATAGAGAAATCCCCAAAAGTAGTAGTCCTAGCTTTCTCAACTCCCAACCAAGCGTGATTGTACATAATGGTGAGCCCGTATTGATCTGTAAATTGACGCACAACATCAATTGGACGAGTTTGGGGATTCCCATGAACTTCATTAACAATTAAACTTGCAACCAAATTTGAACTCATCCTTGAGTTTTTAGAAGTACGAACTGCAGCTCCACAAGTATGCTCATCATGTAGAGTCCTAATGTAGAAAAAATTATTAGCACTTTCTAGAGATGCATGTACTCGCCATAAACAAGCTTTGGACTCCCTTATTGAACACACAGTAGTGACCCGACACTTCTCATTCTTCACATACACAAACTCAAATCCTATCTCAATGGCATATTTACATAATGTAGTCCGGAAATCCTTTGCACTTCCAATAAATCTTTGACCTACATGAGTAATTCCATTCACCCATCCACAAGACAAAAAAGTCTTTTCTTCATGTTGACAAAACATAAGGAGTAAATCCATTTCATCATCAGTAATGTTGGATCCATTAGCATCCCCTGATTTTCTAACTCCATGTTTTTCATTTGAAATGCCCATTTCAGTAATAGTCACATCAACCCGATCAACACCAAGGGGATAAACAAGCGACAACATATTCTGAAAATCAGAATCATCATCAATCATGCATTGCGAATGTCCAGGTAAACAGTACGATAACAGTATGCAACCACTATTGTCAAACTTCTTCAATTTACAACTTAAGAAATCAGTTAAATCCTTAAACGTGCAGTTTGACACAACCTTGAACACAATGGTGCGATCACCATACTTGTATAACAACATAAGAGGTGGAACCATTTTACAAATCTGTAATTAATTAAGAATAAAAATTTACTGTTACTATCAAAGTAAAATTTTGCTGTCACTACAAGTCCAAAAGTCAAGATTATTTTGATCTATTACCCATTCCTCATATGCTCATCTCTGTCAAAGCTTTCCTAATACAAATCATTTTTAGACATTCCAGTTTGGCTTCTTTGAACATCTTAGAATATGACTTCTTTGGGACTAATGGAAGAGTCTTTATGAAGTTCTCTAGGTCTAAAAATAGTTCATGCCCACCTAATTCCAACACAAACTGTGATCATGAATTATTAATAACTTGTGTATAGATATACATATATATAAACCTACACAAACACATAGAAATGGTATTCTTTGCAGACAATGAACTTGTTTGGTGCAATTTTTTGCTAGTTAAAAATTGATAACTAAAACGCATAAGCTAAAAGAAATATTATCTTCTCAATAATCAAAATTTTACCTTATCTAAGCTATTTTTACCTAAGCAAAAGTTGCAACAAACATGATCAAACGTCAGCGGAGGCAGAGTAAAATTTTGTAGCGGTTGAAGTGTTTTGGCAATGACCACCTCTTGACAGTAAAATTTTACTGTCATTCTAACATCAGAGAAAAATTTTACTCTCATTCTAAACAGAGCACGTACCAGAGTAAAAATTTTTACTCTAATTCTTTCAAACAAAAAACAGAGCAATAGAACCAGAGTAAAATTTTACTCTAATTCTCTCAAACAAAAAACAGAGCAATAGAACTAGAGTAAACTCATTCTCTCAAACAAAAAACAGAGCAATAGAACCAGAGTAAAATTTTACTCTGATTTTGTCAAACGAAATCAGATCAAACACAACAAAAAAAAAATAAAAATAAATAAATAATCAACAAATCAACATACCTAATTGAGAAGAAAAACCTCTAAAACTCGATCAACACTCACAAATCTCAATGAAACTCTCGTTTAATTGAGAGTGTTGATTGTTAGTGGCGAGATCATCTATTGTTGACCAAGGGAGAGATCGGCGAGATCGTTTATTGTTGACCAAGGGAGAGATCTTAGGCTGCGAGATCTTCAGATTTGGAGATCGTCTTCATTGATTTCGTTCTTGATTTCGCAAATTGTAGCAGATCGTATACAGCTCAGATTTCAAATATATGATACATATATATAGAAGGGCAATATTGTCATAAAAAAAATAGAAATTATAAAATGTCCTTATTAAGGTAGGCATTTCCTACTCAGGGGCTTTTTGAAAGAAAATTGATTGGGTTATCCTTTACCCTAATAAAAAGGCCCAAAAGGGGAGTTTCACAAAAAATCCCTAGTTTTATCTATGAATTTTTTTTTTTTTTCAATGTAAGAGGGTCCCATTTCTGAAATTTGCCTTGGACCCCCGAAATCTTAAGGTCAGTCCTGCTTGTGGGGACTTATTACAGGTCCTGTGTAAATAATTTGAACTGTTAAATGTGTAGAACTCATCGAGTACTATATGCCTATAAACAATCACGATGATCGGATATCAACTGTTACGTGATCAAATTAGTTTTGTATAAAAAAAAAAATTGTGAAAAAATAAACGGTTGAAAGAAATTTGATCCGATGAAATAGCTATCGATATCGATCAAAGTGGTTTTTTACAGGCATATAGTACTTGACGAGTTCTACATATTGAACGGTTTAGCTATCAAAACGGGACTCATGGTGAGCCCCATGGGCTCAACAGTATCCTTCAGTCCGAACATGGATCGGAGAGAAGCCCAGTCCTAAAAGAAAATACAGTTAGTCACATTCACACATTTAGCATAATACCATTTGCTTGTTTGGTTTGGATCTTTAGGATTCACTTTTTGAAAAAATTATTTTTTTTTTGTTTTTCTGTGTTTTTTTTTTTTACTAATTTTTTTTTTAATATTCTAAGCAATTTTTTTTTAGTTTTTAGATACACCTAACATAAATACACTTAAAAGGTATAAATTTGTGAAAAATATCTTTACAAAATTCGCTAAATACCAAAAAATAAAAAAATATATATATGTAGATATATATAAGAATTCAATATATTTTTTGTATTCTTGTATATTTATTGATTTTAATTTTTTTTTTTTTACAAATATTTTACTTTTTAGATACATCCAAGTAAAGTGCATCTAAGAAAGTAAAAAAATTCCTTAAAATTTTAAAAATATCAACTAAAAACAAAAAAATGAAAAGTAAAAAACTCAATTTCCAAAAAATTGAAACCAACCAAATGATTGATTTTTAATATTTTAATTCAAATCTTTTTTATTAATAATTTATTAGTTGTATGAGTGAAAATATAATTTTGTCATCTTTTGTCAATTATAAAATATATTTAACTTTATTTATTTTTAATGCATTAATTTCAATCAACTTTAGTCTTACTAAAAAAGAGTCATGTACTCATGTTAAAAGTATAAAAGATTAATTGTATTTTTATCAAATCTCAAAAACGATAAGTGTAATTTACCCTAATTCATTTTATTTCAAATTACGAACCAAATTAGTACTTTCAACATAATACACACAAAAATGACTTGTTTAATTGAATTGTATTCAAAAGCATTAGTACTTTTTTTTTAAAAAAATAATAATAATTGTGTTTTATTAAATATTTTAAAATAATTAATTGTGTTTTGTTTCATAGTATTCAAATATTTATCTCTAAAAAGTGAATAAGTACCTTCACATATTCGATATTCTATTAAAAATATTAATTACATTGATGATTTGAAATAAAATTATTGAATGGTATTACAAACATCAAATTATGAATAAGCAGTGTGAAAAAAAAAACTTTTCACATACTTAATTTAGGTTAGTGGGGTCGCAATCCAAGTCGAACCACCTGAATATTCACTTAGTGTGCAATTCAAGTTTTGTTATCAAAAAAGAGAGGAGCAAAAACACATGAAAAAGGTGTATATGGTATGTTTTTCATAAATTTTTTTACAAAATTTCATAACCACCACCACTACAACTGTCGTTGGTGACCCTCCTTTCCATTTCTGGCGAGCCTCTCTGTCCCAACAATGCTCTCTACCCTCTCTCAAGTTGCACTTCTCGATCCCATCCCCATTGTGAACCAATCCTAATCCTACCCTCTCTATCACCACGAAAGAAAGAGAGAGATCAAGAAAGAAGAAGAAAAAATGAAAAAATAAAGGGAAGGGAGCAAGATGGTTGCGTTGGTCGAATGTGACAAGCTGATTAGTGGCCGATGAAAAAGTGACTGGGGATTGGAATTAATTAGGCACACTTCATTTATTTAAAAGGTTGTAATTTTAGTGTTTTTCAAGTAAACCATTATTGAAATTAATTAAGTTGATCAAATATAAATAACTTACATTTGGATAAAATTTGTGTTAGAAAAAATTGCCAAGACAAATATGATTTAAACATGTATATAGTTAGAAATTAATCAAAATCTTATTTTTTAAAAATAAATATTGTGACCCTGTTTGGGAATCGACTATTTTAATTGATTTTTTAACTTTTTATAAAAAGAATGTGTAAAAAGTATAAAAAAAAAGAAAGTGATATAATACTTATAGTAATTTTTTGATTACAAATCCATGTTGTGCGTCTTTGATTGGAAAACAAATTATATTAGGGAAAAAAAATTACTTCTCGTTAGAAAACAGTGCCAAAAAAGTCACCATCATCTAATAGCAGGACAAATAGGTAATCAGATCAGGATCCTCTCCAACCATATCCCTCCAGCCATTTATCCAACAGTTTGAAGCATACCTTGACATGTAACCCTAAACTAATCTGAGGGTTCAAATGCTTCCACGCAAGGACAGAGGCTGTAATATATTAGTAGAACGATGTCATTTTCAATTGAACGCAGTAAAGACTGAAATAGTGTCATTTTTTGCTAACGGTAAGAAACTAGAACAAGGCAAAATCCGTTTCCACTTCCATTTATCTCGGCAAAAGGTGGGTGTGATGAGAAATTAGGGTTAGAATTTTAAGAATTTTTTTTTATAATTTAAAAAGGAATAAAATGTATAAGATAATTTTGAAAAATTGTGTAAATAGAATTATCTTTTTGAAAATTTTAAAATTAATAATTTCAATGCTAAACTTAAATTTTGTTGACAAAAAATATATTATGTAATAAAATAATACTTAATTAAAATTTGAAATTATAAATTACCCACAAACTTATAAAATAATAATAAATAACAATTAAACACTTCTGTTTTGAGCAGCACGAAACAAAAGTTGACACACATACACGCATAAACACGCTTATATAAAAG
Source organism: Camellia japonica (assembly GCA_030407325.1). Classification (NCBI taxonomy): domain Eukaryota; kingdom Viridiplantae; phylum Streptophyta; class Magnoliopsida; order Ericales; family Theaceae; genus Camellia; species Camellia japonica. The sequence goes on along the minus strand of JAPPVO010000013.1, from coordinate 121,064,366 downwards.
GCAAGGAACCCAAACCCGCCCTGCCCTGCCCCCGCCCCCGCCCCCATCTAGTCTTCTCTGCTCTCACTTCCATAAAAAATCCAAACCCTAATTCATTCAATCCTATACTTTCTCTCGCCGACATACTGTCCCGATTGCTTGCTGGTGAAGCCGCTTCTTGGATTCAGACCCTTGTCAGTGCACCGGTTGATTTTGATTCGTTTGATGGCGTTGTAGAGACCGTACAGTTCGATCCCCAACCAGTGCGGTGTATGCAGGTATGGCGTTCTTGTAAGGGGTTGCTCTCTGTTTGTTTGTCCTAGTGGATTTGTGTCACGCCCCACTTTTTATTACTCGAAGTCATTACCAAGTTCCTTAACTTAATTCAATTTCAGAGATAACATGCGGAAATAAAGTCAAATGTTCCATTAAAAGTAATGAACAACAATTCTCTCATTCGAATGAAAACTAAATACAACATGAGCATCCTTAAATAAATTGCCCTCAGGCTTACAACATTAAATAATCAAATGAAGGGTGTAACCCTTTCACATATGGCATTCCGCCAACAACAAAGAGGCCCCGTGGCCAACAATTAAGAAGATCCAAATCTTGTAGCACATCCTGCTAAACACCTGAAAAAGATTTCAACAACGTGGGATGAACATATAGTCCAGTAGGGATCTCAACATGATCCTCAACAATAACAACGTTACAGATAGCTATGATCATGAACACTCAATCTCGTACTAGAATAATAATGTGACAGTTTATACAATATATATATATACATATATAAACTTTTCTCGAAAACAATTCAACGCTATAAGCGATTCATCTTTCCTTTTTCCTTTCATTAACCCCCATTCCCAATCTTTTATAACATTAACGACTACTTAGGAAAAATAGATTCACTAAGCCCATTACTCTATCCCATTTCCCACACGTACAACAGATGTGGCATTTCAAAACATGTTTCTAAAATGTTTGATTTTCTTTACACTTCCAAAAGACAAAAGCCGTTTCGGTTCAATCCCAAATCTATCATAACTATACATGTATACCTTTATAAAGGGAGATAAAACTCAACTACATGCATAAAATAAACCAATGAGGCAACTCGGCCCTCTAAAACTGTAACCAACACAATCAACAATGTTCCCAGATACACTGAAACAATCACAACAAAACTTTGCTCTACTAGCTAGGTGCGTAGTAAGTCAAAGATACACTTCTCACAACAACATACCATTTTACCAGGCGCTAGCTGGAAGGGTGTGGTACCTTAGATTATCAGCGCATACAGTTCTCCAGGCGCTAGCTGGAAGGTAACGGTACCTCTGATTATCAGCGCAGGGTATATCACCAACAATCACAATACAACATGGCATAACCAACATGTGTAAAACATACACATGAACTATCAGAATACAAACAGTGTGTTAAGGTAAGTGAACACATAGGTGTGTGGAGTCCATCCCCTATCTTCTCACACACACTGGAGTACAACCCCTCTCTCCTCCCTATTCATCACATAAGATGTTCAATCAACAATGTGTAAAGTATACACGACAATTCAATGCAACCACGTCATCCTCCACCGATGACCAAGGACAAAATCTCTAGATGCAGATATATGGTACATCTAATAACGGACTCCATTAACATGAGATCACAAACCCTTCAACAGAACTAACATGGTAGTTAAAGATATAACCTCCGCATATGTGTGTTCAACACTCATATTACAACAATCCAATTCTCATACCTTTTGTTTTCACAAATTCAATTCCATGGACAATAAGGCCATAACTCATTTTAATCTACTACGTTCTTTTCAAAAGCCATTCCAATTTAATTATGCAATTTAAGTCATAATCATTAAATTAGGGTTTTCCTCCCTCTTTCTCAATATTGACCTAAAAGGTTCAATTAACAACAACAAAACAACAATGATCACAATTAAGACCCAAAATACATACGTATTTGCCCAATGATCAAGACCCCTCTATTAATTTATCAAATCAAATAAAAAATTAGGGTTTTCTCTCCTTTCAATAACAACATGCTAATTAACACCCCAATTAGCCTAAACCATAACTAATGATAATAAACCCAAATCCAACAACCAACCCAAGGTTCAACCTCATGATTTTCACAAATCCAACATGATATAATGTTTTTATGCAATACAAAAACTACCACATGTCTATCTATAGATGAGGTATTGAAAAGAAACAAGAAGAATCCCTACCTCTCAAATGGAGAACTCAAATGGAGAAGATGACCCGAAATCAAAGTGCTCCAAATCCACTATTCTTCATATTAGAACGAAGCCCAAGCCACCCTCTACCTTTCTTACAAAGAACCTAGGATGGATTCACACTAGAAGGAGATGAAAATCTAGAGAGAAGGTGAGTTTAGAGAGAGAGAGTCTCGTAACTAGGGTTTCAAAAAGCAAAGGGGATGAAAAAGTGATATTCTCCCCGGCTGCTGCTAACTGATATAAACAGGCTCGCTCGAGCGAAGGATTGGTCGCTCGAGCGACCAGACACAAGAAACTGATCTCGCTCGAGCGAAGAAAATCTCGCTCGAGCCAAGAAACACAACTCTCAGGTCTAAGTACTAGACGCAAAGCTCGCTCGAGCCAAGAAGAGCTCGCTCGAGCGACGGACCAAAAACAAAAGCCTAGCTCGAGCGAAGAGAAGCTCGCTTGAGCGACGAAGCAGAAAACTGGACAACAACACTTGGTTTCTAAAACCCAACCAACCTGCAATCAATCTGCCCAAAACATCCTATAACCCAAGAATAGGAATTAAAGGACAACAACAACAATGATATGTCAACGAAATCTACGGAACATAAGTCCGGATACAATAATCAAATGGGGAAAGACCGGGGTCGCTATAATTTGACACCGTGTTGTTTTATGGAAACCCATCTACTTGAAACTCCATGAAATTGCCTTAGCCGTCTATTGAGTTCCAAAACCTAGCTAGGTATTATGTGATTATTCGCATTTTCGGATTTGGGTATAAAATAGTGCTGCTAGTGATGATGATTAATTTTGAAAACTTCGGTTTAACTTTATTTTGTGTTCTAATTTTCTATTTTTTTTGGATTTTAGATATTTTTCAACACTAGCTCATTATGTTCTGTATATGATTGCACTAATTTTGTTTAATAATGGCAAACCGAATACACCGACCAGTCGAACGGTTTCAAAATTCTGCACGGTCAGCTTGGTTGTCTCCCTTGACCAGGCAAGATCGATTTATGAGGATGTCAACTCAAAAGCTTCGATTTGCTTTTATTTTATGTTCAAATTTTTATTTTTTGGGATTTTGGATATTTTTCAACGCTAGCTTATTATGTTTTGTATATGATTGCACTAATTTTGTTTAATAATGGCAAACCGAATACATCGACTAGCTGAACCGTTTCAAAATTTTGTACGATTAGCTCGGTAGTCTCCCTTGACTAGTCAATATTGATTTACGTGAATGTCAAGTTAAAAGCTTCGGTTTGCTTTTAAAAATTCTACAAATTTTTATTTTTTGGGATCTTGGATATTTTTTAATGCTAGGTATTATGTTATGCGTGTGGTTGCACTAATTTGTTTAATAATGGCAAACTAAATACACTGACCAGACGAACTGTTTCAATTTTCTGCATGGTCGGCTTGGTTGTCTTCCTTGATCGGTCAAGATTGATTTATGTGAATGTCAAATCGAAAGCATCGGTTTGCTTTTATTTTATGCTTGAACTGAACTGTTTCAAAATTCTACGTGGTCGGCTTGGATGTCTCGCTTGATCTCTCTTGATTGGTCAGGATCGATTTATGTAAATGTGAAATCAAACACTTAGGTTTAGCTTTATTTTGTGTTCTAAATTTCTTTTTTCTTTTTCTTTTTTGAATTTTTGATATTTGTCAACGCTAGGTTATTACGTTTTGTATATGGTTGCACTAATTTTGTTTAATAATGGCAAACCGAATACATCGACCAGCCGAATTGTTTCAAAATTCTGCACGGTCGGTTCAGTTGTCTCCCTTGACCATGTCAAAATCGATTTACATGAATGTCAACTTGGAAGCTTCGTTTTTTTTTTTAATTTTACATTCCAATTTTTATTTTGTTCAACGCTACCGTATTATGTTTTGTATATTGCTTTCACTAATTTTGTTTAATATAATGGCAAACCAAATACACCAACCAACCAAATCGTTTCAAAATTCTACACGATCAGCTTGTTTGTCGCCCTTGACTAGTCAAGATTGATTTTTGTGAATGTCAAATCGAAAGCTTCAATTTGCTTTTGTTTTACGTTCGAATTGATATATATATTTTTCTACTTTGGCTTATTATGTTTTGTATATGGATTCTCCTAATTTTGTTTAATATATAATGGCAAAACGAATACACCAACCAACCGAACCGTTTCAAAATTCTGCGCAGTCGGCTTGATTGTCTGCCTTGATCTCCCTTGATTGGTTAGAATCGATTTATGTAAATGTCATATTGAAAACTTCTGTTTAGCTTTATTGTGTACCAATTTTCTTTTTCTTTTTTCTTTCTAATTTTTATTTTAGATTTTTGATATTTTTCAACGCTAACGTATTATGTTTCTGTATATGGTTGCACTAATTTTGTTTAATAATGGCAAACCGAATACATCAACCATCCGAATTGTTTCAAAATTGTGCACAATCGATTTGGTTGTCCCTTGACTAGTCATGACCGATTTACGTGAATTTCAAATCAAAAGTTCGGTTTGCTTTTATTTTACTTTCCAATTTTTATTTTTTTCAACGCTGACGTATTATGTTTTATATATGGTTTCCCCTAATTTTGTTTAATATAATGGGAAACCGAATGCACCAACCAACCGAATTGTTTCAAAATTCTGCACGGTCAGCTTGGTTGTCTCCCTTGACCAGTCAAGATCGATTTATGTGAATATCAAATCAAAAGGTTCGGTTTGCTTTTATTTTACGTTCCAATTTATATTTTTTTCAATGCTGGCTTATTATATTCTCTATATGGCTTCTCCAAATTTTGTTTGTTATATAATATAATGGCAAATCGAATACACCGACCAACTGAACCATTTCAAAATTCTGCAAGGTTTGCTTGGTTGTCCTACTTGATCTCCCTTGATTGGTCAGGTTCAACTTATGTAAATGTGAAATCAAAAACTTCGGTTTAGCTTTATTTTGTATTCTATTCTTCTTCTTTTTTTTTTTGGGATTTTGGATATTTTTCAATGCTAGCTTATTATGTTCTGTATATGGTTGCACTAATTTTGTTTAATAATGGCAAACTGAATACACCAACTTGCCGAACCGTTTCAAAATTTCGCACGGTCAGCTTGGTTGTCTCCCTTGACTAGTCATGATCAATTTATGTGAATGTCAAATTGAATACTTCGGTTTGGTTTTATTTTATGTTCCAATTATTCTTTTATTTTTGGGATTTTGAATTTTTTTCACCACTAGCTTATTATTTTCAGTATGTGGTTATCCTCATTTTGTTTAATAATGCCAAACTGAATACATCGACCAACCGAACTATGGCGACCCCGGTCTTTTCCCTTTTGATTATTGTATCCGGACTTAGTTCCGTAGATTCCATTGTTGTATATGTTGTTGTCATCCTATATTTTCTTATTTGGAGTTATAGGATGTGTTGGGCGGGTTTGGAACAGGTTGGTTGAGCTTAGGAACCAAAACTAGTTGCCCAGATTTTGGCTTGTCCGCTCGAGCGGGGGTTTTGGCGCTCGAGCGGGAAAAACACCCATCCAGTATTTCTTGTGCAGGGTTGGACGCTCGAGCGGGAGTTGGGCCGCTCGAGCGGGAGTGTGTGAGTGCGCTCGAGCGGGATTTGGACGCTCGAGCGGGGACCTGGTTTGTCGAGATGCTGGGAGTGTGCATCCGCCGCTCGAGCGTGGATTGTCCGCTCGAGCGGGAGTCTGTGAGTGTCCGCTCGAGCGGGAGTTTGTCGCTCGAGCGGGGCGGCTGAGTATAAAATCGTGTTTTAGTGTTTTAAAACAGTTTTTCAGCCCCTTTCAGTTATAAACCCTAGATTACGAGTTCTCTCTCTCCCAACTCATCTTCTCTCCTAGGTTTGATCTAGTTAGGGTGTGTTTTTACCCTAGTTGCTTTACAAATAAGATAGAGGAGAGTGAGGGCTTTCATTTAATCTGAACGGTTGTTGATTTGGAGCACTTTGGAGTTTGGGCTATCATCTCCGTCTTCTTTTTTTGGGTTCTTGCTTCGAGGTAGGGATTTCCTACTCCATTTATACGCTTTAATCCTAAGTGTTGGTATTTTGGTATGTGGGGGGGGTAGTTTGGTAATTTTGGGAGAAACCTTAGGGTTTTGGCTTAGATTAATTTGTATAATTAATTTAAGGGAAAAATGTGGAATTGGGTTTAATTCATGAAGTTGGGGAAATTATGAGATTAATGATATAGTTGGGTAGTTTAAATACTTACCTATGAGAATGTTGATTTTACATTCATTGTTGTATTTATTTCTTGTTTAGAAATAACTGTTTTGGGCTATCGGTGGAGGATAGTCGTGATTGTTGTAGACCTTGCATGTGGCTTAGGTATAACTGGAATTAAGTCACTTATGTTGACTGTTGAATTAATACAGAACATTACTTGTATTGATTATGTGTTGTATATGGCAATTGTGTGTTTCATTGCATATGCATGTTGTTTGGAGAAGATAGGGGATGAACTCCACGGTTTAGGGGAAGATAGGGGATGGACCTCTAAACCGGAATTGTTGGGAGGAGATAGGGGATGGACTCCATTAGCATCACTTTTATGTGTGCTTATTTATATTGAAGTGTTTTATTGTTTGGGAGGAGATAGGGGATGGACTCCATAGCATCACTTATGTGTGCTTATTGATAATAGAATATTCTATTTGTTGTTGATATGATACATCATTATAATGTGTATCAGTTGGAAGTATGGAAGTGTTGTGGTTTGAGCTTTAGTCTCATTTATTTTTGTGACATCTGGATCACTATTATAGTTGGCCAGGTTCTGAGCCATAATGATATAATTGGAAAGTTGAATAAATATTGGAAAGTGAAAGGTGTCATAGACAATATGTCATAGACAATGTAGACATTCGTGTCATGAAATTGGAAATTGATTATCTTGTGTTAACCATGTATCGAATGCTAATGCTTTAGTTAATTCTTATGCTTGGTTTAGTATTTTCTACTGGGCTGTGGCTCACCCTATATGGGAACTTCATTTTCAGGTTCAGGTGGTTCACTACCTCCAAGGACTTAGCTTGTGAGGATTTGGACTCGAAGACTTGCTTTATTTTATTTGTTTTATTTGAACAACTTGTAAACTTTCAAGCCTAGGGCTTTATTTGCTTTTGAGTTAGAACTCATGGAATTGTGTCCAAGTGTTGGCTTGGCAAGATGTAAGCCCATAGGGCAGTTATTATGATGTTTTTATTTCATGGTACTTTGATGAATGAAATAAGATACTTATTTCCTTATAATTCCGCATGTTAATATTATGTATTATGGGTTTATTTTTGAGGGCGTTACAACTTGGTATCAGAGCGTACCGGGTTTGAATACTTTGGGTACGTGGGAAGTGATTAGTATCACATTGGGTTCGTCTCGTTTGATAGAGACTTAGTGTAATGATTATATGCTTATATGATAACATGTTTATGTGATTATGTGGGTATGGAATGTAGTTTCTAGGATGTTGATTGGATCCTTGAGTTCTAGTAGTCTTGTTGGAAAGGCACTTGATCAATGTGCTTCCAACCGGAACTATGTAACGCCTTTGGGACTATCATTATCCAGGAATGAAATTCGTAGGTGCTTATGTGATTATGTGCTTACGTGGTGATTTATTGTTGTCCAATGTATTAGGACGTGAGTGTTTAGCTTTTGGCACATTATTAATGTGCTAACGTCTTTGTTTCCTTTATAGGATGTCAGGACGAGGACGAGGTCGTGGTAGGCGTGGTAGGCAGGCAGGCAAGTGCCTATACCGGAGGAAATTCCGGCAGTTCAGGAGGGTGTTGGCCAGGCCAATGTGGCCGAGCCTAGGACAGCAGTTTATGGTGCTTTGGCCCAAGGATAGCAGGCATTTCAGGCGTCAGTTGACATTCTGAGGGCTGCGAATCCAGCCCAGGCTGTTGTTGCTGCAGATACAGGACCTTCTTTTCTGAAGAGGGAATTCTTCCGGTCTCACCGGACGAATTTTTAGGTGATCCTAGCGAGCCGCTTAAGGCAGATGAATGGCTCGAACAGACAACGAAAACGTTTGAGATGCTAGGCATCGAAGACGAGGTTGAAGGTGACCTTGGCATCTTTCCAGCTGAAAGGGGATGCGGGTCAGTGGTGGAAGTTCACCAAGGGTCGTATTGGAGGTACTTGGAAGGCTTTTGTTGATGCTTTTCAGGAGAAGTACCTGTCTCCAGCTGTTCAGGAGAAGTTGAGAGATCAGTTCCGCCATCTTGAGCAGAACAGTTTATCAGTGGCCGAGTTTGAGGCTGCATTCACTAGTTTGTCCAGGTTTGCACCTGAGTTGGTGGCGACTGAGGAACGCCGTTGCATTGAGTTTGAGAAGAAGTTGAGGCGTGGCCTCATGCTGAGAGTTGTCGGATCTATGATTAGGGATTTTGGGCGATTGGTTGATGCAGCAGCCCATACCGAGACTATGATGCAGGAAGAGGGGGAAAGGCAGAAAGGCTCCAAGAGGAGTCAGGATGGCCAGAGTGATGGCAGGAGGCAGAGAGGTTTCACTCCTCAGCAGCCTCAGAGTAGTTTTTCTAGATCCACTTTTCCAGTGCCGAGTGCTAGTTCTGGGAAAGGCAGTCAGGGAGACATTACCTGTTTCAAGTGTGGCCAGCTGGGTCACAAGTCTCCAGTTTGTCCTCAGAGGGGAGGAGTTCAGAGAGCAGCATCTTCTTCGGCTCGATCTCAGAGCCAGAGTCAGGGTAGAGGCCAGCCGCTCTCTTGTTTTCAGTGCGGTCAGCCGGGGCACATGAAGAGGTTTTGCCCACAGTTGGGTGGCACATCTGGTGCATCTGGTTCGAGGCAGACTCAGAGTCAGCTGCCTGCTCAGTCAGTTCAGGCCTCGAGGGCCAATCAGGGGGCTTCTTCGTCCCAGTCTGTGCAGCAGTCTATGCTCCGAGGGGTGAGCAGGTTGATCAGAGGTCGTCTGGGCGCGTGTATGCTGTTACCGCGCAGGATCTGTACCGGCTCCATCTGTTGTGAGAGGTACCTTCTTGTTTTGCAATTCAGTTGCTAGTGTTTTGATCGATACGGGTGCATCTCATTCCTTTGTGTCTGCTGCATTTGCATCTTTTGGAGTTGGAGTTAGCTCAGTTAGCATCTCCTATTTGTGTAGTGTCACCTCTTGGGGGTGAGTTGATTTTGAAACAAGGTGTTAGGGGTTGTGATATAGAGGTCGATGATCATAGAATCCCTTTCTCTTTTGTAGTTATGCCCATGAAGGGCTTTGATGTTATTTTGGGTATGGACTGGTTGTCGTCATACCGGGCAGTTATTGATTGCTACCGTCAGAGGGTCACTTGTTGTACCGTGAACGGGGAGTGTTTTCGTTTTCTGGGGGACCGGGTTGGTAGTGTTTTGCCACCGGGTTATGATCCGCGAGGGCGGAGTGAGCTTAGTGGTCTACTTGCTAGTCTTTCGATTAGTGAGGGTGATGAGACCCAGATTGTGTTGCCGAGGGTGGTTTGTGAGTATTCGGACGTTTTTCCCGAGGATCTTGTTAGTTTGCCACCTCAGCGAGAGATTGAGTTCTCTATTGATTTAGTGCCCGGCACGGCGCCGATTTCTATGGCACCTTACCGTTTTGCCCCAGCCGAGTTAGTTGAGTTGAAGGTTCAACTCCAGGAGTTGTTAGATAAGGGCTATATCCGTCCTAGTGTTTCGCCGTGGGGAGCACCGGCCCTCTTTGCTAAGAAGAAAGGTGGTGCTTTGAGATTGTGTATTGATTACAGGAAATTGAATCGGGCTACGGTTAAGAATAAGTATCCTATGCCCCGTATTGATGATTTGTTTGACCAGTTGAAGGGTTCCCGTTGTTTCTCTAAGATAGATTTGAGATCGGGTTATCATCAGTTGAGAGTCAGGGAGGAGGATATTCCTAAGACGGCATTCCGTACGCGGTATGGCCATTATGAGTTTCTGGTGATGCCGTTTGGGCTCACCAATGCACCGGCAGTGTTTATGGATTTGATGAACCGGATCTTCCGGGAATTCTTGGATCGTTTTGTGGTCGTCTTCGTGGACGACATTCTGATTTATTCACCTTCGAGGGGGAGCACGAGGAACACTTGAGAGTGGTGCTAGAGTTACTTAGAGCCCATAAGCTTTATGCTAAGTTCGGGAAGTGTGAGTTCTGGCTAGAAGAGGTGAAGTTCTTAGGCCATGTAGTTTCTGGGGAAGGGGTGTCTGTTGATACATCCAAGACTGAGGCAGTGCAAGATTGGGCACAGCCTAAGAGTGTGTTTGAGATCCGCAGTTTTCTGGGATTAGCTGGGTATTACCGTCGGTTTGTGAAAGATTTCTCCAGGTTAGCTTCACCGTTGACTAGATTGACTCGGAAGGGAGTCAAATTTGTATGGAGTGAGACTTGTGAAAAGTCGTTTCAGGAGTTGAAGGTTAGACTGACCACCGCTCCAGTCTTGATTATTCCGGAGAGAGGGTTGGGTTATGCAGTCTATTGTGACCTCACGAGAGGGTCTGGGTTGTGTGTTGATGCAAGAGGGGAAAGTGGTTGCCTATGGCTCACGTCAGTTGAAAATTCATGAGAAGAATTACCCTACGCATGATTTAGAATTAGCAGCTGTGATTTTGCCTTGAAGATTTGGAGGCATTATCTTTATGGTGAGAGGTTCGAGGTATTCTCGGATCATAAGAGTCTGAAATATCTGTTTACACAGAAAGACTTGAATTTGAGGCAGAGGAGGTGGATGGAGTTCATTGAGGATTATGACTTCGAGTTGCACTATCATCCGGGGAAGGCCAATGTTGTGGCCGATGCCCTTAGTAGGAAATCTGTTGGTGACTTAGCTAGTATAGCCATCCGGGAGTGGGAGATGTTGGGTGCAGTTGGGGAGTTTGATTTGCATCTGGGCGAATCCGTAGAGGCTGCGGCCTTGTTTTCTGTTGTTGCACAGCCTACACTTGTGACTCGAGTGTTAGAGGCTCAGAGGGGTGATCTTGAGGTAGAATCTCTCCGAGAAATTTCCATTGGGAAGGTTGAGAAGGGTTTGACGGTGTATCCCGACCTGAGTGTGAGATACCGAGACCGTCTGTTTGTGCCGGAGTCTTGCCGAGAGGAGGTACTCCGAGAGTTTCATCATTCGCGCCTTGCGGTGCATCCGGGAGGTACTAAGATGTATCAGGATTTGGGTCGCCAGTTTTGGTGGCGGGGTATGAAGAGAGATGTGGCAGCTTTCGTATCTAGGTGCCTTACTTGTCAGCAAGTGAAGGCCGAGCATCAGAGGCCAGCGGGTTTGTTGCAACCCTTGCCTATTGCCGAGTGGAAGTGGGAGCATGTCACTATGGACTTCGTTGTGGGTCTTCCGAGGACTCAGCGGGGTAGTGATGCTATTTGGGTGGTTGTAGACCGGTTGACGAAGTCGGCACTTCATTCCTATGCGTGTTAGAGATTCGGTAGATCATCTTGCCGACTTATATATCCGGGACATAGTGAGGTTGCACGGGGTCCCAGTGACGATCGTCTCAGATAGAGATCCTCGTTTTACTGCCAGGTTGTGGCAGAGTTTGCAGAGTGCTTTAGGCACTAAGTTGACTTTTAGCACAGCTTATCATCCTCAGACTGACGGGCAGTCCGAGCGTACTATTCAGATCCTTGAGGATATGCTTCGGGGTTGTGTTCTCGACTTTAGTGGGTCGTGGGAGAGGCACTTACCATTAGTGGAGTTTGCCTACAACAACAGTTTTCAGTCTAGTATCGGTATGGCACCGTTTGAGGCCTTGTATGGCCGACCGTGTAGATCTCCAGTTTGTTGGGCCGAGGTGGGTGATGCACCTCTTTGGGTCCGGAGTTGGTGAGGGAAACGACGGAGAAAGTTGAGCTTATCCGTAAGAGGCTTGTTACAGCACAGAGTCGTCAGAAATCTTATGCCGACCGTAGGAGGAGACCTTTGGTATTTGAGGTGGGTGATCATGTCTTTTTGAAGATATCACCTAACGGGGTTTATGAGGTTTGGGAAGAGCGGGAAGTTGTCCCCTCGGTTTATTGGGCCTTTTGAGATCCTTGAGAGGATTGGCGAGGCTGCTTATCGTTTAGCTTTGCCACCGCAGTTATCCGGAGTTCATGATGTTTCATGTGAGTATGCTTCGGAAGTATGAGCCAGATCCGTCACATGTGTTGGATTGGACTGATTTAGTTGTTGATGAGGATGTCTCGTATGAGGAGAGACCGGTTCGGTCTTGGATAGGCGGGATCAAGTTTTGCGAGGCAAAACCATCCCTTTGGTGAAAGTTTTGTGGAAGCATCACGGAGTGGAGGAAGCCACTTGGGAACGTGAGTTGGAAGTCCGTGAGAAATATCCGGATATGTTTATGATTGTAATCTTGTATTTAGATATAATATTGTTGAACTTAAATTTTATATATGTCTTAAGTTGGAAAACATTGAGAATGTTTTTTTTAATGTTAACATTTTGAACTTGCCTTTTTATGGAAGTGGAGTATAACATTTATATATTGAATGTGTTGTTTATATCATGAGATTGAATATGATATGGAAATTGTTAACATTGAAAGGAATAATGCATAATATTGATGCAAGTTGAAATATGTTGATTTATACATATTGTGAGATGCCTCTTGATAAGAGATGAAGTGACCGGTATTGGGTCAAGTTGTTGTTTATTGTTTTATAATATCATTGGGAATTGAGAAAAACTTGTTTTTACAAACTCATGCTTAATTTCGGGGACGAAATTCTTTTAAGGGGGGGGTTATAGCGACCCCGGTCTTTTCCCTTTTGATTATTGTATCCGGACTTAGTTCCGTAGATTCCATTGTTGTGTATATTGTTGTTGTCCTCTATATTTTCTTATTTGGAGTTATAGGATGTGTTGGGCGGGTTTGGAACAGGTTGGTTGAGCTTAGGAACCAAAACTAGTTGCCCAGATTTTGGCTTGTCCGCTCGAGCGGGGGTTTTGGCGCTCGAGCGGGAAAAACACCCATCCAGTATTTCTTGTGCAGGGTTGGACGCTCGAGCGGGAGTTGGGCCGCTCGAGCGGGAGTGTGTGAGTGACGCTCGAGCGGGGATTTGGACGCTCGAGCGGGGACCTGGTTTGTCGAGATGCTGGGAGTGTGCATCCGCCGCTCGAGCGTGGATTGTCCGCTCGAGCGGGAGTCTGTGAGTGTCCGCTCGAGCGGGAGTTTGTCCGCTCGAGCGGCGGCTGAGTATAAAATCGTGTTTAGCGTTTTAAAACAGTTTTTCAGCCCCTTTCAGTTTATAAAACCCTAATTACGAGTTCTCTCTCTCTCAACTCATCTTCTCTCCTAGGTTTGATCTAGTTAGGGTGTTTTTACCCTAGTTCTTTACAAATAAGATAGAGGAGAGTGAGGGCTTCATTTAATCTGAACGGTTGTTGATTTGGAGCACTTTGGAGTTTGGGCTATCATCTCCGTCTTCTTCTTTTTGGGTTCTTGCTTCGAGGTAGGGATTTCCTACTCCATTTATACGCTTTAATCCTAAGTGTTGGTATTTTGGTATGTGGGGGTAGTTTGGTAATTTTGGGAGAAACCTTAGGGTTTTGGCTTAGATTAATTTGTATAATTAATTTAAGGGAAAATGTGGAATTGGGTTTAATTCATGAAGTTGGGGAAATTATGAGATTAATGATAGTTGGGTAGTTTAAATACTTACCTATGAGAATGTTGATTTTACATTCATTGTTGTATTTATTTCTTGTTTAGAAATAACTGTTTTGGGCTATCGGTGGAGGATAGTCGTGATTGTTGTAGACCTTGCATGTGGCTTAGGTATAACTGGAATTAAGTCACTTATGTTGACTGTTGAATTAATACAGAACATTACTTGTATTGATTATGTGTTGTATATGGCAATTGTGTGTTTCATTGCATATGCATGTTGTTTGGAGAAGATAGGGGATGAACTCCACGGTTTAGGGGAAGATAGGGGATGGACCTCTAAACCGGATTGTTGGGAGGAGATAGGGGATGGACTCCATTAGCATCACTTTATGTGTGCTTATTTATATTGAAGTGTTTTATTGTTTGGGAGGAGATAGGGGATGGACTCCATTAGCATCACTTTGTGTGCTTATTGATAATAGAATATTTCTATTTGTTGTTGATATGATACATCATTATAATGTGTATCAGTTGGAAGTATGGAAGTGTTGTGGTTTGAGCTTTAGTCTCATTTATTTTTGTGACATCTGGATCACTATTATAGTTGGCCAGGTTCTGAGCCATAATGATATAATTGGAAAGTTGAATAAATATTGGAAAGTGAAAGGTGTCATAGACAATATGTCATAGACAATATAGACATTCGTGTCATGAAATTGGAAATTGATTATCTTGTGTTAACCATGTATCGAATGCTAATGCTTTAGTTAATTCTTATGCTTGGTTTAGTATTTTTCTACTGGGCTGTGGCTCACCCTATATGGGAACTTCATTTTCAGGTTCAGGTGGTTCACTACCTCCAAGGACTTAGCTTGTGAGGATTTGGACTCGAAGACTTGCTTTATTTTATTTGTTTTATTTGAACAACTTGTAAACTTTCAAGCCTAGGGCTTTATTTGTTTTGAGTTAGAACTCATGGAATTGTGTCCAAGTGTTGGCTTGGCAAGATGTAAGCCCATAGGGCATTTATTATGATGTTTTATTTCATGGTACTCTGATGAATGAAATAAGATACTTATTTCCTTATAATTCCGCATGTTAATATTATGTATTATGGGTTTATTTTTGAGGGCGTGACAACCACTTCAAAATTTTGTATGGGTGGCTTTGTTGTCTCCCTTGATCTGTGAAAGATCGATTTATGTGAATGTGAAATCGAAAACTTTGGTTTAGCTTTAATTTTCTTTTTTAATCTTTTTTTTTTTTTTTGGATTGTGGATATTTTCAATGCTAACTTATTATGTTCTGTGTAGGCCTTGCCCCAAATTTTATTTAATAATGGCAAACCGAATACACCGACCAAACAAGCCGTTTCAAAATTCTACACGGTCAGCTTGATTGTCTCCCTTGACCATTTAGTATCAATTTATGTGGATGTTAAATCAAAAAATCGGTTTGGTTTGGTTTTATCTTCTAATTTTTCTTTTTTTCTGGTTTTTTTTTTTTTTTTGATTTCAGATTATTTTTTGCACTAGCTTATTATCTTCTGTATATGGTTGCCCTAATTTTGTTTAATAATGCAAAATCGAATAGACCGACCAATCGAACTTTTTCAAAATTCTACATGGGTTGTCTTGGTTGTCTCTCTTGACCGGTCATGATCGATTTATGTGAATATCAAATCAAAAACTTCAGTTTGATTTTATTTTGGGTTCCAATTTTCTTTGGATTTTGCATTTTTATCAATGCTAGCTTATTAGGTTGTGTATATGGTTTCCCTAATTTTGTTTAGTAATGGAAAATTGAAGGGCGGGCCTGGCGTAGCAGTAAAGCTATCCCTTGGTAACTTGACGGTCATGGGTTCGAGTTGCAGAAACAGCCTGTTTGCTTGCGGAGGTAAGGCTGCGTACATCAACCCATCCCCAGACCTCGCTTAAGCAGGAGTTTTGTGCACTGGATACGCCTTTTAATGGCAAATTGAATACACTGACCAACCGAACTGTTTCAAAATTCTGCACGGTCGGCTTGGTTGTCTCCCTTAATTGGTCAGGTAGGTTTTTTGTGAATTTCAATTTGATAAGTTTTGCTTGGTTGGAGAAACCACCCAAGACCTCGACCAAACTACACTAATTTCAATCCTACTTGTAACATAGCGGGAATGTTGGGACTCCTAAATTCTCAAGAAACCCCACTTTAGACCGCAACCAAACTACACTTATTTCACCACTACTAACACAGCATGTAAGTTGAGGATCCCTAAATTCTGGACTTGCATGCTTCTTGTAACGTCCATTGGTTCTCTGGATCTTTGGTCCATGTTGCTTCAAACTTAAAATATTGTTTTATGGCTAATTTTTGTCATACTTTATTATGGGTGATGAGAGGATGATCAGATTTAATATTTTGATAAATGTCGAATAAGAGAGTTTGGGAAAATGACCATCTAAGATGCCATTTGCCAGGCAATATCGAACCTTTCTTGATTATCGGGGTACCCTAATTTATCTAAGTAAAAGGATACCTGTAAAGTAGTTATGGTTTTGTTTTATGTTCCAATTTTTCTTTTTCTTTCTTTTCTTTTTTTTTGTGTGTGTGTGTGTGTGTGTGTGTGGATTTTTTTAAACGCTTGCTTATTATGTTCTGTAGATGGCTTGCCCTATTTTTGTTTAATAATACCAAATCAAATACACCAATCAACCGAACCGTTTCAAAATTTTGCTTGGTTTGCTTTGGTTGTCTTCCCTGACCAATCAGGATCAATTTATGTGAATGTGAAATTGAAAACTTTGGTTTGGTGGAGAAACCACCCTAGACATTGACTGAACTGCACTGATTTCAATCCTATTTATAACATAGTGGGAATGTTAGGACCTCTAAATTTTATAGTTGCATGGTTTTTGCAACGCCTATTGGCACTCTGGATCTCAGTCCACGTAGCTTCATACTTGAAACAACGTTTTATGGCTAATTTTCCTCCTACTACGTCAAGAATGATGATAATGATCAGATTCAATTCTAACACAACACAAAAGTTGAGGACACCTTAATTCTAGAGTTGCTTGTTTCCCTGTTACACCGAATGGTCCACGTAACTTTAAACTTAAAAGATTGTTTATGGCTTATTTTTCTGTTACTTTATGCAGAATTGTGAGAGAATGATCTGATCATGTAGTTAGTAAATGACAACTATGAGTGTTTGGGAAAATGGCATCTAAGATGCATTTTCTAGGCTCCTATCCAACCTTTCTTGAATATAGGTTGGCTTATTGTGTTCTGTATATAGTTTGCCTTGACTTTATTGAACAATGCAAACTGAATACACTGACAGACCGAATCGTTTTCAAAATTTCACAATGTCGGCTTAGTTATCTTCCCCGACTAGGATAAATTTATGTAAATGTCAAATCAAAATCTTTGGTTTGGTGGGGAAACCCCACCCTAGACCTCGACCAAACTGCACTTATTTTCACCCCTACTTCTAACACAGCATGAAAGTGGACCCCTATATTCTCGAATTGCATCCTTCCTGCAATACCCGATGGGCTCTCTCAATCTTTGGCCCACATTGGTTTAAACTTAGAAGATCGTTTTTATGGCTAATTTTTGTCCTACATTGTTTAGGACAGTGAGGCAATGATCAGAGTCAATATTTGGTAAATGGCAGAATAAGAGAGTTTGGGAGATGGACATGCAATATGCATTAGCCAAGTCCCTATCTAACCTTTCTAACCTTTCCTGATTATTGGTATACTGTGCTCAACAATTTATCCAAGTAGAGGAGTTACTTGTAAAGTAATTATTATGGTTTTATTTTGTGTTACAAATTTTCTTTTCTTTTCTTTTTGTTTCTTTTTTTATTTTTATTTTTATTTTGGATTTTTGTTTTTGTTACTTAAAAGCTTCTATGTGGTGGAGAAATCACCTAGACCTCCGCCAAACTACATTGATTTCTCCCCTACTCCTAACACAACGTAAAAGTTGGGAACCCTAAATTCTCAAGTTGCATGCTTCTTGCAACACCCAGTGGGTCTCTAGATCTATAATTCACATAGCTTCAAACTTAATCTAGAACAATGTGATAATTATTAGATTCACTAGTTGGTAAATGACAAATAAGAGCATTTGGGAAAATGTAAAACCAAGATTTTGCATTAGCTAGACCCTATCCAACCATTCCTGAATATTGGTACCCTTACTCTTTGATTTTTCAAGTAAAGGAGTGTCATGTAAAGGAGTTGTGGTTTTATTTTGTGTTCCAGTTTTTGTTTCTATATATCGTTTGCTTTGATTTTGTTAAACAATGGCAAATTGAATACACTTACTGACCACTTAGATTTCAATTGGTTTGGTTCTCTCCCCTGATCGGTCACAATTGATTTATATTATTAGCAAACTGTACCAATTTCACCCCTACGTCTAACCCAGTGTGAAAGTTGGAGACCCCTTTTTGTTTTGGAGTTTCATGCTTTCTGCAACTCCCAAGGACTCTTTGGATCTTTGGGCCACATAGCTTCAAACTCGAAAGATCGTTTTTTTGTTAATTTTTCTCCTACTTCATCAAGAACAATGAGAGAATGTTTAGATTCAATTCTAACATAAAGTGAAAGTTGAGGACCCCTTAATTATGGAGTTGTAAGTTAATCACGTATATTTGTGTCTCATAAAATTTTCATAATTTTCTGAGTGATCATTTGATGTTTCTGTTTCGTTGTCATAGTTGCTGGTTTGTCTTGATCATGTCATTGTCTCATGTTTAGTTTAGGATTGTCATGCATTAATCATGTTTTGTCTTGTTTTCTGCCATGATTGCATGCTTGTTAATTTTCATGATAGTCTAGTGTTTAATTGGCATCATTATAGTTGTTAGTTTCTATTTTTATTTTTATTTTTATTTTTTTTTTTGCGAAACACTAATTTAACTAATTGAACCAATGAAATTGAGTGAAGTCATCTTGCATATTAAAGTCTAACAAATTCCTAATGAAATTGACTAAAGGATAACTTATCAGCTGGGCAAGATGGGTGCCTCACACCTTCCTAATTTGTACCTTGGACTCCGATTGTAGTTTCCTTGGTTGTATCTTGTGTTTTATCTACGAAGTCAAGTTTTTGTTTTTGTTTTTTTTCTTCTTCTGTTTTAGGATTATATTGGGTTTCCTAGTGGTACTTTGAGAAAAAATTAGCTGGCAACTCCATTGAATGGATCTCTGTTTCTCGCGACAATTACTAACTATTACATTTTCTTCTTGATTCAAAGTTTGAATCATTTGGATTAAATGTTCAAATCTTTTTACATCTCTAGTAGTCTTAAATTCTTATTCTAAAGACCACAGTGTCCTATACTTTCATAGTCTTCATATTTTTATGTGAATCTTTGTTCATTATATTTCTCTTCTATAGGAATTCTTACACTAAATGATACACTGAAGCATTTTCTTCCTTCAAATTTTAGAATGAGATTTTCGTCTAATAACTTCATAGTTCGAGAATACTTCTAAATGCTGGACTTATTTTTTATTTTTTGGTTTCCATTTATTCAGAAGCTGAATATTTCCCCATTGAGTGATTTTTGGTTGATAGCTTGTTTTAAATGAAGGGAGTTCTTCCCCCTTTTTGACTAAACAAATTATTTGCCATTTTTTAACACATTAACTTAAGTACACTCGTCAAATTTAAAAAACTTGATTCATGAGTTGTTGGTGCGACTCTGAGCATCTCTAATATCAATCATGAAATTTAGAATTGCATTAAAGAACAATTTGTTTACTTGTGTTAGCTTGCGCAACTCTCAATAGGCTTCAATGCTATCATCATCTCCTAAAGATACATAAGAGTATTTGGAGTGGAATATGTATATTTCTATGTATGTTTATATTTTGTCAAGTCAAACAATTTCTCTCTCTTTACAAGTTCTCTATCAAACTTCAAACAAACTTCCAAAAAATTACACCTTATATACTTTTTTACTTATTTTTCACTATAAAATGTCATAATAAAAATTACAAAGTATCATAACAAAAATCACAAAGTATCATAACATGATCATCCCTAACTTTAGAGTGCACATCATAAATTCATTATTCATAATTTTACTACAAAATATCATAACATACATTACAGATAATCATAATTTTTATGATAAAAAATCGTAATTTTTTTATAATGTACATCTTTTTAAGGGGTGCATCACTACAAACAAAGTGAATAATATCAAATTTATTAATATTTTTATCATACACTGTATTTATTTGAAATGAACAAATGTACATATATGTCTTTTGATCAAAAGAAACATAACTAAACACAAACATAAGAACACATAGAATGGTGTCCATACGATTACATATTCAACTTCCTCAAGAAAATGTAGAGTAAATACAAAAATTTAGATTCAAATTTGACATCCCACATTCAAAAAAAAAAAAAAAAAAAAAATTGACGTCCTAAGCCCAAAATGTGGTGTCTTTCATTAATATGACCAAAAAATGTCAAATCAAATTGTATGAAATTTTTATATAAAATTTGATATTTATATAAAAAATGATATTTATCATAAAAAAATATTTTTAATCTTTTAACCTCCCAATCCACGTCACAATGCCAAGTCCGTAAGTACGGAGATTCTTTCCGGTTGGAAATCACAACTAGAGTTGGGCCTCTATGAGCTCACCACAGGATCACCTCATTATCTAAATCGTTTATCTTCTAAGGCTCTCTAATAGATTACCCATGCCAAATCAGGTTGATCAAATAATTATAATCACATGATTGGTTCATATTTATTTTCAAAAAAATGCATGGCAAGTATAATTTTGAAAACAGACTGTCCATTATTTTGAGGACAAATGTGATATCATCACGTGATTACGATTATTCGATCAATCTAATTTTTTTACATAAATTATCTACTCAAAAGTTCTTAAAAGTTGAACGGTTCAATCATATGATAGCCCATGGAGGCCCAATTTACCAACTACAACGAATCTCCATCTTATGCATGACTCATTAGTTCACATTATTGGAGTCAGGCAAGGCACCCATCTATGCTGGTGGCAACATTCCAGTTTGCTCATGAACAGTCTTAAACAATGGAGGCAACATCCTATAAGCAACAGCAACCTCCTTCATAGCACCACCATCACCACCCTCACCGCCACCACCATTAGTCCAACTACTAATTTTATGTTGCAGCCCACGAACCGCCTCGCCATTAATCTTGGCAATCTCTTGAAACATCCCACCATTGATCATCAAGTAATCTCTAAGAGCATTGTAATTCCCTCCCAATGCGTCCAAAAGCGTGCATATATAAACCCCTTGGGCTTGTCCGAGCGCTACAAGCCCTGCAGCTTCTTTTTGGTTAGCATATAATTCTCCATCAGCGAGTTGTTGGAGGGCATAGAAAGCAGCCTCAGCCGTGGCTTTTTGGGCCTGGGCTTCTTTCTCTTTCTCGTACAGAATTGCTTCGGCTGCTTTCTGTTTGTTGTAGAGCTCCCAGTTTGCCTCTTGTACCTTTGTTTTTCATCAAAATGGTTAATTCCAAGTTTTTTGCGGAATGCTAATTTGATATTGGTGAAATAAATGAAATGTGATATACAAGTACAATTTCTAGACTCATTATGTTTAAATGATATGATTGGTTGACAATTAGAAGAAAAAAAAAAAATGAGAGAAAGTGTTGCACGATGATAAGGAAATTTTAATGAAAATTCTAATCATACCAAAATTTTCAAACACAATTAATGATGTAACTGTTTCACTCAACAAAGTGACGTGATATAACTGTTTTACTCAATTGTTTTTTTTTTTTGGTATAAAAAAGTTTAGGTGAGGGAAGGCTATCTCAGTCCAGGGTTAGGGCAAGCCACCAAGGAGGACTACTGGTAGTAGTGGGAATTAAACATGTTGTCTTAATGAACCCAATAGTTCATTCAAGAACCAAAACAACCTAAAACTACACATGTCTTGAGCTTAATTCTCATTAGAGCACTACTAGAAAATTGACTTTTTGCGTCTATTTTTTTGCGACGGTCTATTTAGCTGTGGAAAAAAAAAATATTCAAAGGAATGTATTCAAAAAACTAAACATACTGGATTGAGAAAAAAAAAAGAAAAGAAAAAAGTGCGTCATTTTTTTGTTATTGATCAAAAGAATGTCTTGGAAAATTTCCTGTTTACTATAGTTTAAGAAGCATTTGTTATACATTTGCAGTATGAATATTGTTCTAGTCCTTACAATTTCAAGCCTCTCTAATTCAATCTTGTTTCGGGTCCAAAGAAAATGAGAATTAGCATTGACTGTGAATTACAGAGTTGATTTTTTAAATTCATGCTCCATTCACTTCCCCAATTAGTAACTAAAGAACGCAAAAGGGGTTTCTTCTATATTTGTATCTGTGTGGAGCATATGAGCCTAGAATTTGTGTTGTAAACAGACATAGATAGGGTACATACTGAATGGTGCATTGTTTCCTTTTTTTTTTTTATTAATATTATTATAAATTATTACTGTATATTTCGTTTTGTTAATTACTATATTAAATAATTTATCATTTCACTTTACAATTAATTACAGGGTTAACTAGTTCTCAACAGACCTTGGGCATTTGTACAATGGCTTCAGCAAGCGAACATCAAAGAAGAGTATGGGAAAACTTAACTATGTCGCTTTGACACAACAACATTTCTTGATCAATTTTTTTTTTGCATTTCAATGAGTAGATCTAGTAAAACAGATTCGTAATTTTATACAGCTACATATTGATGGCCGAGCAGATCATATTATTGTTAAGCCCATACCAAACTTATCAAGGGATGGCCGTGGAGCCATTCCCTTTCTTTTACATTGAACCTCAAAATATGAATTGTTCTCCGAAAATTCTTTCCGAAGGAAAAGGGACCAATAACTAACATTGATCCAATAGGAAATTCTCCTGTCATCGTTGGAAAGGTACATACATCTTCTATGAGGCTTCCTAAAGAACTTTTAACTAATATTTTTTTTTGTTTCTTATTCTTATTGAATTGTGTTAGGAATCTCTTAAAAAGATAGCTCCAACTTGGATGAATGTTTCATTGGCAATGAAAAGGGACCCTGTAGCAGATAAAGAGTTTGGTTGGGTCCTCGAGATGTGAGTTTTCTCTTGTAAGCCTAATATTTGGTTGCTCCAATTGTTAGTTTTTATCCATCCTCAGGTTTTAGCATCAATATGCAAGTATGCTTATGCAGTTGCATCTGCTCTGCATAATGTGGGTAACATCTTGTACAAGGACTTCATGATTCAGGTTAGATAATATGCATTTACATAGTTATTTATTTTTTTGGGTCTTGAGTTTTGCTAAATTCAGTAGTAAGTTTACTGCTTTCCAAATCTTTAACACATAGTTTGAATGGGTTACAAGTTAGATTAAAAGCCTATTGCCTAAGTGACTTTTGATTTTGTCAAAGCAAGGTAGAATTGCATAAAGCTAAGTAATTATACCCTCCTTTGGAAAAAAGCCAATATTGGTTTGAGAATAGAGCTGATTGGTAGTTATCTCATCATGGCAATCTGATGATATATTAATAGTATACATTCACCGAAGCACCCGTATACTAAGAAGA
The DNA here is from genome assembly GCA_030407325.1 of Camellia japonica. Classification (NCBI taxonomy): domain Eukaryota; kingdom Viridiplantae; phylum Streptophyta; class Magnoliopsida; order Ericales; family Theaceae; genus Camellia; species Camellia japonica. The sequence goes on along the minus strand of JAPPVO010000013.1, from coordinate 121,040,897 downwards.
AAAATATTTCAACCAAAATGTTCCGATTTTTTATTTATTTTTTTAATATTTCTAGATGGAAATATTGTTTATATTTAGTTTAATTTCTTTTCATAAAATGAAAATTCTAAAGATTTCTTGCTTGTGGTCGCATGATGTTAATTACATTGAGTCTTTCCATCATCATATTGACCAGCTTGATAGCCTTTGGTTGATCTAGTTTTTGCATGTGTGCAAAACTCTTCTACTATTTTACTCACAATTGCCTGTTTGTGATGCATTCCAGCCTCCCTGGGATACAGATTGGCAACAAGTTCATCATTCATTTTACTTATGGATGTGATTGATATGAAGGTATTCTAATTATGTCCCAGTCCTCAAAGTGATAAAGGTCAAACTTTGAAAATTGTATTTTGATGAAAATAAAAAAATTTCTGACCATGTGATTTTCAAATTTCGATACTCAGGGTAAGTTAACCTATGGAAAGATTGGAGCATGGAGATTTGACAAAAGATCCTATACTAATGTCTGGCCTCCAAAAAACCTTCCACTGCCCCCACCTGGTGTCCCTGAAAGTGTGGTATGTTTCATCACATTCGAATCCTACTAGCATTTTGCTTCATTATCTGTTAACTAATTGAACCGCTAACCTTTAATTCCAAGTACATTATCCTTTTTTCTTATTTAATATAGTTGAGAAGTATAACAAAGAAAAAAAAAAAGACATGACATGACATTGCAGAGACACAACGACAAATAAATATATAATTTTTTATGTATACATGAAAATGATAATTGTTTCTAAATTTTTTTTACATTACAAATACTTTTACAATTTATTATATCAAAATAGTAGGAAATCAATAATATCTATTTTAGAAAGATCTATTCATAAACAAATTGAAAGTTTCCAGACTTTTAGGATTCCTAAAATTAGAAAGTCTAGAGGAGGAGAAAACAAAATATAAATCCACGTTCTTTTTATTTTATCAATAGATCCCAAATTATTTTCTTTAAACTTGCAATGTGGTTCATGTGTGTTTAAGCAGCTACCATCATTCATATTTGATTGAACTATTGGCAAATTTTGATATTGCAGGTTACTTTGGTGAAAATGGTGAATGAAGCCACAGCAAACATTCCTAACTGGGGATCTTAAAGGATAGACATCAAGTAGAAGCTGGCTATAGACAGAGTCTTGCGTTCAGAGGATGGTGAATTTATACTTCTCTGGACGCACTGTGCTTGAAAATATTTACTGTGAAATTTTGTTTAATATTCGCATAGGAAGCATGAAACTTGCTCGATGAGCTTTTTTTTTTTTTTTTTTTTTACCACACACAATTGTAGTATATAATGTTCTGTAACCCACCCTTTTCAAATAACTGACTGTTGATTTCCTTATATCATAAAAATCTCCCTTGTTTTCATCAAAAGCATACCAGTTCGTGTTTCTTTGACTGTCTATTCAGGCTTTGTATTCATTTGTTTCGTCAGTGGCTTTTATTTCTCACTAGCTGAGATTCACTGCGAATCAGATACCAAAAAATCATTTTACCATCAAAATTCAGAATCTGGATTTATTTATTTTATTTTATTTTTTTGGGTGGGACTAATGACTACATATAAGCCAATGTATTTCAGATAGAAGAACTGTTATGTTAAATCAAACATCTCAACTAAGCAATAGATGTAAGTGATCAAAAAACTGATCATAACATGCAAATGCTGATCATAAAATGTAAAATACAAGGATTACAACATAGCCATAAAGCTAGTTTTAATAAAAATTCAAGCTAAACTCAATTAGTCCATTTTGGTGGGGGAAAGAATACCAGTAGCATGACCTCTTGATGGTGGCAAAATATTTTGTAGTCGTTTGATCATCACGTCAAGCGTCCTTAACTTTTCCGTGTCTCCAGCCTGCAGCAGAAACCTCTCCAACATTCGAAACACCGCCTCGCTCACATGCCTTCCTCTCTCCAACATTTGTTTGGAGCACTCAAAAGCTTCTTGCACCTTCCCATGCGAGCACAATGATGTTGCCAATATATCCAATGCATGGCCATGGGGGCAGTGACCTCTCTCTAATAGGTAGCCCCACAAATTCAACCCCAAATCAGGCTGACGATTTGCACAAAAGAATTTCATCAACATCACCACTGTTCGCATCTTGGGAACAAAGTTTTTCTTTGTCATCTTGTCAAAGAGTTCAGAAACAGAGTCCAAATTTTTTGACTTCATTAAGCCAAAGAACATAGTATGGTATGTGATATTGTCATGCCCAATGCCTTTCTCTTCCATCTCATCCATTAAGCCGGTTGCAGACTCCATGTCCCTGCATCTTACAAGAGAACTCAATAAAGCATTATAAGCACCAGTATCAGCCCTTAAGTTTCTCATGGGAATCTCTTCGAACAACTCTCTTGCTTTAGCTATGTTTTGAGCAACCCCTGCGCCATGAATCAATGTTGTTATTGTTTCTATTGTAGGCAAACAATTTACGCCTTCCATTTCTGTAAGAAGTCTCAAACCATCACCGAAACATCCTTTCTTGCAGTAAGCATCAATTCTAATATTGTAAGTCACATTATTCGGCTTAAAGCCTCTTCGAACCATCTCATGGTAGAACAATTCTACCGCAGTAACATCACCTGATTCTTTGAAACCCAACAGCAAAATATTCATGGTCTTGGTGTTGGGAGAAAATCGAGGATGCATCCTGTTGAACACAGACCTTGCCTCCTTCATCTGCCTTTGCGTACAAAATGCTCTAAGTAGTACATTGAACTCATCGGTGCCAAATTTCCTCCCTACAAATATATTTTTCTCCATCCTCTTGAATGCTTCAAGGGTATCTTCGAAGGTTTGGAACTTAGCGATTCTCGATAACATGATGCCCATGGATTTTAGGGTTAACAAGGAAGGGTGTGTTCGTTGGATTTCTTCCATCAATTCCCAAGCTTTACAAAGTAGCGCATTCGTGCAAGGATATGGAGTGTCTTCTCAAAAGCATCTGAACTTGGGCGGAAGTGGGAGTGTTGAAGGGAGAATTTGAAGAATTCAAAGGCTTTAAGGCCATTGGAATGCGCTGCAAAGAGGCGACCAAGCACATTTTTCACAAGCAGAGGTGAAAGCACCGATTGCGGGATGTGCTGCAGAAGAGTGGGGTGAAGTGGGTGATCAGGAAAAGGATGATCATTAACAATTTTGATGATTCTCTCGATTTCAATTTCTTTTTCTACAGAAGAGTGAGGCTGGCAGGTTGATTCAAAAGCAAGGGTACGAAATAATGCTAGCTTTTCAGGAACAAATTTACTGTATCTATTCAGTTTGACCAAATGAAGCATGACCTCTTTCTTCAAAACAAGACACAACACTCAACTTCCATCTATGGATGCAAAGCTTTACTGATCTCCATACCCTGCTAATCAAACAGATACATTGGTTAGAATTGACAGGAACATGTTGCCTGAAGCAGATATGGTATCCAGCTAGAAAGTATAATATTTAACCACCGCCCAGAAAATATAAATAACAAAAACACAAAATAGAAACACAGAATGAATCACAGGAAGTGCATTGACAGGATGAAATTTATTTTAAATATGAACCCGGTAAAGTGGGTTTAATCCAACCATTCATTATATTTTCTATGAATCATTCTGTGTTCCTAACACTGCTGTAAAAAAATAATAAATAATAAATAAGAAGAAAGAAGAGAGAGAATTTCGAGAAGAATTAGTATAAGACAATAATAGGCAAAAGAATTATATCTGTTCCATGAAATGTAAACACAGATATATATATATATATATATATAAATAATTTCGTTTGAGAATATTATCACAAACATTTTCACAAACACTTTCAATGCATTACAAATGCTATCATAAATACAACTAAAACATACAAATAACACCCAATGCAATTACAACAACCAAACAAACAAAAAACAAGTGATAATTTTGAAACTCAAAACGAAATCTCAAATCAAATTATGAAAAATCCCAAATCGTAAAAATTTTAAACCCAAAAGTTTGGCAATCAAATTAAGCTTTAAGAAATCCTCGAAATAGCTTACGCCTTCCCGTCTTCTTGTGTATTTTCCGTTTGTCGGCCTTTTCCTGATTGACTGAACTTTAGTTTATATTGTCAGACACGGAGCTCGGAGAGAGACAGAGGGGTTGGAGAGCGGCCGATGTGCGGGATGTGAAGTGAGGAACCGTGCTTAAAATTATTACAAATTAATTATTAATATATATAAAATTTATTATTTATTTGTAATTTTTAAAAAATATTACAGTGAATTGAAATTCTCCAAACTACTTTCCTTGTTTTGGTTCATTGGTAGTGATTTGAAAAGGTAAGAGAAAATACGTGAATAAAATAATTATGTATATATATATTATTTTAAAATTTTAGGTCAAGTTTGGCAACTCAAAAATAATTTATCTTTTTATCTTTTTTTCATCACATCACCTCTCTACTTTTCTACACATCTTTTCGTAAAAAGACAAAAAGTGCACTTATTTAGGTCATCCCAAACAACCCCTAAATTTATAAACCAAACCAAACATAATGTGTTTGGTAACGTTTATGTTTTCAGTTTATATTACAAAAATTTTATAAACTGGTTTTTGTTTATTTTTAGAAAACATAAACTACAAACGCGTTTGGTAATTGACAAAATGTTTAAAAAAATTTAAAAATATAAAAAAGAGTGAAAAATGGCAAGTGGCGGCGGAAGACGGTGGTGGAAAGTGGTGACAGTGGGTGATGGGTAGCTGGGGGGTGGTGGCGAGTGGATGGTGGTGGTGGTGGTGGTGGTGGTGGCAGGTGGGTGGTGGTGGCAAGTGGGTAGTGGTGGCGGGTAGGTGGCGAGTGGTGGTGGTGGGTGGTAGCGAGTGGGTGGTGGTGCGGTGAGTGGCGGATGGCAGGTGGTGGTGGGTGGTGGCGGTGGGTGGTGGGTGGTGATGGTGGGTGGAGGGTAACGGTGACGGGTGGTGGGTGGTAGCGAATGGGTGGTGGTGGCGGGTGGTGGATAGTGTAGCAGGTGGGTGGCGATGGCGGGTGGTGGGTGGTGGCCGGTAGGTGGCGTGTGGTGGTGGGTGGTGGGTGACGGTGGCGAGTGGTAGGTGGTAGGTGGTGGTGGCAGGTGGGTGGCGGGTGGGTTGTGGGTGATGGTGGTGGTTGGTGTGGGTAGTGGGTGATGTGGCGGATGGGTGGCAGGTGGCTGGTAGTAGTGGTGGTGGGTGGCTTTGTAGTGGCAGGTAGGTGGTGAGTGGGTGGCAAGTAGGTAGCGGGTGGTGGGTGGCAAGAAGTGGATGGTAGTGGCGGGTGGTGGATGGTGGCAGGTGGATGGCAGATGGGTGGTGGGTGGTGTGGCGGTGGTGGTGGCGAGGGGTAAGTGGTAGTGGCGAGTGGGTGGCAGGTGGGTGGTGGCTGGTGGGTGGTAAGTGGTAGTGGCAGGTGGTGGTTGGTGGTGGTGGAAGACAGTGGTGGAAAATGGTGGCGGGTTGTGGCTAGTGTTGGGTGGTAAAAAAAAAAAAAAAACTGAAACTCAAAATGGAAACATATTTTTTGTGTTTTCATTTTTTTGCCAAATTTATAAACTGAGACCACTGATTTATAAATCGAAAAATTTTACCAAACAAGTTTTTATTTGAATTTTTAAAATTTTTGTAAATATAAACAGAAAATTGAAAACGTAAGTGTTACCAAACGGCAAATGTTGATATTAATTTGGAAAAACTCTATTCATAAGAAAAATTTAAACAAAAAAAAATGATGTGACAAGCAAGATTATTCAAATCGAGATTTTAAGTGAGATCGTTGGAAGGAATTCATGAATTTTATCGTAAAATTAGATTAAAAAATCATAAAAAGAACACTGGGTCCACAAATTTAATTTTAGATTTTTTTTCGAAATGTCCACATTCTAAAATATTATCTATAAAGACAAATTTTTACAAAATAACCAAATTACTTGCGTATATATATTGTTTACCAAATTCTAACCAAACCAAAACATTTTTCTGTCTCTTCTCTTTAATCGTCTTCGCTGTACTCTCTCTTTAGTGCTCTCTCTCCATTGCTGGCTTTGGGCACAACCGGCACAAGCCGCCACTTTGTGTTCCGAAAATTGATGGAAAAAGGTCCTAAAAAAATTGATAAAATATCAAATAAGTCTTATTTTTTTGTTATCAGACTTGCTCAGAAGGGTCTCGAAAAAACAAAAAAATTATTGGTGTGGTGAATTATTTAAAACTAATTGATGGTTGTTTTTTAAATATATGAATTATATATAGAATATTATTAATTATAGTTATTACTTATAATTGTTTATGGAAAAAAGAAACGTTTCAAATTTAAAATTGATTAAATCATACAATCAGTGAAGTATGTCCCAAAAAAGATTGAATGAGTTTGATTGATAATTTGGTTAAAACAAACTTGATTAGTAATTTTACAGTTAAAAATGCAAAAGTTCAAAAAATTTAAATAAAATTTGAATTACCAACTAGTTCAGTTATGGCAAAAAATGATTCAAATATCGGTTCATAGTAGAATTCTACTTTGAGACATTTATATATATGTGTGTGTGTCATGACCCAAACCCGCCCCTATAGGTTTAGCATCATGACTGACCAGTAATCCTAAGATTACCAAAAGTCTCTTAAACAGATACATAATATTAGGGGCTAGCGAAAGCAAAATACAAACATACATCGTCCATTGAGCTGTGCAAACTTACATGAGATATAAAATATTTATACATTTTTTATTTTTATTTTTATATACGTATATTATCGAATCATTCATGCGTCATCATATATATATACAGATGAGACAAAAGGAACTTAGCCCTATATACAAAATAAACAAAACTTAGACTTTAATCACATAGCCTTGGCACTTGACATATCGGGAACCTCCATGGGAGGCACATAGGTTGGCTGGCAAAACAGATTCCAGGCAAACACCTCTAAGTATGGTCATACGCTTGATCATCTATACATATATATACAGTGAGTTAGAGCCTAATGAATAACAACAGTGTAAAGGGGTTATGAATGATATCCTTATAGTATTTAAAACAGTCCATTATCATCAGCAAATCAGTTTCTCATTTCATAATCATATTGTAATCATAACAGTTACATGTAGTACATCCAATGGCACCGAACAATCAGAATTGATAGCCATGCCATCAATACAGTAAACAGAAATTCCAAGAATTGGAACTGATAGCGATCTCTATAATAGTAAACAATAGTAGTAATAGATGCTATGGATGCCACAAATACAATTTGTAAAACAAGACAATCATTCAATCAGTCAGAAAGTATCATTTCAGAAACAGAACATTTTATAATTCAGAAAATACTTATAATTCAAACATATTTTTACAAGGTTATTACTCACAGATAGCTCCAGAAGCAGATCAGACAGAGTAGACAAACGATAGCGCATGACCTACACAAACACATAACATATACAAATTGAAACACAATATCACTTTCTTGATCAAACTTGACTTTCTTGTTTTTTTGCTGTTTAAGTAATCTGAAGTTCTACTACGCTTATTCTTCATTTATCCAAATGAATCGGATTCTCATTTCACATATTCTTTCATTACCAAATCCTTCTTTTCCAGATGGACTGATTTCTTAGTTGGCTTTTTAATTAATTACTACTAAATCAATAACTTATTCTTTACCCAACAAATTTATGTTGATTGCTACCTTATTAATCTTCATTCAACCATAAGTCATGTCTAGAATGCTTGTGAAGAGATGAGAATGAAAAGATGAATTAAATGCAATTTTCCAAAACATACTGAAAAGGCTTGACTGCTCGAGCCACCACTTGGTCGCTCGAGCAGTCTGTAAATTTTCTGGGTTTTCAAAACTGAAGATTTAGCTCCCAAACTTTATTTCACAACTTAGGTTAATGCTTAACTCACTTTAAATATGTAATTTCATTAATAAACATGAACCCATGGTTAATTTTAAATTATTATAAAACAAAACCTTCTTTGATTTGTCAAACTCAAATTATAATTTATTTTCTTAATTTTGTCCAAAGTTAGATTTAATTCATTTTCTTCATATCAAACCCAATTTCGAACTCATAAATTCTAAGACATAAATTAAGCTTTCAAAACCCAATTTCATGCTCAAAACTCATGCAAAACATGAAAATAAATTTGAGCCATAATCAATCTTCAACTCATTTAAATCAAAACTTCCTTTAATTTCAAAATCCAACTCTCAAATTTTATAAACTTATGATTTGCAAAACTTTTCTCTAAAGTCATTTATATACTCCATTGCATGGATCAAGTTCTCAAACAATTCTTGTTGCATGTAATTTATGAAACCCAATTCAAGAATAATTCTCAAAATTGAACTCAAACTTAATAAATTTAAAGAATTATAACTCATATTCTTCAACCTAACATGATTTAACATGCAAAATCCAATTCCTATCAATTTATATTTTTCCTAATTTCTTTTTTTTATATGAAATTGGATCCAATTATTTCTAGATTTTAGGTGTTAGATAATTAATCTACAAGAATCAAGCTTGAAATCCTTACCTTGAATTCTAGATTGATAAATTTCTTGATGATTTCACCTTTTCCTACCTTAAACCATAGCCTTTCTTAGGCTCCATTAAGCTTTCTTCCTTTCTACACTTTCCTTCTTTGGCTCTTCTTTGAGCTCAATTTTCTCTTTGTTGAGTTTGATACACTGGTGGACCCAGAAATACAACCTTTATTGATAACACTCTAATACACAAAACGCTTTCACACAATCACACTACACTTCACTTATCCACTCACACATACATTCAAGCACTCACGCTTTGTGTCTTCCTCACACAAGATCTTGAGACACCTCACACTAGATAGTGCTTGACCACTCACTTTAGACTCACTTTTCTTTCACTCAATTGTCCAATTGTCCAATTGCTTAGTACATGCACTCATCTCATATTTGTACTAATTAAAGAACTTTCTAGAATACACTCATACTTTCCCTGCACTCTAGAACAATCTAGATTACTCTAGTATATATTAGAGTTTTCTATTATTCTCTAAAATATTCTAGAACCTTCCTGAACTTTCTAGATTTCTCTAGTTTTCTCCAAACTTCTTTAATGTTCCGGAACCTTCTACGATATTCTAGAATCTTTCAGGTTTCTCTAGGTCTTTCCAGAATCTTCTAGATCTTTCCGGAGTATTCTAGATTTATGTGGAAACTTTTAGAATATTCTAGAGAGAAGATTCTGGAGAGTGAGAAGAGTTAGTGATGACTCTCAACACTCCCTCTCAGCACTAACTCTCTTTTCTGGATTATGTAACCATGCCTCATTGTTTCAAAAACTCTTCGTGAGTATATCTGCATCCTGGTCCTCTGCCACGATAAACTTTGTCTCTATCTCTTCCAATATTGACTTTTCTCTTTTGAAGTGATTTATTCTTCCATGGAACACCACATCCTTGGCCAGCTGTAGGATTCTCATCCGTCAATTTAGCTAGCGAGTGCCACGTTTGAATATGTGGTGAGGCATAAATATCTTCTTTTGTTGTCTTCCTCCAATTATTAAATTTTGTTGTTTCCTGAAATGTTATTGGCTCCTTTATATCATTCATCTTAGCAAAGGTTGCATCAACATACCTTGGATTAGGTTGGCATTGCCTTGCAGATATTGGATGTTGCAACTTTATCACTTCTTCAACTACTTCTTCTTTTGTTTGCTCCCCTAACTTCTCTAGTAGGTAAGCTTGTGGATCTTTAAATGTTGAAGATTGAGACTTAATTGCAAGAATCGACTTATCTGTGATAAAGTGTGCATCCACTTCATTGGTAACTGCATTGCATTGTTCATGTACGTCTTCATCGAAGTCTATCTTCTTTTCTGAATCTGCTTCAATAACCATGAACACTGTAGGAGATACTTCAAAATCCCATTCTTTTTCAAATTTTGGCTTTTCTTCTAAGTAACCTAGTTCCACGGTCTCAAACATTGCACACGAAGCTTGGAAATCCTATTCTTCTTCACTCTCATCTTCATTGTGACTCTAGCCATTTGCTTTGCTAGAGTTTTTTGATTCGCCAATAGACTTTCGAGCTCGACCAGTGATGGTTGAGTGGATCATCCTCTGACAGCGTCCTTAAGCCCACTACACTCGGGTCTTAAACCTCGAGTAATAATGCGCTTCATTCTTGACTTGCTAATTTTTTACTCGGGATCAAGTTGTGAAATTTCATTGCAAAGAGTCTTTACCTTGAGAAAATATTGGTCGATAGTCATTGATCCTAGTGTCACCATTGCGAGCTCGTTCTCTAGATACTGAAGTCGTGCATCGTTGTCTTTGAAAATAACGTCGCAAATGTGTCCCAGACTGCTTTTGGAGTAGTAGCCTCCGGGCATACTCCAATAACTCTTTTTGAACAGTTGTCCTTAATACGACCATCGCTTTTCCAGCCTTAATCTGCCACTCACAAGGCTTTTGCATTTTCTTCTCTAGGTGACGCAGTTTCCTTGTTGTCAACAATCTCCTATAGATCCTGTCCTTGAAGATATGCCTCGATGCATATTTGCCAATAATCATAATTATAATAACTTAATTTCTCCATACCACCAATGAAGTTTCCGAAATCCGCCATAACAAGTGTACTTGTTGACTCCAACAATCTCTTGTATCAATCTAAATCGCTTTTCGTGTCGGTCCTCAAACGACCAAGCTCTGATACCAAATTGTTGAGTTGGACACACTGGTGGACTCAGAAATACAACTTTTATTGATAACACTCTAGTACACAAAACATTTTCACACAATCACACACTAATACACTTCACTTATCCACTCACACATACATTCAAGCACTCACACTTTGTGTCTTTCTCACACAAGATCTTGAGACACCTCACACTAGATAGTGCTTGACCACTCACTTTAGACTCACTCTTCTTTCACTCAATTGTCCAATTTGCTTAGTACATGCACTCATCTCATATTTATACTAGTTAAAGAACTTTGTAGGATACACTCATACTTTCCCTACAATCTAGAACAATCTAGATTACTCTAGTACATATTAGAGTTTTCTATTCCTCTCTAAAATATTCTAGAACCTTTTGGAACTTTCTAGATTTCTCTAGTTTTCTCCAAACTTCTTTAATGTTTCGAAACCTTCTACGATATTCTAGAATCTTCCGGATTTCTCTAGGCCTTTCCAGAATCTTCTAGATCTTTCCGGAGTATTCTAGATTTATGTGGAAACTTTTAGAATGTTCTAGAGAGAAGATTCTAGAGAGTGAGAAGAGTTAGTGATGACTCTCAACACACACACACACACACACACACACACACACACTCTCTCTCTCTCTCTCTCTCTCTCTCGGCATTCTTTCTCTCTGTTTTTCTCTCCCTCTTGGTGCTCTCTTTCTCTCTGCATTTCTAAATTCTTCCGGCAACTTCCTACTCTTGACTTCACTGATTTCTTCTTCTTATTTTTATTTATTATTATTATTATTATTATTATTATTATTATTATATAATAAGATACTTGTTTTCATCAACTAGTCCATGTGATTGAATATTAACTTATATTTATGCTTTTATTAGTTAATTAATCTTGTTTATGTTTCATTAATAAAGATAAATCCTTGATCATAATTGGTTTAATTAGTCTCAATTTAATTTAATTTCTCTAAATTAAGTCTTAACTTAATCATTCTTAATTTTATTAAGGGGGATGCACCAATAAATCCCAAATTAATAACTTATACACTGTTTAATCCTAAAAGTTTTCTTATAGACTGAAAGGTCCCATTACAATATTTTAAACATCAGATTAATGTTTCGAACATTAGATTTCGAACATCAGATTAATGTTTCGAACATTAGATTGATGTACAAATGAGACTAAATGGAGCATAAGAAAACTTTTAGGACTAAATGGTTCAACTTTTCAGAAACTAGGACTTATGGGTAAATTTTCCTTTTATTAATCTAAATCAAATTTTTAACTAAACCCTTATAAAGCTCCACAAATACCTCATAACTTAATTAGTCAAATTAACTTCAATTAAGGCCCAATCAATCATAATTAAATTTATCATTTTAAATCAGATTTTTGATCAAATTCCCAAAAGGTTCCAAATATTAAATTAAACTCATTTCCATCATCAATCTTGGTTTCTCAAATCATTTAAGACTTTAATTTATGATCAAACTTAAAATTTTCGTCAATAAATTACATATTCAAATTGGTCACTTCATAAATAAATTTAATTCAAAATGATCACAATTACTAATCCTCATAATCAAATTAGTTTAATTAATTCCAATTCAGACCCAATTAATCAAATTTTATTTTATTTTACAAACTGAATCGAAACTGAATCAAATATTTAATTAAACTCCCATATGGTTCAATCCTTCAAATTAAACCGATTCAACTCACTAATTTCACCTTCATAAGCCACTTAGGCCTTTAATTTCTAATTCCAAAATAAGTCATGTACGAATCAGACTTAATGATGTCCATTGTAACGCCTTGCTATTTCATACATGAATCCATTGCAACCAATATAACAACACACCTCAAAGTCATCCTTTCCACTGAACTAAGAATTAAAATTTACAACTTCTCTATTTACATGTCCTTAAAACCTTGTACCCAACTCCAAGTTCTACAAACATGATGACAATTACAATAGAAGAACCCCATGAGTGTACAAGACAACAACAAAATAAGTCTAACAACCCTATTACAAAACTTTAAGTCTTTACCGCAAAATATTCTCAACTGTCAATCCCAAAACCGCTTATGTCAAGTCACCACTGTAGTTGTACAACAATATTTCCTGAAAAATAGAATAGGGGTGAGCTATATGCCTAGTAGGAATACATTTAACCAAGTATTTAATCATTCGAATAAATTTATGGCACCCTTGAGACAAAACGTAAGAAGGAGTTATGAACACATGTAATCTTCATTAATTATTTAAATACATAACGATTAAGCATGGACCATTACATTTCACACCTTTACAACACAACAATTAAACAATCACATCAATGGAGAACAAACCATGAGTCCCATGTAAGAGTCCAACACAAGTTGCTTTAGTTTCAAAAACCATCCCCCACATTTGCCGGCTATTATACGGCAGGAAGTGGGCACCCAAGAAAACCATCCGTTTTTCCATTTTCATCGGTTATTATACGGCAAGACTGTGGACACCCAAAAACATTTTTCCCACATTCGTTCAGTGATAAGCCTAGACAGGGCATTTGGGCACCTTTTCAACTCCCCGGATGGGTACCAACACAACACCACAGTTTCCAAACCCGACTCTTACCCGAACTCATGCACAATTAACAATTCCATCACATTTTAATTCCATCAACAAACATCCATCATCACAATAGATGAAACACCACATAATATTCAAAGAATAATAACATTCAAGTCACAATTCATTTACCATATCAACATCCATATCTTTCATCTCTTGATTGTTCATTATATTCTATGAATCAAAGGAAATTCTACTCAATTTAGTGTTTTCTATTCAAATTGAAAAGTTAGGGTTTTACCAAACTTGGGGGTTTTTCTCCTCCATCATAGATATAGGTTCTAACAACATATATATATATATATATATATATATATATTATATATGTTTTTAAGAAAAGAGTTAAGAAATTTCAAGAAAAAGTCAAGCAAAATGATTTATTTATGTAAAACATGGGTTTAATCTAATAAGATCCTAAATTAGCTTATAAGTCACAACAATACCATGAAATCTCTTCAAAATAACGAAATACTAGGATAAAAGTATCTCTACCTCAAAGAAATGAAAAGAAAACTCGGAGAAACCCAAATTTAATGAAATCTCGAAGTCCTTGGATCAAAAGAAAGCCCTTGACGCGCTCTACAACCTTCCCCAAGGGACTTAGGTGAGAAAATGCTTCTAGATGGGTAGATCTAGCGATCTAAGTGGGAAAAAGTTAGGTTTAGAGAGAGAGGAGAGAGGCTCATGGTTTGAGAGGAAAGATGAGGAGGAAATCATGAGAGAGAAGAGTATTGGGTTTTTTATAGTAGTAGAAAAGTAGCCCTAAGTCATTGCAAAGAATAAGTCCAAAACCTTCAAAAGTAGGGCCCATTTGGACCCAAAAATTCTGGAAATAACACGTAGGGGTCGACCCTTAGGGATGAGGTGTCGACCCTTAAGAAGAAAAGTTGGAAGATTAATGTTTTATGTAGCCAAGGGTCGACCCTTGGAACTCAGGCGTTGACCCTTTATTTCAAAATGTGACCCAAAACAAAACAACAAGGGAAGGGTCGACCCTTGGAACTCGGGTGTCAACCCCAGAGAAAACCAGCAGAGGCACTAAGAATTCAAACATGTATAACTCTCTCATTCGGACTCCGTTTTAGGTCATTCTTATGTTCAAATCGAAGCCCCAGAAACAAGCTTTCCAATGGCTCTAGCCTCACATTTAAATTCAAAGAATGGAAGGAGAAAAGGGCTAAAGAGCGAAGGTTAGTCAAAAATGAAAACTCAAATTTGGGGCTTTTGATCTAATCTTGCCTAAATACCTTGTTAAGGCTTCAATCAAGGTTCCAAACATCCCCCAAGGATCCTCAATTATAATATTTAGAGTTCACTTGCCAACCCATCAATGTCAGGAGTCCAACAACCATACAAGTTTTAAGGTGATGGGTACTAATTTACACCAATCCAATAGGAATTAGAATCCGAGTCATTACATCCATCAATTCCCAAATTAAATTAGAATAATGGACAATTAAAATTCAAATCTCCTTAATTAATTAAATGCTAATTATTATATGTGATGTGGTCATCACAGTGTGTGTGTATAAGAGGCCTTATATTAAAATCTTGCTTTGGGCCTTAGAAAAGATAGAGTCGGCCCCCTCTCTCTCTCTATATCTCTCTCTCTTTGCTCACTACAAGAAATTGCCTTTTTCGCAACGTAACAAAATATGTTGCTAAAAGGGAAAATTCGTTAGCAAAAAGTTTCGCCGATACACGGAGCTACGTCAGCAACCCGTAGGTAAAAGTGAGTCGGCAAAACTTTTTGCCTACGAAATTATCATTGCATTGGTAAAAGTAATGCCTTTAGCGACAAACATGGTTGTCGGTAAAAGCATTCATCGATCGTTGGCAATTTACCTTGCATTGGTAAAAGTAGTTCAAATATGATGATTGTGTGACACTTTTCCCGACACAAATTTACGTCGGCAAAAAATATACTTTCAGCAACACAATATGAGTCGGCAAAAGTGAACTTTTGACAACACATTTACCAACGAATTATTTGTCAAGAAAACTTTATTTTTTGACAACAACAAATTTGCATCGACGAAAATAATTGAAAATCATTTATATTTTTTATAAGATTTATTTTACCGACAATTGTTTGTGTCGCTAAAAGTGCAAAAATCGCTGGCATATATATTGCATATATATCAATAATTTTCTATAAAATGCTTCCCTGTGATCATACTGCACATTGTAGACGCGCCCTTGGGGCCTCACTCTACAGTTCGGACTCCCCTGTTTTGTTTTGTTGCGGTTCGTAATCTGAACCAAAGAGTCCAACTCTGGCAAATCGTTTTGAAGAAAAACAGATTTTTGAAAAGTAGTGCCAAACATGGACTGCTTTGCCAGATATAGAGTCGCCACCTAAATATTTTTAAATGGGAAATTTAGGAAACCCTGACTCGGTGCCGAAGGCCACGTGTCCGTCATCACCAAATGTCTTGGCTCGGGAGCTTGGGTACGATCGGGGAAGGTCAGCTATGAGCACCCCCTTTCGCCCGGTCCGAAGACCGGCCTCTACTAACCGTGATATCCGATTTTGAAAACGTTATGTGTTCTTATACCAATTATTAGCCTAGAATTACTATGTTATGCGCACAGCAAACAAGTATAGACTAGATTGCCTAATTTGGAAATGAACATTGCATATCCGTTTGTTTTGAAAGTGTTTCGGAATTTGCTACTCGCAAGTAGGCTAAAACACGGATTTCAACGAGTTTTTCCAACTCAAGCAATCCAACCTCCACCCACAGGCATTCAAACAGTTTATCTCATATAAGCATTTAGCCACATGGTAATCATACTGTCATGTTAACATTCACACGCATGCGATATGCTAAAGCATAAATACTTACATCGTACTCCGTGCCAAAACAAAAACTAGTTAGCAAACATGCATGCCCTAGTTCATGTTAGAGTGACTAATGCATCGCATACAGAATGTGATTAGGATAAGCTCGGCTAACCCTAAAATGGCATGTGAAATGCAATCATTCGGTGCACGTATTCAAGTTAGATTTGAAGATACGATGCGGTGTATGATGTACCGAGCCTGTGCTAATACTAGATAGCGGTTGCATGATGACGATGCAATGCATACATGGATGAAGCGTAAATGCTAAAATAAACATGCCCTAATCTACCATCATAAGCAGGTAAATAAAAGGGAAGAAAGAAGTGGGGGTGGAAGACATACACACACTCACGCACACTTATTAACTTTGCCCTCACACGGAGGGACCAAAAGAATATACAAATTAATTAACTATGCAAGCTAATTAAATATTACAAATTAATTAAATTAACAAATTAATTAATCTAAGAAAAATAGTAAATCGCCTCGGGAAGAGGGCCAGATGCATGCGCGCTCGGATTCCGCTCGGAATTACACTGCCATGCCTAGCCTGCCTCTGTTTTCCTTGCTTTGCTCCTCTGAAAACTGCCAAAGTCCCAAGGATGCCTCTCTGGATACTGGGAATCATCACCGGCCAAGTAGAATGATCACCGGCAGTGATGAATTGTGGTCATCGGCACAAAATAGAATCGATCCACCGGCCATCAATTGACTGCCGGCCGGCAATAAGTTCCTGCAGAACCTGCAACTCACAGCAGCAGGGGCAAAACTTGCATGGCAATACAATTCAAGCTATTTATGCACCAATCACACTTCCTATCATGTTAATGACTCAAGGGAGGATGTGCCTCGATTCTCGGGCCATCAATCACGCATTTCCATGCATGATGGCCCAAAGAATCAAGTGTGCACTTTCATGTCAAATGAGATGCAATGCAAACAACAAACCAAAGAATCCTAACCTCTATCACACTCACTTCAAGAGGCCAAGTATGCACAATGCAATGCAATCCTAGACATATTGGCTAGCATGCAATATGGACAATGCAAGGCACTTATACAAACATACAAGCAAGCATGCAATGGCAAGCATGCAAACTAAATAAAAGAGGGACTTAAACATGACTTAGGCAACTCCAAATAGGCCCAAAATCAGTAGCCAAAGTGCCCAAAAAGGAAGGCTAAGCCCACACACATGCGTGCACATGTTAAGGCACAAACCTAAGCATTAAACAAGCAACTCTCAAACACACTTGAAAGAGGCTAAACATGGGCAATTGGCATGGGATGAAAAGCTTTAAAATCATGTTAGAAGAGGTGCCAAACCAACTCAAACAAGATAAACAAAAGCATGCAAATGGCCCAAATATTCAAGGCTCACCGAAGATGTAATGAACTACGCTTAACAAGACCTAACATGGCAAGACTTAAGCAACTAAAATCAGAGTTTTAGCACACAAAATCAAGCCCAAAGGACTACTTAGATGGCATCTAAGTGCTCAAATTCAAAGGCATGCACAATGGTCAAAACATAGGGCATACAACACATGCTCTCAAAGCAACAAAGAGGCAACTAAGGCAAGCATGTGAGCATGCCAAAGGGACTGAAATTACATGTGGATGGTTCCAAACCACCAAAATGATGCAAGCAACACAAGCTACACATTCACATACTTGAGGCGTATAAGCCCGGCAAGCCACAAATGCAAAGGAGCTATACTAAGCATGCCAAAATTGATTCAAACAACTATGGACAGACTTAAAGCATGGCAAAATAAGCATAAGAACTTCACAAATCTAAGCCTAAAACATGCTAAAACAAAGGCATACAACCTAAGGCATGTTAAGGGATTAAGGAGGCATTACATGGCAACTATACTAAACATGCATGGAGTGCCAAAACCAACTTAATATAAAGTTATAACATGGCAATATAAGCATAAAATACAGCCATGGCATGCTCAACACACACTTGAACAAAGACTTCCTTAAGAGACCAAAAATGGTCCCTTTCAAGGACAACAAGGAGAGGGGGTGTGGCCTCCCCTTTTGGAGACTTCAAGGCGCATCTCCACCACTGAAATCCCTCAAGATTTCAGTGGTGAAGAGGCCCAAACACCAAAGTCTCGAAACTTGCACAAAATGGCACAAAACAAGGGCCTTGCAAGGCCTAAGAGGGGTCAAACTTCCCAAAGCACAAAACACTCTTAACAAACAATCAAGAGGGCCTAAAAACAGAACTTTTTTGTATTAAACACTAAGCACAAAAACAGCTCTAAGATAGGTAGAAATAGGATGCAAAAATGGGGAATAAAAGGGAAGTTTCTTACCCTTGAAGACCACCTTCACAAATGATGCTCCAACAGCCCTTCTTAGCTTGAATCCACCTCAAAAACCTCAAACAAGCCTCCAAGGGTCTCAAGTCCAAGAGATAGTGTGTTAGTGTGTGTGTGTGAGCAAAAATGGCACAAAACACACACTTATGGAGATAGAAAATATATCTAACTCTAACCCTAGAACTCAAGCCTTTCCAAAGCTGTCTAAAATGTCTAACAAGTGTGTCTACCCTAATGCCAAGAGAAGACCCTCTCTTATATAGGCAATTCCCTCTTGTGAAGCTTACAAAACAAGCCATCCAAGAGGGAAATCCCTCCATACACGTGTATGGAGGGGAATGGGGTGGGTGCCAGCTATCACAGTTGGCACAAAATATCTACAAAAAGTAGATGAACAGTGGTCGGCCACTCAAAATTGTCATTTTGACAAAATTGAGTGCCGACCGGCAACAAAGAGTGCCGACCGGCAATATATATTGCCGGTGGCAACAAAAACCAGCCGGTGGCCTCTAGCTAGTGCCGGTGGTGTGTGGGGATGCCTCACAAGGCATTCCCTGCCCCTCCAAGGCAAAACACAAGTGTTTGGTGCAAAACCAGACACAAAACAATCGAGTTCGGAGATCCCGAGACAAGGCGCGTAGCCGAGAACTCCGGGAACTCCAAACAACACAACATGGATAATCACCGAGTGTTCAAACGGTGACGTCCAAGTCTTGAGGACGGTCAAAAATGGGGTGTCTACAGTTGCCCCTCTTTGACAGAACTCGAAAGTCATAACAATGACGGGAGTGAATGTCAAAGCCCAGAGACGACCCATTTTTGACAAGGCCGAAGACTTGGACAAACATGCAAGACAAACAAGGTATGCGCCCGAAGGCAGGGGCAAAATGCAACCGACAATGCAAGGAGCCGAGCATAACTTATGATCATGCAAAGAGAGTTGTAATGAAGCACGCATGCAACAGTTATAAGCTAGCATACGCCAATCTACACTACAATACAGAAAGGATGTAAGAGAATTATGCAATTCTCGATACGTCTCGCTCGGAGGATACAATACCTGTGCGGCTCGTCCGGTTGCACCAGCCTCAAATGAGCCGTACATACAATATCGTGCCTGGAAAGAAGGAAAACTTAACAGGTGCAATATTGTTAGCAACATGCATGACAATGCAATGATGAAATGCAAAATGATATGCAATATATACAAAACAATGCATAAACAATGCAAATGATATGCAATGCAATTGAAACAATGCAAATGATATGCAAACTAAATGCAGGGCAATTGAATCATGATTCAATCATGAGCGGGTCGAAACTACACATATGTCAAATAGATTGATGGAAATAACAGGTCTGTCTACCATAGAACGATGTCTGAACTATGAGTGATGCAGACAGACACAAGGACGAGTATTGGGTGGAATGACATAAGTGGGGTGACGACCCGCTGGGGAAAGAATAATGATCCTAATGCCGGATGCAATAATTACACTACAATGTAATAAATACAATGGATATGGCATGTAGCCAAACCGTATCTTGCTTAGGAAGGGGATGCACGCATACAAGCCGCATCTAATCACAGAACTGTACGCGTGCAGAACTGTGCTTTGACGTGAAAAGTATGGACACATACCAGACCAAGCTCAACAAGGAAAGGCGCAAGCCATAGATGGAAGATGATGCAGTGAATGCATGCAACTAAAATGCAATATTTACAATATGCAATGGAATGGCTATTTACAATGGATAAGTGAAGGCGAAACATGCGTATCGACGCAAGTGAAGAATGCACGACAATGCGGGTGGAAGCGAAACATGCGCATCAACGCAAGTGAAGAATGCACGACAATGCAGGTGGAAACGAAACATGCGCGTCAACGCAAGTGAAGAATGCACGACAATGCGAGTGGATAATGCAGTGGGTGCATGCAAACTATAATGCAATATAGATGGATGTTTACAAAAAATGCATGACATATGCACTATATTACAACGAAATGCATGACATATGCATGGTTTTTTTTTGTTTGTTTGGATTTTTGAAATGCATGACATATGCAATATTTACAATGATGCATGACATATGCATGTGAAGGTTTCGCACCCTCCAAGGATTTAAGGTCTCCTAGACCGTGCGTGTTTAAGGTCTCGCCAGACCCGAGGGGCAATGCATGAATTGAGATGTGGTGCACAAGACAGTGCAATACGCGAGATCGCGTGATGGAATGCATGCCAAATGCAATGAGATGCGCAAAACAGCGCGGTGCGTTCAGACAACGCGAATGAAGGTCTTGCACCTCCCAAGGATTTAAGGTCTCCTAGACCGGGATGCGGGAAAAGTGCATGATACTGCAAAATGTGCGCGTTACAACGGGTGCAGTCATGCAAAGCGATGCAAGTGATGATGTATACTACACCACATGCGGTCATGCGTAACAATAAAGGTTTTGCACCTTCCAAGGATTTAAGGTCTCCTAGACTGTCATGACATATGCAGGTGAAGGTTTCGCACCCTCTAAGGATTTAAGGTCTCCTAGACCGTGCGTGTTTAAGGTCTCGCCAGACCCGAGAGCGAACAAAATAATGCGATGTAAAATGCAAGTGAGACACGCATGCCATGAAGGAATGGAAAATGATATGCAAATGAGACACGCTTGCCTCAAAGGATGCAAAATGATGCAAGTGAGGTACGCGTGCCTCACGGAGATGTAAAATGTAGCAAGTGTGACACGCATGCCACACGGAATGTAAAATGATGCAAGTGTGACACGCATGCCACACGGAATGTAAAATGTAAGTGAGACACGCATGCCTCACGAAATAGAAGATGTAAGTGAGACACGTATGCCTCACGAAATATAAAACAATGCAAGTGTGACACATGTGCCACACGGAATGGAAAACAATGCAAGTGAACTCGAGTGCGCGACAACGCACGTTTTTTTTCTTTTTAAAATGCGTGATAATGCAAAACAAGGAGATGCACGACAACACGAATGATGTGCAAGGCAACGACAACACGAATGATGTGCGAGGCGACGTATGTATTGAGGTGCATGACAATGCATGACAACGCTCGTAATAAAATGCATGACAATGCATGAGGGGTGTACATGACGGCGCGACATAACGCACCGGACAACATGATGAATGTATGCGACGCACGAGGGGCAACTTTTGAATCTTGTAAAAGGCAAAAGGATACAAAAGGATACAACATTGCATGAATTTGGGTGCTACGCACAGAAGACACGGTCCGAGGTCAAAACGGAGGCCGGTTGAGCATCAGAGATACACTTTCTTGCACTTTCTTGAGCTATGAAGACCAAAAACCACTCATATTGCCTAAACAAGGCTGTGGGAACATCACCGGCCGGGAGGGGGAACCACCGGCTGTCCATCGGCTACAAAATAATTCCATCGGCACAATATTATGCCGGCCGGCACAAAATGTTGCCGACCGGCAAAAAGTTGTTGAGTCGGGGCAGATTTGACTTTTCGCTTTGGGTGTTTTAAAATAGGGTTTCTAAACCCTATTTTCTTATCTTCCTTCCGTCGAAAACCATCTCTCTCTCTCTCTAGAGCCTCTTTCTCTCCTCATTTCCCCATTTCTTTGCGTTCTCGCGCCTTTTTTCGTCATTCGATTCGCGAAGTTTATCGCGTTTCGGACATTTTGACCGATTGAAATTTCATTTCGGCACATCCTTTGCCATTTTCACCTTTTTGGGACTTGTTCCTCTCGATTTCCTCTTCATTTCGTGCCTTTTCACATCCTGGCCTTTCGGCCATTTTCCACCCTCCGGGGGTTGACTTTTCAGTTGACTCTTCGTATTCCGACCCGGTTTTCATTCCTCGACCATTTTCTCATCTCTCGACATGGCCGACGACATTCCACGCGGTGGGACTCCCTCGGATCACGAGATGGATCCCGAGGTCGAGCTCCTCCCGTTGAGCGAGCGCCGTTCGACCCGGCGACCTACCGGCCGGCGATTCACGTTCTACCACCTGACGAACTGCGCCAGTTCAGGAGCTTCGACATGGCGTTGGACCCCGAGCTGCTGCTACGCGAGCCTGCCTCTCACCTATCCTCCGGCGCTTCCGAGGTAACTTTCTTTCTCTGCTTTACTTTCTGCGATGTAGAATGTTTAACTGCTAATTGTCATAGCTGGTTGCATTCTTTAACTGCTTAGTGCCAACACACTGATACACTGTATACTGTAGTTTGATTACAAACACGTTTGCAACTGATTATCTGTTTAAGACTTACATGCGCACACACTGCACTAGCCTTGAACCACCCAAACCACGGCACACACCGTATTTCACTGCAAACACCGACACCCGGTACCTGTTTGAATCTAAAAAACTTGCACGCATGCCACATTTGCACCGAGCCACACAAACATACTGACGCATCACACGTTGTAGTTTACTGTAAACACACCGGCACCCGGTATTTGTTTGAATCTGATAAACTTGCACGCATGCCAAATTTGCACTGGACCACTTAAACACGCTGACGCATCACACGTTGTAGTTCACTGTAAACACACCGGCACCCGGTATCTGTTTGAATCTGATAAACTTGCATGCATGCCAAATTTGCACTGAACCACTCAAACACGCTGACACATCACACGTTGTAGTTCACTGTGAGCACACCGGCACCCGGTATCTATTTGAATCTGATAAACTTGTACGCATGCCAAATTTGTACTGATTTACTGTTTCCTCAAAACTGTACATTTTATATTGCTTCGCAATAATTTGTTTGAAAACAGGGAGATTCCCATACCATCCGCGGGTATGGGAATACTGTCGCTCGCGTGTGGTACGCCGAGCTTCCCGACGCAGTTCGCCATATTGTGGACCAGGCCGGCTTTGGCGCCTTTTGCAGGGGACTCTCCCAGCTTACGACATGCAGACCTCTCCTTGCCGCTCTAGTAGAGAGGTGGTGGGACACCATCGATTCATTTCACTTTTCTGCGACCGGGGATATGACGATGACCCCTTATGATTTCTCGGTGCTCACAGGCATCAGGGTAGGGGGTGATCCGATCCCCTTTGATATTGACATGGATGAGTGGACCGCGGCTCAGGTCTCTTGCTTGGCGCGGCACCGCCTCTCGCGCGTCCTGGCTTCGTCCGGTATTCCTGGTTCGAGGTACAGTTCCGGGTCCAGCCCCTCCTCGTCGATGCAGCTCCGATGACCCCAGAGGGTAGAGAGATATGCACGCGGCTTCCTCATGTTCTTGTTCGGGACGACCCTTTCGCCGACCGGGCGAACACAGTGCCTCTCTGTCTGCTCAGCGCGCTGTGGATGTCAGAGACATTTTGCATTATGACTGGGGTGGTGCCGCTCTGGCCACCCTTTATGATATATGAGCTCAGCCTCCCGCGGCAGCGGACAGTTGCTCGGGGGTTACTGGGCGCTTGGGAGGTACATTTCTTTTCTGCCTTTCATTTCCGTTCTTTATTTTCTGTACTCTGCACACTGCACACACTGTAGTCTGCTTTACACTTGCTGTAATACTGTAACACGGCACACACATATTCTGCTTCACACTGACTGTACACTGCTCACACTGTACACACATACTCTGCTATTTCTGCCTTCTATTCTGTATTCTGCTTTATCTGATAAATGCACT
>JAPPVO010000013.1:120936873-121016590 GCA_030407325.1 Camellia japonica | reverse complement strand
ATATTTTAAAAATGTTAAAAGAATACTACCACACATTTTTTTTCTTCTAACAATTCAAATGTCACGTTGTCATATAATAAATAAATTAATATCCCTCGCCACAAGTCACATCAAATAGAGAATCTTTTGAATGCTAAAAAACTATTTAATGATCACTATTAGAGATGGCAAAATGTCATGATAGGTGGTTCACGACTTTCTCAATCTTAATAAGATGGTTTAAGAGTGATTGAATAGGATAAGGTCAGATTTGAAAAATTTTTAAAAAATTTGATTTTGTTTAGGTTGGGAGTGGGGGAGAATATTTTTTATCCGAATCCTACCTGACCAACAAATATAATAATAAATAAATAATAATATTACATATATATGTAAACTCTGTATAACATACTATTGAATTTTTATAGAATATATATAATATCTATTAATTTTTTATTATGTTATATAAATAATATAATTTTAATATATGTACAATATGTAATATATATTTTTAATTATAAATAGTATTTTTTAATTTTAACAATTAAATTTTAATATTATTATTAAATTTCTTATTGTGGTGCAGATTGATTAAGGTCGGTGTTGGAGTTATATTTACTGGCTTGGGTGTGGGTGGAGGAGAATTCCATGAGGATCGGGTTAGGGTTGGGAGCATGGAAAGGAGGGGAGGGTGGGGTGACGTGGCCATCCTAGTTACATGTTTCATTAAAATATCAATTATAGTTAGGACAATTAAAACAAATATATAAAGGAAATTCTGGTATTTTTTAAGATCACATGATGCTATAAATTAGCAACCATTATATAGTTTTCAGACTCGTGCAAAAATATAACGGACCGGAAAGTATCAAAAAACTATTGTAGGCAATATGAAAAGGAAAGAAAAACATAGTATGGCCCGGTTTAGCACCTTCCTTCACAGTCGCACCGCCATCCACTGCCTCACCACCACCACCACCACCACCACCGCCACCGCCACCGCCACCGCCACCGCCATTAGTCCCAATGTTGATCTTTGGTTGTAGTCCACGGACAGCCTCACCATTAATCTACTCAATCTGTTGAAACATCCCACCATGGTTTTCAAGGAATCCCTCAGCACACTGTAATTAACTCCGAATGCATCTAAAAGCGTGCGTATATAAAGCCCCTAGGCTTGTGCGGTTGCTGCGAGCCCTTCAGCTTCCATTCACTTGGCGAAGAAAGCAGCCTCGGCTATGGCTCTTTGGGCCTCGGCTTCTTTCTCTTTCTGGTATAGAATTGCTTCGGCCGCTTTCTGTTTTTGGTACAACTCCCAGTTTGCCTCACTATAAGAAAAGTAAGATTTAACAGCGTTGAATTGACGGCGTTTAAAAAAAAGCCTCTGTTTCTAATATTTTACGGTATTTTTTTAAACGTCGCATCCTTGTTGATTAATACGACACCGTTTTAACTTCCGAAAACGCCTTCAAATGTTTTTAGCTTTTTTCTTTTTTTTT
The DNA here is from genome assembly GCA_030407325.1 of Camellia japonica. Lineage (NCBI taxonomy): Eukaryota > Viridiplantae > Streptophyta > Magnoliopsida > Ericales > Theaceae > Camellia > Camellia japonica. Next base: position 121,015,112 of record JAPPVO010000013.1, on the reverse strand, counting down.
TTTAATGTAAACTTAAATAGCCTATTCTCTCTCCCTCGCTCTCACTGTACGCTTGATTTCACTCTGTGTTGCTTCAAACCCTTTCGTTTCTCTCGATTCAAACCCCTTCATTTATTAATCGATTAATCTGCAACCCTTCTCTTCAATTATTCGATTCACCCCTTCGTTTATTCGATTCAAGTATTCGTAGATCGTCGATTCGCAGATCATAATGTGCCATCTCGAGTTCGTGTTCGAGTTTGCAGGTCTTTCTTCATGGTAAGTGTTGATCAGTCTCATATCTGTCTTCTCACATTCAAGTTCGATTGAAGATGATACTTACTGATGGAATCATTCGATTCAAGTATGCTAGGTTTTATCTACTTTATCATTCTTAGATCAGATTGATTGAAGATCTGTTGATCGATTGAAGGTGATTTCGAAGTTCAACCTTCTTCAGCTCGGTGATTTAATCTCAGATTCATTCGGCGATTTCGAAGTTCTCTCTCGATTTCAAAGCTCGGTGATTCAATCTCAGATTCGTCCGGCGAGGAGAGTGAGCACCATCATCTACCAAGGTGAGCACCATCGCTTCAGAAAATCTCAAGCTCTCTCTCTCTCTCTCCCTCTCTCTCTCTCTCTCTCTCTCAAGTTCTTCCTTCCCGTCGATTCTTCTCCTAGGGTTTTCAATCAATGTTTTGAAGAATTTTAGTCTGTGTTTTTTATTGATCAGTTTGGATTGATCAATCAGTGTTTTACACATCTCATTTATTTTTCCCCAGATCACCAGAACTGATTTTTCAACCAGTGTTCTTTATTTTTCTCTCTGTTTTTTTTTTATTGCCCTGTTTTAAACCCTAAATTAGCATCAACAATATTAGCCTGTTTTTTTCCTATGCTGATCTGATTTTTGGTCCCAATTCTGATGTATGCACATATTATAATTTTCTTAATGGCATTGTTGTTAGGGTTGCAAAGTTTAATGGCTCTAGCTGATTTTTAGGAGTTAAGTTTGTGAATCTTTTGTACTTATTCCAGTTACAAGGTTAGGGGCTTTAAGCAGGAAATAAGAGTGAAAGATGCGACTGTAAACGGAACTTACTGTCTACATACAAATAAATATGGAAATCAATTGTTCCAATGAGTAATAGATAAAAAGATTCATGCTGCCAAACTTACAAATTAATATATTTACGGATTCTCATTAGTAAAACTCAGTGGCCATGTGGTCATGATTGTCTTGACTTCTCTTTTGGAAAAAATGTTACCTAGTAGCATAATGATTCTATAAATAAGGAGCATAATTTCCAAAAGAAAATTTAATGTAATCATGCTATGACTAAAAGTCTACAACAAACATCACTAGGTGAATATGAATGGCATACAGGGTAATATGTCATGATTAAAACCAACGTATAATTGTTTTGAAATATGCCTGAACCTGTTTATTCTGTTCACCACATGCCCATGAATGTCTAATTGGGTACTCAATTTCATTATTGACCAAAATGGAGCTCACATCAAAATTCCAACTATAAAAAGAGATATGATCAAAATAGTGAAAGGTGTTTACACTTTCTGAATTTTGGGGTTTTGATCAAGTTTAAGCAAGAATCACTCCAGGTTGATGTTTAACTCAATGTTCAAAGTAGTTAATTCTAATGCAAAATAACAAGTTTAAATATGCTGAAGAAGTAATAATGAATCAGTAAATATAATTAAAACGTTTTTGAAATTTGGATCGTTACACTTTAGCTATATACCTTGCCCGTGTTAAGTTTTTACTTTCCACGTGTAGGAGGAATCCAACCAATGTGGACTGATTTTGTAGGCCTGTGATCCCTAGTAAATTATCATACAAAAACTTTGACTAGTACCCAAGAGAGCCTGAGAGGGGTTGGCTGTTTTGGACCAACAGTCTCTAACTCAAAAGATTTAAGGGGGCCGATTCCGGTCTAATTGTCAAACCAAAACAAGGTATTGGACACATTCTTAACTAGGACTTTCAAATCCTTGTTAAAGAGGTATTTCTCTTCAAGTAAGGCTTTGAAGATGGTATAAGCCCTTCCCGAATAAGAGTTGTTCTTATAGTACTTGACATTAATGACTCTTGATCTCAAAAACTCTTTTTCACTAGATGCTGTCCTTTTCCAGAAAAATGAAAATGCTGTGACAGCATCAAAGGACTAAAGAGGAATTCTGGAATGATAAAAGGAACATCATTCATGTGAACTAGGTGAATATAAGCAATTAAAGTCTTTAAATAGGAACAATGTTGAATTCTTCACATCAAATGTATATATACAACAGTAGAAGAGTATTCATACAATCATATCGAACAACCACAATGATAATATTTTTCAGTCGCACTGAAGTCAACAGGGTATCATCTTATGTCAACAATAATAGGTATGCCTTCATTATTTGAACCATTTATCAATTTGTGCCAGTTAAGCTCCAAGGCCCAATATGAGAATCTAAGTTTATTTTGTTTTTTTGGTAGTTCCTTGCTATTCAAATGTTGAGCGGAGACATTGTGCCTCACCCTCAGGTATTTGTTATAGTTATTTAACTGAGAATGGTATGCATTCATCTTATATATTTATAATGCTAAATGATTCTTAATATGATGGATAGCCAAATACCTTCTATGGTGGTTCAAATTCTGTACACATTTTCCTTAATTTTTTTATAATGCTAAATGATTCTTAATTTTTTTAAGCAGTGAAAATAATCTTGAATAAAACCCATGATTTTGATTTTGAGTTGCTATGTTTGATTACAAAAAGTCTTTGAGTTACTATATATGCATCTGTGCTATTTTCCTTTCGTTACGTACATATCACATGTTACACTCGTGAATCTGTGTTTAAACAGACATGGAAGTTTGCAAAAGATTTCAAATAAATTTGTGTTAAATTGAGACAAAAGATTTCCTCTCATTGTTCATTTAAGGCATGTAACTGCTATCAATGACAGTGACAGTGTAATGCCATGTACTTGCTATTTAGCACCAATGCTGGTATACAAGTGCAATCAATGATAATATTTGTCTTTTGGTTGGATGATTTAGTTTAAAATCTATTAACATCACTAGTTTTTATGCACTTATGAATACTTCATCAACTGGGAACACTCTTGATACTTGACGGTATAAAGTATATATTGTGATTGCCAGAAATCTATCATGCATCTTGAATTGGTTAGTGTGTGTCAATTAAGTTGGCCTCTTGAAGATGTCAGCAGGTGAATTAGTGACCAGGAAAGTATGAGAAATTAGTAGTAGTTTTAGATTTATGCAAACTATAGGGCAGTACCATAGTATTTGAATGGCTGCTTTAAGATGGCAACTTTGAAAAACTTGTGTGTAAGAAGAGTGCTCATATGGGAAGGTAATGTGGGTACAATTAGTTAAACCCAGGTGCTTCAATCTAAAAGCTTGAGAGGATTTCAATCTTGCAGAACTTTAAGGAAATGTTAAATTATGGTATTTGTATGGATATTATAATCAGACTGAAACTTTAGAGTGCTGAATTTGAATGATATCTTTATATACTAGTTTTTTTTTTTTTAGTTGGAGGATACGTCCCTTCTCTGAAGATGTATTTTCGGAATAATTATGAATCAGGAAGAAATATGTGAAGACAGAGAGTGTGAGAAACCAAGACAAGATTAATGGAAGCTTTAAGATTGGCTTCACTTCCACTTTTATTGCGATATTTAAAGGCTGAGTTGTAATATCGTAATGGTGTTATTTTGGGTTGCAATTGTGGTAGTGAGAATAAAAAGCTGATGGAGAAATGATGTTAGGGAAGGATTCTAGTAGAACCATTATTGTGGAGTATGAAGAGAAGGATTTGGGTGGGTTGAAGTTGGAGAGCAGAGTTCTTTTGGCTTATCTCCTATTCTAATCAATTTTTGTCTACAGATGAAACAATGTTTTGGGTGAACCTTATATAATTATATGATTTTCAATTTTAGGAATTTTTGTTTGGAAGCAGGGGATACGCTTCTGGATAGAAAATATGTATTTCCATTCCTTAGCTCTCTAAAACATTTTCTTTCTGACTATAATAACTGTTGTGCCAAATTGCAATCTATATCAAGTTCATTTGTATTGGGTACAAATTCTCCGATTTGTGTTTATTTTGGTGAATCTGATTGCAGTTTATGTTCTGATGCAGGTATGTAGACTAGTGATGACTACAGCTTCTATGCTAAAACATGATTTTTGGATATGTTAGTTTGTGGTTAATGTTAAAACATGATTTTTTGATTTTGGATATATTATTTTGTGGGTAATGGTAATTGGATATTAATTGAATGAGAAACTGAATTAATGCTTCATTTGTTATTTGAATGGGAGTTAATATTTTATATGTTAGTTTTATTATAGGTATTTTTTTAGTTCAATCAAATAAAATTAGCACAATTTTAAACCCAAAAAAAAGGGATATGACGGCGTTTCTACAAACGCCTCTTAAACCCTAAACACTAACGGTAATAGTTTTTTAAATAGATACGACGGCGTTTCCAAAACGTCGCTAAAATGTCAGCAGGTGTTGAGTAGGATATTTTGCGGCGTTTTTGAAACGCCGCCTATACTAGTATCATGACTTTTTTAAAACGTCATAGAGCTACAGTGACAGCTGCATCTTCGAGGTTTGGTATTAAACGCCACAAAGGAATTAGCGGCGTTTTTTAAACGCCACTAAAAGTGTAGTTTCCACCTTTAAAAGTTTGATCAAAATAGTTTCAAATGAGCATTTTGGGTTGTTTCTAAATTATCTTAAAAAATTCAAGCTTTTTGTGAAATGTTAATTTGGTTCTAACAAAATGAATCAAATTCTAAGATTATTCGTCTCCTCATATCAGCTTTTTTGTTAAAGAAAATTCTAATCATACAGAAATTTTCAGGCACAATAATGATGCCATAATAATTTTTCTTTGGAAATCTTTCACAATTTCATTGGCCCCCACAGCCATTTGACACCTCTACCTGTCTGTCACCTCTCCTCCTTTAGTATGAAACTCAATTTTTCCCTTTTTTTTACTAGATATTTGAAAATTTAATTTTTATTTGACAAAAAAAGTGTGAATTGAAAAATTTTATGATGTGCAAATAGAAAGTCTTATAAAGAAGACAGTAGAAAGATAAGTTAATTGACAATATTTCTCTCACGTGTTTGGTTGAGAGATGTGGACAGGGAAAAAGAAAAAGAAAAAGTAGATAAAATGTAAATAAAATATATTTACATTTCAATTAATTTTACATACTTTTTCTCTTTTTCTTTCTAAATTCCTTTTCAAATCTCCAAATCGAAGACAGCGTGAGAGTATTAAATGGTTAAAATATGTATAATTTACTAGTTTGTAAGAAAACTCTAGTCTTCTATTTTTTCTATTAAAAAAAACAGAAATGTTTTTTGCCCCGAATTCTCGCACCCCAAATGCCCCTAATGTCCAAAACGACGTCGTTTTGGACATTATTATTATTATTATTATTATTATTATTATTATTTTTCTTTTTCTTCTTCCATTTTCAGTTTGAAACCAGAGAGGGAGAGGAGAGAAAAGGAGGAGAAGAGAGAGAGAGAGAGAGAGAGAAGAGAGGTCGCCGGTCGTTGGTCGTCGGCCCACCCGAGCTCGTCCCAGCCTCCGACCGCCGCCTCCGGCCCCGCCCCTGTGAGTATGCCCATCCAGTCCTCCTCCTCTTCCTCCTCCTTCTTTTGCTAGAAAAAAAAAAAAAAGAAAAAAAAAAAGAGGAATTCGGGGATTTGGGGGAGCTCAGATTCGGGCTCCCAATCGCGATTGTTAAAAAAAAGAAACACTTTTCAACCAAAAATATATAGGGGAAATATCACATTAGTGAAAATTTGAAAAAATAATTATAAATTAGTGATTTTTATTTTTTATAAATATTAATAATTGAAATTATAAATTTTCCCATTAATATGTAATTTTGTCCCTATGACATTATTGGGTGTCATTACCCTAAATATATATAACCAAAATCTATCTGTATTAAGCGTGTAATATTTTTTTCTATAAAAAAAAACGTCAAAATCTAACACATTCCATCTATTTGACTTTGAAACTCAAAAATTGTTTGGTTTTTGTGTTTTTTGTCTGTAGCACACTTTTTGTCATATTTAATTAATTAATTTTTTAAAAACTTTTTAGATGAGGTGTAATGAAAAAAAAAAAAATTTAAAATATGAATTTTTTATTAAAAATAAAAAAACACAAGAAACAAAAAATTAATAAAAAGTTTTCAAAAATAAATTAAACATTTAACTCTGGAAAAAGTGATTAAAAAATACAACCCCAAACCAACCCGTTGATTCTAAACAATTCTAAAGTAATGCAAATTGATATTTATTAGTCTAAACAATATCACACATTACTTTTATATTAATATTTTAGAAAATAATATAAAATATATTAATTAATAAGTGAAGTAGCACCTTGCTCCAAGAAAACTTAGGTAACCTTGGTAGAGTTTTAGAATTATAATTTAAGAATAGAGTTATATTTTAAGTTTGTGAGTTTTGAAATTATAATTTGAGTATAGAAAATTTGTTTGGTTATGAGTTTGAAAAAAGTTTTAAATTGAATTTGAAAATTTTAATATGACATATGATATTTGATTCAAAAACTTATAATTCATAACTAAATACACAACTCAAAATTCTATTCAAAACTTATAAAAAAAATTTAAAAAATTGTGAAAATATTTTTTTTATTTAAAATATAAAAATAACAGGTGTCAAGAAAAAAAAAAAAAAACAAATACTATTTCGATCAATCGGCCAGACGTCCGAAAGACATTTGAGAGGATAACCGAATAGATATATTTTTAAACGTGTGTATTAAATTAATATTTAAAAATTCTAACCAAACACTACACTCAAATCAAAATATGAAATTAGGTTTCCAAAACTTCACTAAATACGGCCTTAATTTTTTTCCCATAACTCCTTTGTCATGGTGGTCAAATTAGTCAAAGCTCAAGCTTATAAAGTCAAGATCAGACCAAATTGTGTGTTTGCGTGGTCAAACGGAGCTCTTATTGTGAACACTGTAATTTGCCTAATTTTATCTATAAAAAAAAAAAAAATGGGAGACTTATTTATAAGTATTTTTTTAGATACTTATGGTAGTTTAAATCTTGTGTAATTTCTTATAGAGTCTCAAGTTCTATTTAGATAGGAATGTATTCCACAAGATCCTACATAAACGTAACGTGACGTGACACTTACATAAACGTAACGTAACGTGACACCTACATAAACGTAACATGTCACGTTACGTTTTACAAACTTAATGAGTTTTTATTTTTTTTAAATTGAATGTGAAAATGTTGGTGGTTTATGTTGGTGTCACGTTACGTTTCATAACCATAGATCATAGGTGTCACGTTACATTTATGTAGGTGTCACGTTACGTTACGTTTATGTAGATATAAAATTGCATGTTACCATAGATCATATCTACATAAACGTAACATGACACCTATGATCTATGGTAACATTCATAGGTATCATGTTACGTTTATGTAGATATGATCTATGGTAACATGTAATTTCTTATATAGGAAATTGCATGTTACCATAGATCATAAGTGTTACGTTACGTTTATGTAGGTGTCACGTTACGTTTATGTAAGTGTCACATTACGTTACGTTTACATAGATATGATCTATGGTAACATTCAATTTCCTATACTATGATTTTACTATTATTTATGATATTAACAACTAATATTGAGGGTAAATGTGTCAACAAACTTCTCACAGCACTTATGGAAACATAAGTTTTTTAGTAGGATCATATGTAGCATAAGTCTCCCTAATAAGACTTATAAATAATTTTTCTTAAAAAAAAAAAAAAAAGAACACTGTAATTTAAAACTCAATCTTTTTTATTAGCGTGACGAGCTCAGGATGTCATAATCACGCCAATTGATTTTGACTTATTATTTATACATATTTTATTTGCTTATTTATTTTTTAAAGTAAGAAATTTTTTAAATTTAATTCTCAAATTACATTAAAAAAATGACATTATTAAAGTGTCCTAAAGTTTTTTTTTTTTTTATTTACAAAAAATATTTAAAATGTTTACATCTACGGACTTTGGTTGATAAACTTTCATTGATTTTTGCTCAAAATTTCACTGTTGGAGGGTAAGGAACTTTCTGAAAATTTTAAACCGTATACTCTCTCTTTTTTTTTTTTTTTTGGTATAAAATTATATTTTCATAATATTACCGTGGCCAAATAACATAAATTCTAAATGGAAAATGATATACAAGAAGATGATTGATTAATAATTAAAAATTTATTAATTATCAACTAATCATTTTCTTCGCACATCATTTAATCTAAAAAATAGATCTAATTTTAAACATGAATAGAATGCACATTGTAAATAAATTACACACCTTGATTTCATACTCAACAGTAGCAGTAGCTTTACTCAAGAACTCAGCCTTAAGCTTCTCCCTCTGAGCCAATCCATTCATAATCTCCACCTCCCACTGCAACTCTGCATCCCGTAGTGCCACTGCCTTCGTCGCCTCCACCTCTGCCACTTGCGCTCTGGCCCACCCGGCCTTTTTCTTCGCCAGCTCAGCATCCGCCTCTGCCACCGCAGCCTCCCTTAGATTCTCAAAAACTTTCACTTCGGTCTTAACCCTAATTTCCTCTTTCTTTCCCTCTCCTTGCCTTTGTGTCGATATAATCTTCGTATCCAAATCAATTTTCGCTGCGTTTTGAAGCGTTTGTCCTTCTCGAAGATTAGCCCATATATCTCCTTTCATTTTTGCCTCGGCAATATCAATTTTTGCTTGGTTTGCAGCCTCCATTTGTGTTTTTTGACCTAAGTACGAAAAATACTCTTGTCCAGGAACATCAAGTTGTTTAACATTGGCATTGTAGATTAAAAGCCCAAATTGGTTAGGGTTCGTTTGGCAAGGGCTCATTGGGCTCATGAGTCACAAAAAGACAAAATAGGCTCATGAGCCACAACAGACAAAACATCACATCCAACCCATAATCATTACACTCTTCTCTCACAAAAAAAGTCAAAAAGCCAAAAAGCCAAGAGCCCTTCCCAAACCAAGCTTTTGAGCTCAGGCTCATATAGCCAAAAAAGCCAAAAAGCCAAAGAGCCAGCCCACTTCCCAAACGGAGGCTTAAGTTCAACCTGAACTTTTTGAAAAACTTCTTGTTTGAACTCTTTTGTTCCTCTGAAGATCTCCTCCATGGTCATTGAGGCAGCAACCACACGTGTTTCACCTGTTGGGATGGAAAAAACATTTTTTTACAATAAAACTCATACAGAATTTACTTATAGAATTTAACAGTGACAGACTTGCAAAAAAAAAATAAAAATTTATAATGATGACTCTTGTATTTTGAACTGAAATTATCAACAATAAGAGAAAAGGGACCATCACAGTTGGTGAAAGCCTCAACGCAATATATATGTTGGTCGGGTCGGGTTATATTTTTTTTTTTTTTTAAATCATAAAGCCTGGTACTCGACAGAAAATTCATAAAATTTACTGCCAGTCACGGGTAGTCGATCGACAAATTTTCAAAACTGCCCGTATAGGATATATAAAAGGGTGATAAAAAATAAATACATAAATAAGTGTGACATATTTCTTTTCTCTGAGTGTATCAACAATAAAAATCATGAATTAAGTAATCAATGAACATACAACAAAATTGAAAATGAAAAAAAGAAAACAAAATAACATTTGAGACTAACGGGAGACATTTAGACTGTATTTGAATTGAGATTTGGAAATTTGGCTCACCTTTTTTTATTTCTTTTTCTAAATTATGATTCAAACATAATAAGTTGAGAGTTGTAGTCTTAAAGCTATACAATTACTGACAGACAAATACGTATCCAAGACATGACTCAAAATCTCACATAATTCTTATTTAAAAATTTGAACCTTAATTTCGAACATTATTACCTTCGATGATGCCTTGGACGAGATCTTTGACATGGTTAGAGAGCTTGTCATGGGGAGAGATGAGTTTGGCATATTTGAGGAGGCTGGCGTCGTCGTCAAAATGAGGGCCGACAATAAAGGCTGCCGGAGGACGAAAGGAAGCTTCTCAGCACTCACGGCTTGGACTTCGAATGTGTAATTTACAGGTGACACATCGATGATTTCTAAGCATTGGCCAGGAAGAATCCATGCCTTTTTCGCTATTTTTATGTCTGGGATGCCAACCCCAGTGATCACTAGATATTCAGATGCCCTTGCAACTCTACACATCCTCGAATTATAGGGCTGGCAATGCTTACCAAAACTAATCATATTATGCTTAGGTTATATTGACTTTTATAATCATTTTCCTCTATTTTTATTGCTTATTATTTTATTGACTCACTTTATTGTTTCATCACTAAAAGTTGAAAACAACATCACATTTAAACATCTATAAGTTGAAAATATTGGGATTTTCTCTTTCTACACAAACATCTCATCCCCTAAAACTTTGAGCTCTTTAAATCTGTAAAAAATAAAAATAAAAATAAAATCAAAATATCACATCAGATAGGATTCACACACAGAGCTCAAACATTTCGGCTCCGTTTGGTAGACCTTTCTAACTTTAATTCCACTTCTTGGTTTAAGTGTGGTGTTTGTTTATAATTTTCAAAAATTGATTCCACACCCACTTTTGCAAACATGTCTACCTGATTATCCTCCTAGACGTTCGACTAGTTGACCAGAACAGTGTTCAGTTTTTTTTTTTGGCACTTGTTATTTTTATATTTTAAATAAAAAAAATTTCAAAATTTTTTTTATGAGTTTTGAATAGAATTTTGGATTATGTATTTGGTTATGAGTTGTAAGTTTTTGAATCAAATATCATATGTCACATCACTCAATTCAAACTCAATTCAAAACTCTTTTTAAAACTCATAACCAAACAAATTTTCCATACTCAAATCATAATTTCAAAACTTACAAATTTAAAATACAACTCCATTCTCAAATCATAATTCTAAAACTCTACCAAATGTTACCTTCTATTTTTTTTTTTTCCAATTCCAAGATCAAACAAGTAGAGAGCATTTGTTTTTATCCCCTAAAACTTTGAGCTCTTTGAGCTCCCTAAAACTTTGAGCCCTTTAAACTCTAATGATGTGAAAAATAAAAAATAAAAGTAAAATCAAAACATCACGTTTGGATTCACACACAATTTGTTCTCTCGCTTCACAACCCTACCCCTTATTCACAAGCAGATGGTGAAGTAATAATTTGAAGTTGTGATACGAATTATTTAAAGGTTAGGCAAAATTTATTGGCTATTATAATCATTTTTCTCTATTTTTATTGTTGATATGACATTTCATGAAATGAATAATATTTAGATTAATAACTGAAATAAAAAGACAAAATTAAAGTGAAAATATTAAAAATAAATAAATAAAATACCTATTGCTCTTTACAAGTTTGGAGGCTTCGGTTCGGCCTGTGAAGTATACAAGGCGTTGGGTTTAGTTGGAAAATAAACAGCCACAACCTGTCTTACTGCATACGTTGCCGCATGTACTGAGCTAAGCCACTTTCAATAATTCGTAGTTTATTAAGAATATATTTTTTAAAAATTTTGAAATTTGTACCAATTGAAATGAATGCCTCATTTGTTTTACCATAAAATATTTTTCATTATTTAGTTAGCCAAAAAAATAAGTAAAATATTTTCCTTATTAAGGTTCCGTTTTATTTCCCTATAAAATATTTACATGTTAACTAATTTTGTACAATTTTTATTTTTATTTATTTTTTGGGATTTGGTCAACAAAACAAAAACTTTCTCTGCTTGGTTGTGATTGTAAACGTGTTTCTACACGTGCGTTTGAGTATGATGTTTGGTTGTTGTTTTAGAATCAATTTTCACGGCTCTGCAGAGAGCTCTGTGCATTAGTCGCAAAATTTTGCCCAGGGCAAGACGCCGGATGTCCTTGGGAACTATCGCCCGGATGTCCTTAGGGACTTCCACCCGGACATCCTTAGGGACACCCGGATGTCCTCCGCTATACAGATTTTTTTTTTTTTTGGCAATTGATTATATAATTGGGAAAAATATTTTCTAATTTTTTTTTTAATTTTAATGTGCTTTGAAATAATTTTGAGTTGTATGTTTAGTTATGAGTTATAAATTTTTGTATTACATATCAAATTTCACATCAACAATTCCTCACTCAAATCAAATCTCTTTTCAAAAACTATTTTCAAAACTCTTTACTAAACAAATTTTTTACACTCAAATCATAATTCTACAACACACAAACTCAAAATACAACTCATACTCTCAAATCACATTTACAAAACACAACCAAACGCAGGCTTAAATTGTCTCCATTTTACCATATCATGATATCAAACCGTAATTTACTCACCCTATTGTTTTATTACTAAAAGTTGAAACATCACACCTAACATTTTCTCTTTCATCCCCAAAACATCACGTCTAACATTTTCTCTTCCTACACAACATTTCATCCCCTAAAACATCACATCTAACATTTTCTCTTCCTACCCAACATTTCATCTTCTAAACATCACGTCTAACAAAATCTTAAAGTGTCATAATAAAAATTACAAAATGTCATAATATTATTATTCCTAATTTAGAGTGCACATCATAAATTTGCTATTTATAACTTTACTAAAATATCATAACATACATCACAAACAATCATAACGTTCATCATAAAAAATTATAACTTTTTTTATCATGTGTACCATTTAAAAGGGTACACATTGTAAAATTTTCCAAAAAACAATTGTAGGCAATATGAAGAGGGGAAAAAAAATGGAGTATGGCCCGGTTTAGCCCCTTCCTTCATAGTCGCACTGCCATCCATTGCCTCACCACCACCGCCAACGCCAGTCCACGAACAGCCTCACCATTAATCTACTCAATCTATTGAAACATCCCACAATGGTTATCAAGGAATCCCTCAGCACACTGTAATTAACTCCGAACACATCTAAAAGCGTACGTATATAAAGCCCTTGGGCTTGTGCGGTCGCTACGAGCCCTTCAGCTTCCATTCGCTTGGCGAAAAAAACAGCTTCGGCTATGGCTATTTGGGCCTCAGCTTCTTTCTCTTTGCGTCGACCTCTTTCTGTTTTTGGTACAACTCCCAGTTCGCCTCTTGCACCTTTAAAAGTTTGATCAAAATAGTTTCAGATAAGTATTTTGGGTTGTTTCTAAATTATCTTAAAAAAATTCAAGCTTTTTGTGAAATGTTAATTTGATTCTAACAAAATGAATCAAATTCTAAGATTAGTCGTCTCCTCATATCAGCTTTGTTGTTGAAGAAAATTCTAATCATACCGAAATTTTCAGACATAATAATGATGCCATAATAATTTTTTCTTTGGAAATCTTTCACAATTTCATTGGCCCCCACAGCCATTTGCCACCTCTACCTGTCTATCACCCTCTCCCTTTTTTACCATGAAACTAAGGCTGTCTTTGACGTGGAGTTCTAATCATGACTCCATACTCATATGAGTATGGTGTTTAGTTATAACTTTTAAAAATTAATTGTATATCACTTTTAAAAACTTGTTTCAAGTGAGATTTGAATTTTGAAATTTGGCCGACCCGGTTGTCCTTTCAAACGTCCGGCCGGTCATTCAACCGGTTGGCTGAAACAGTGCAAATTTATTTATTTTTTTTGACGATTGGCACCTGTTATTTTTTAAATATTAAATAAAAAATATTTTCTGAATTTTTAAAAAAAAATTATGAGCTTTGAATAAAATTTTGAGTTATATATTTGGTTATGGGTTGTAAGTTTTTTAATCAAATATCATATGTCACATCAATTATTCCAAACTCAATTCAAAACTCATAACCAAACAAATTTTTCACACTCAAATCATAATTTCAAAACTCACAAACTCAAAATACAACTCTATTCTTAAATCATAATTCTAAAACTCTACCAAACGTAATCTAAAATTTTCCTTTCTTTTTTACTATAGTTGATATTTGAAAATTTAATTTTTATTTGACAAAAAATAGTGTGAACACTACTACAAATACAAATAAAGATCACACTTTTTTTGTATGATGTATATTTTTTAATCACACTTTTTAAGTTTTATTAAAGTGTGATCTTTGGGAGTGTGATTAAAATGGATCATTTTTAATCACACTTTTTAATTGTCATTAAAAAATGATTTCATCACATCTTTTAAGTGTGATTAAAAATATTTAGATCACATCTTTTAAGTGAGTAAAAATATTTAGATCACATCTTTTAAGTGTGATTAATAACATTTAGATCACATCTTTTAAGTGTGATTAAAAACATTTAGATCACATCTTTTTAGTATGATTAATAACTAATAAAACCTGTGATAAAAAAAAGAATTCGACATATTTAAAAAATAATCAATATTATTTTTGTACACGCATTTGAAGAATGTAATACACACTATATACTATATTTTGAATCACAACCATATATTGAATGGAATAACGTCATAGATTTTATAAATGAAAGTTAAATGTTCAAAAGTAACAAAGGAATTAATAAAAAGTTTTTAACTGTGATTACATATATTAAAAAATGAAAAACAAATTGAAAAAATTAAGTTCTTGAATTATTTGACCATATTTTGCATCTCTCCAGAAAATTTTTGACCTGAAAAATAAAAACACAAATTAATTCAGAAACCGCTAGAAACATATAAATAAACTTACTATTTACATAGAATCAATAAATCCAAAATGAAAATCTTCAATGTATGACCAGATATTTTAAAGTCATAAACCAAATATATATAGAATCAATAAATCCAAAATTATAAACCAAACATAACAAAAAGAGTCCTCTCTCTCTCTCTCTCTCTTCTCTCTCTCTCTCTTCATTTCCCACCAAATCACTCTAAACATAGTGTTTCTGGCAAAAAATAACTCAACTTAACTCGACTCCATTGATTCATAATCCAACTAATTTGAAATTAAAAATACATAAATAAAAGAAAAAAGAACTGCATAAATAAATTAGGGGAAAAAGGGTTGAAAGCAATTGCAAAAATATGAGATTTGCAAGTCATTTTGTATAATCTTTTTTATTTGTGAATCATTTTCTTTGGTTAATAAATCTTGCATATTAATCATGAAACTTCAGACCCCAGTAACAGTGAACACTAATTAAACATACATTATCTAGTGGATATGTTCATTCTTTGCGTTAAAGCCAGAGAGTTGCTAATTACAAACATACAAAATGTGTTATTCACTCATTATGCTTGACATATTTTAAATATAGGCATATTCCTAGAGTAACCTGATAAAAATTGTAGAAATTAGTAATGATGGATCATGGGATCAACCTTTGGTAAGTTACATCCATAACAGAGTACAATGCCTTGACATAACATTATTTTTTGATTTTATGAAACAAGTCTGCCCAACTTATTGGGACTTGACCAACTAATCTAGTCACACATTTCAACAATGAGACATCTTGAGTTGGGACAACTTTTTTTTTTTGACCAGCTTGAGTTGGGACAATTGGGTGACACAACATAGTGGGAAACAGAATGAAAATATCTTTCTAATGTTACATATTACCATAGATTGCTATGATGGACTATATACAATTCTGAGATTTTTTGAGAAAGGTATTCTCTTGTTTGGATTCTTAAACCCCAATTTGCTGTTATGCTCTGTGCTAGTCAGATTGTATTTATCTTACTCATTAACAGATTATCATTACATGCCAACAATAATAGTGTGATGCCCCTGTTCTGTAATATGTTAAATTGGCCCTTAATTTGAGTATGATTATGTGTTTAGCATGATTTTATGTGCCATTATAAGAATATATGTGATTTTGGATTTTTATCTGTTCGCCGTAGGAATATCTGTTGAGTAATCTGCTTTGAAAATTTAATTGAGGGCCTTATCGGCCATAGAACCCAAAATTGATTACGCCATTGTGATTAGCAAAATTTTTAGAGCCTACGGTGAAATTTAATTGAAAGTTGATTCTGGTCAATTTAAACTGATTAAATTGATTAATTAAGTGCCCTATTATTTATATTAAAATAATTGTTGGAGGGACTTTTACTTATGGCCATATACTCTCTCTACTCCTTTTTGAACTCAAAATCTGAGTTAGACTGTGGAGAGGAAGAGAGAGTCGGCTGTAGAGAGAGGAAGAGAAGAGAATTGAGCAAACTTAGCTCAAAGCTTGGGAACCTTGAAGATTATTCAAGTTTTGATCATAGATTGTGAAGATCAGAGCTTCTAGGTAAGTGAACTCATGAATTTTGTTGTAAATGTGTAGATTCAAGGGTGTTTGAAGATCAAGAACATGAGATGAGTTGGTTTTGTTGATGTAATAGCCCTTATGCACATGCATGTAAGAAATTGTTTTGAATTTGCATGTTTGAGTTTCAAACACATGATTTATGTGAGTTTTGAGTAAAGCTCATGTTATTATCACCAATTTTGTCATCTAAGATGGAAATGAAAGTAATCAACATGCATGTACAATCTATGAGGATAGGAGCTTTGAATGCATGAATGTGTATGATAGAATTGAGTTTGGTGTCAATTTGAGACATGCATGTGTTTGATCCTTGAAATTGAGCTTCCTAATGGTGTAATCTTGTAAGGGAACCATGTTAGCATGATTATATTTGAGATTTGGGCCTTGCATGCAAGAATGGTAGCTGGGAAATTGGTTTGAAGCTCAAGAACATATTCTGGATTTTCCAGAAATTTGAGTCCCGCTCGAGCGGGGAGACTGCCGCTCGAGCGGGGAGACTGCCGCTCGAGCGGAGAGAAAACGGGCTCCCAGCATTTTTCTGCAGACATGGCTCCCGCTCGAGCGGGGAAGTTGGCGCTCGAGCGGGGAGCTATGTAGGCAGGAGGTCGCTCGAGCGGCCGATTTCGCGCTCGAGTGGGAATTGAGGCAACCAGTACTTCTGCAGACTTAAGGGTCCGCTCGAGCGGGGAATCCCACGCTCGAGCGGGGACCCTGTTTCCAGAAATTTTGTTCTTGCATCTTGTGTTCGTTTTCCGTTCTCTTTCACTTGTAAGCACTCTTAGGCATATGTTAAGCATTGTAAATGAGTTAATGAGATAAGAATGAAGCCTAAAGGGAAATGTGAATTTTGAACGGATTGAATTGTTAATGACCCTTTTATGTTCATGGCATGTATAGGGTCGAGTTCCAGGGCGAACCAATCAACCGATCACTGTGAGTAATATCTTGACAAGATATTTATAGTATGTCATTGTTTAATTGTTACTTCTGTGTAAGTTTTGCAATTCAATGAGTAATTGGGCCTGAGGCCGATGGAATTGAATAATTGGGCCTGAGGCCGATGGAATTGAATAATTGGGCCAAAGGCCGATTGACATGAATGATTGGGCCGCAGGCCGTTTGTTAAATGTTCCAACATTGCTTGTGTACTTGTTTATTTGATATTATTCACTGGGCATTCGCTCACGCTCATTCATGTCATTGTAGGTGAGCCAAGTGAGGACCAACCCCAGTCCCAGTGAAGCCAGCCAGGAACAGCATGAGTTTTGGGGAGTCAGCCTAGGGTCTCACGCACGAGACCAAACCTTGCCCTTTTGTTACATGTTTATATTCTGTCTTGTTGGCAAGGATCTTGTGTATATTGTATATAGTTTGCTATGGGTTGACTCAGTCTAGATGATCCTGTCTGTAAAGGAGTTTATGCTACTGCACCTATGATGTGGGTTATTAACATATATGAGTTTGGTTTGTTTTGGTGTGCATATAAACACAGCTCTACGGACAAAGTTTTGAATTTTTACTTCCGTTTGGCCCCTTTACTCTGATGAGTTATGTCTGAATTGTATGGAGGCCGTAGGTAATCTCAGGATTACTGGCCGGTTATGTCCTTAACCCTTAGGGGCGGGTTCGGGTCATGACAATAGACACCTTGAATTTGTTCCACAAAGAATTAATCTAATGATAGTAATGAATATATCTTCTCACAAATGTGGCATATTGACAGTGATTGCTAAAATTAGCTCCAAAGACTACAATTATGACTATTCACTTTTATGGCATGCCTTAGATCCTACTGCAATTACAATTAATGTCAATACAAGCAAGATTTTAGATGGTGATGTAAATTAATGAAGAAAGAGGATCTAAAATTCAATAAAATAAGATCATTGACCTTGTCAATTAGGAACATGAAGAGAGGTGAACTATTTAAGAAATTAAACATGTAGATATTGATGGTGAAAAATAAAAGAAATTGGAACATATCAATTTTCCTTGAGACTTTCAAGAGACAAAAGTCAAATCAGTCCAAAAAATGTTTGTAACAAAGTCTATGAAAGAAAATAGATAAACCATTTGAAAAGAACACCCTAATGTTGCACATTTAATCATCTTAAGATTGCAGAAATAAAAAGAGGGAAAGGTAATATGGATTTTATTTTATTTATTTATTTTTGAACAGGGTATGTGGATTGCTTAAGCCAAGCATAGAACTTTCCAAGAAATTTCTCACATAGGGTGTGTGTTCCTTAATTGTAATTGCAAATTCCTCATAACATTAACATGCAATAATACAATTTCTAAACACTGTCAGCCCACAAATCTCCTATTGGAATTTCTCAACCCCAATTCAAAACATGCCTAACATTATAGTCTATAGCCCAAGTTTATCCACTGACATTTAGGTTGATCTCAACCAATGGAAACTGTAAATAAACCGTCCTGAACTCCCATATGTACAACACCATTCAAAGAACCAAATCTCATCAAAAACTACTTTATCAGAACTCCTCCAAAAATAACAAAAAGATAACACAGCATTGAACCTAATTGACAACATTACTGTAATTCAATCATTTGTATAATACACACAAAATATATATATATATATATATATATATATATATATGTATGTATTTGTAGACACCCCATTTTTGACCGACCTTAAGACTCAGACGTCACCGGTTGAGCGCTCGGTGATGTTGCATACTGTGCTCGTTCAGAAGTCCCAGAGTCGCGGCCGCGCGCCTGCCTCCGAACTTCCGAATCCTCTTCTGTGCCTTGTCTCGGTTTGCGAACCAGGCTCAGTTTTCTCTGTTTTCTTTCCTGAGGGAAGGGAGTAGTCCTGTAGACTATCTCCCGGTGGCCGTGAGCTACATTTCGTGGCCGTAGGCCATTTTGCCCATTTCGGAGCCCGGTTCCCGGTTTTCGGGGCCGTCAGGCCGTGTGCCTCGGCTCGGGACCGCCCAACCATCTCCGATTTCTCCGATTCTTGGCTAATACCTCTGTTTTATCATTTTGAGGAACACTGGGGCCCCCGATGCCCACTTCGTGGCCGTATGCCATTTTCGGTGCTTATAGCCGGTTTTCGGGCCCCGAACCTCGCGGTTTGGCCCCCGAGCATTCATTTTGCATCGGTTTTCTCCGGTTTTTGGCAGGTGCCTCTGTTTTGTCATACCGAGAAACCTTGGGGTCTCAGATACCCACTTCGCTGCTGAACACCACTTCCGGTGCCTACAGCCCATTTCCGGGACCCCGAACTGCGCGGTTTGGGCCCCGAGCGTTCATTTCTCATTAGTTTTTGTTCAATTTTGGCAGGTACCTCTGTTTCAGCATTAGGAAGATCACTGGAGGGTAGGAGGCCAGCAATTATCCCAGATAACCAATTTCGCTCCTCCGACGCCCGTTTTGCTCACTTCCGGGCCAATGTTGAACACCCTAGGCCATCTTCTTCCAACCAAAGCTACATATTGTGATGAGGGCACATGGGAGGACCCTAAGGAGTGATGGTCGGCCAGCATTGGTGAATTTCATTTTGAGCCCCTCCTTCAAGCTCTATGTTGTGGCTCCTGCTTCAGTGTTGCCAATTTCCGACCTTGGAACCTTGTTCTACACATCTGGGAGGACCCTAAAAGTTGGTGGTCGGCAGCAATTGTTACATTCATTTTTGAGCCTCTCCTTCAAGCTCTATGTTGTGACTCCTGCTTCAGAGTTGCCAGATTCCGACCTTGGGGCCTTGTTCTACACACATGGGAGGACACTGCATGGAGGTCGGCCAGCAAATTTCAACTTCATTTTTGGGCATGGCCGGCCGGCCAGGGTGAGTGGCTGGCCGACCAGGTGGGGTGGCGGCGGCCACCTCCCAGAAAGTTCCCTGGCCGGCCAGCTTTCTGCTTTCCAGCCCATTCCAGCTGTCCGGATATTTTCTTGAAATATCTCCCCCATCCGGGGGATATTTTGGGAGGGAAAGTTTGGATACATTTCCCTCCCCTTTTACATCCCTTTTGGCCTATTTAAAGGGCTGCCCTCCTCCTTTGCTAGGGTTGCACAATTTCTTCTCAAGAACACCTCTCCCAAAACCTCCATTTTCCTATTCAAAAACCCTAAAAACATTTGAGTTCCTAGGCCAATCCTTCATCAACCCTAAGCTCTACCATCCCCACTTCCATTCCAGCAGCCGCAAGAAAGGGTTCCTCAAGGGCTAAGAAGCAACTTTGATCAAGGCAAGAGGTAGCAAAAACCTGATCTTCAAGGGTAAGTGATCATTTCCCTTTTTCTAGCATTATTTTGCTTCAAAGTTTTACCCTACTTGTGATCTGTTTTGGGTTCTGACCCCTTCTGGTTTTGTGCTCATTTTGAGCCCCTCTACAACTTGTAGAAGGGCTCAACCTGTTTGATGTCTCCATGATATACTTCCTTCAATAGCACTCTTTAGGCCATTAATTTGCATGCTTTATTTGCCTTATGAGTGATCTGATTTCGAGACTTATGTAAACTGTTAGTGGGCTTGTATTGAGCCCCTCTTCAACATTGAAGAAGGGCTCCATCATGTTTGGTGACTCTAGCATGCACTTCCTTTGAAATTCTTCAATTTTACCGTAAAATTGCATGAGTTAATTAGCCTATTTGTGATCTGAGTTGGAGTATGCAACCTACTGATATTGTGCTCATTTTGAGCCCCTATTCAACATTGAAGAAGGGCTCAACCATGTTTGCCTCCTCTATCATACACTTGCTTTGAATCCATGTTCTATGCCTATCTTTACATGCTTTGTTAGACTATTTTGCCTTCTGTTTTTGCCTTCATCAGGCCTTGAAGGAGTCTTATTTTGGTCCATACATCATGCTTTGTGAAGGGTTCTTAAGCCATTTGATAATTGGTTTTAGTACTTGCTTTGAAATTCTTCAAATTTACCGTAAAATTGCATGTTTGTTTAGGCCATTCTAGCTTCTGTTTCTGGCCTTCATCAGGCTTGTGAAGTGTCCTATTTTGGTCTATTCTTCAAGTTTTATTAAGGGTCTTAAGTTGTTTGGTCATTGCTTATGATACCTTCTTTATAAACCTCTTTTGACCCTTATTGCATGCTATGTATTGTATATCTACACACTGATTTTGAGGTTACCATCTTCTGTAAAAATGCATATTTTTAGTCCCTCTCTAATGTTGTCAACTGAGTTTTTGGGTTTTGAGCATTGTACATATCACTTGCTTTGTAATTCCCTTCTTTTTCCGTATTTTTGCAAGCTATTGTTGCCATACTTGTGATCATAATTGGGCCTTATTTGTACTGAAAAGATGCTATTTTTGGGGCTGCCTTGCTACTGTTTTTTTGCCATGTGTCAATTTTGCATGTATAGCATAGCTGTAGGCCATTTCGGGGGCTAAATATCACATTTCGGAGCATTCTGGGCATCGGTGCATTTTTATTACTATTTTGGGCTGTTTTCCCTTCATTTAGTTGCTGGAATTTGTTTTGCATGTTTGCATTCATTTCCCATGTCATTCGTGCCTTATTGCATTGCCTCGGTTTGCGTGCCCGTGGGCACGCACTTCGAGGCACTCCGTTTCATTCCGGCATCTGATGTGAGTGTGGCTGAGGCCCTCTAATGTTAGTGTAAGCCCAATCTACATTTTTCATGCCTTCATATCATCGCCTCGGTGTGCGTGCCTATGGGCACACACTTCGAGCACTTCGGTTTTATCCGATTTCTCATTTTATCATCGCCTCGGTGTGCGTGCCTGTGGGCACGCACTTCGAGGCACTTCGGTTTTATCCAATTTCTCATTTTATCATCGCCTCGGTGTGCGTGCCTGTGGGCACGCACTTCGAGGCACTTCGGTTTTATCCGATTTTCTCATTTTATCATCGCCTCGGTGTGCATTGCCTGTGGGCACACACTTCGAGGCACTTCGGTTTTATCCGATTTCTCATTTTATCATCGCCTCGGTGTGCGTGCCTGTGGGCACACACTTCGAGGCACTTCGGTTTTATCCGATTTCTCATTTCATCATCGCCTCGGTGTGCGTGCCTGTGGGCACACATTCGAGGCACTTCGGTTTTATCCGATTTCCACATTTCATCATCGCCTCGGTGTGCGTGCCTGTGGGCACACATTTCGAGGCACTTCGGTTTTATCCGATTTGCATTTCATCATCTCGTTGCGTGCCCGTGTGCACGCATTTCGAGGCATTCTCATAGCATTGTGCATGCTAGGACTGTATATTAGTTGCATTTCATGCATATCATGCATATTGCATCATGTTCGGGATAGGAGTTAGCCCGGGCACGGGAAACGAGGCACGTTTCGTACTCCGAGTGACGGAACGGGTCTCAATTCCCAGTCACCGACACTCCGGATACCCATGATGGAGTTAGGTTTTTTGTAGCATTCATCTGCATTCATCTATAGGTTGTGCAATCCGATTCCTCGGCCATCATGCATCGATATGCGTGATTGGTGGCACGAGGATCGAGGCATGCATATATTTGTGAAATACATTGCTATGCCCTTTCCTGCTCTCTGTTGCAGCAAAATAAGGATCAGCAACTTTTCGAGTCGGGCACGCATTTCGAGAAACATTGCAAACAGAGGCTAATTGGGCATCCCAGTGGATTTCCGCGCAACACAGCCAGCATACATCATTCATCAGAAGCGAGGCAGCCCCTGGCTTGCACCGTTTACAGCTTTCTTAGTTTAATTGTTAATTAATTAGAAATCTGTAATATTCTTTTATTTCGGACTGTATTATTATTTCGGACCCTCTGCGCGAGGGCATAATGTAATAAGTGTGGGTGAGTGTGATGTATGTCTTCCAACCCCACGTCTTTCTCCCTTTTATTTACCGCTTACGATGGTTAGATATAGGGCATATTTCAATTAGCATACAGTATGACAGCATGTTTGCATCATTCATCTGTTTTGCACGCACCGGGCTCGGCGCATCATACAAACTGCATTTGTATTTCAATTCCAAATTGAATACATGTTAGTGTAGCATTCATATGCCATGTTTAGAATAGCCGAGCCTGCTATAGTTGCATTTTGCATGTGTTGCATTAGGCATTCTGTATATTAGGATCATGCATGATTTCTAATCAGTTTTCTGTTTTGGCTTGGAGTACTCGGTAGTTTTATGCTTTAGCATCCTTGCATGCGTGTGAGTGTTGCCATGATAGCATGCTTACCATGAGGCTATGTGCTTATGTGATATAACTGCCTTGAATGCCTGTGGGTGGAGGTTGAGTTACTTGATTGGACAATTCATCAATCCCACTAGATTTCTAAGCCCACCTGAGGGTGGCAAATCCGCGTCTTAGCCTACCTGCGGGTAGCACCATCAAACCATTTTCAAACATGAAATGTTTTGTTCCAATTCAGGCGATCAGTCTATACTTGTTTGCTGCGAGCATCACATAGTAACCTAGGCTAATAACCGGAATAAGAACTACAATGTTTTCAAAAACAGATATCATGGTTAGTAGAGGCCGGTCTTTGACCGGGCGAGCGGGGGTGCTCACGAAGTGACCTTCCCCAATCGTACCCAAGTTCCCGAGCCAACTTTGGTGATGACGGACACGTGGCCTTTGGCACCGAGTCAGGGTTTCCTAAATTTCCCATTTAAAAAATATTTAGGTGGCGACTCTGTATCTGGCAAAGCAGTCCATGTTTGGCACTTCTTTCAAAAAATCTGTTTTCAAAACGATTTGCCGGATTTGGACTCTTTGGTTCAAGATTAAGAACCGTGACATTTGAGTCCTTGAACTGTAGTGACCCCAATATGAACAGAACGGGACTTAACCCTCCCGGGGCGTTCGGGGACGTCTACAGTTTCTGGCGACTCTGCTGGGGATTTAGAGAACTTGACTCGAACTCATGATATCTGTTTTGACTACACTTGTGTGTTTCTTTGCATTGCATTTGCATTGGTGCGCCTAGGACACCGTGTTTGCCATATGCCATTCCCGAACGATTTGCCGGAGGCTTGTCTTGTCAAGTCATGTCCATAAGGCTGATCGGCTCTGGGCTCTGACAGCATGGGAACACAAACCCCGGTTTTACCGGGGCACCCTTTTTGACCATTCGACCTAGTGCATATTCGGATCCATAGTGACCATTCCAAACTAGGACAGGTTGCTTACCCGTTTATAGGTTGTTTGAAACCGCTGCGTGCGTAGTGAAACCCTAGCTCCTGACAAAATAGGACAGGGAAACCCTACCCCAACATAGGGGTGTTTTGGCTCTCACTTATCTGTTATGTGCTTTAGAGTGCGTCTCTACAGGAATGCATGTATCAGTTTGCGTTTGGGCATCAGGCCTGCGGGCACCAGTTCAGTATTTTGGATCAGTGCATTAGTATTGGCAGTTTACCTGAGGGTAACAGTTTACAGGCAGAATTTTGGGGCAGAATTCAGTAGAGGCACACTCATTCAAACTTTGCTCGTATCTGTTCAGGTGAAATTAGGCTGAGATGCTGTCCATTTTCTCTTTTGCTAGGTAGTCTGGGAACCATAGCTTCAGAGGCTCCAATATCCCCCGGGTACACCGAACTTGTGTGATAGACTTTGTCGGGTCAGAGATTCAGTTCAAGGGCAATCAGTGTTCCTTTACCAAGGCAGGGTGAAGAGGGCCAGTCAGGCACAGATCACCAGTTCAGTAGTTACCAGATCAGTGGCCCTTATCCACTCCACCAGTGAACAGTCAGGCTGAGGTCTCAGTTTCTACTGCAGGGATAGATACCGGTCAGTAGATGGATCAGCAGAACACGTCAGGGATGGAGGCAATGATGCGTCAGATGCAAGAAAGTATGAAGCTCATGCAGAGGACGCTGTCCGCCAAGCGGAATTTTCCAAGCAGCAGGCTGCAATCATGGCTCAGCAGGCTGAGCTCATCACCAGGCTGCAACAGCAAAGCGGCGCGTCTGCTTCCCAACAAGTTCCTCCCCAGCAGGAGCTCCAGCACCTGGGGAGACGTGCCAAATGTCCAGGAGGGTACGGACATTCCTAGGGCCTGCTCCGCCCCCAATTTTACCCCAGCTATCCAAAGCACCTACCAATCTAGACTCTCCCTTCGAGTTCGAGGTCGACCCTACGCGTTGAAATTGAGCAAACTTGAGAAGATGTTTAAGAAATCTCAGGGAGTCAATCCATCCCGGACATTGGAGATGGATATACTGATTCGGTGGTGACATTGCCGGACAGGTTCAAATGCCTCACATCGACCGTTTTGACGGGTCAGGAGATCCCATGGTCCACCTGAGTTTGTTTTCAGATGTTCTGCGCCCGATGGGCTTGACAAGATTACAGAAGCTTCCCTTTTTGGCAGGACCCTGTCGGGTATTGCGCGCCATCTGGTACGCCAAATTGGAGGATTCAGTGAAACGAAACTGGGAGGAGATGGCCGAGGCCTTCGTCGCACAATATTCATACAATACCCAGATTGAGATCACAACCCGTGATCTCGAGACGACCAGGCAAGAGCCGAAAGAGGGTTTCTCTGACTTTGTAGCCCGCTGGAGGGCCAAGGCCTCAATGATGACCATTAGGCCAACGGATAAGGATCAAATACGGATGGTTGTGCGCAACCTCCAGCCCAAACTAATGCAGAAAATGATCGTGCTCCCCTTCCCTACCTTTTCAGATTTGCATGAGATGGGAGTACAGATCGAGGATGCCATGAAGCAGGGCCTTATTGACCAGGAGAAAGAGCAGCCTAGGCGGGCGTTTTCCCGCAGTTCGAATGTGACCACCAGTGGTGATGCAGCTGCAAGATCTTCTGAAGTGGGCATGGTCACTACCACCACATCAAGAAAGGCTACCCCATCACACGGTGCGTCCGGGAGTAACTCACAGACGGCCAAATATCCACCCCGAGTCAAGAGGGTTTTCACTCCACTTCATATGCCTCTGTCAAAGGCTCTAGAGGTCTTACTCCGGGAAGGACATTTGAAACCGTTGGAACAACGGCCCCTACCCGATCCTATCCCTGCAAAGCATGACCAGACTAAATACTGTGCCTACCATCAGCAAACCGGTCATGACACCGACAGTTGCTTTCGTCTGCGCCATGATGTACAAGATCTGTTTGACAAAGGGGTCATTGCCGCACCAGGTCCTGCAAAGTCTATCGGCACTTGATCAGTGAACTTGTGGGGGATAAGGTGACTATGTGATCGAGGGATGAACCACCTGCGGGCGCGCTCATTTACTCCAGCTGGGAATGGCAGCACTGTTGAGCAATGTGCAAACACAGTTTTTTGCTTTCTGACTTGGGTATTGGGTCAGTTTTTGTTTTGTTTTGAGTCTGTCTTTTGTTTTGAGTCAGTCTCTTTTGTTTTGGGTCTGTCTTGTTGTATCGAGTCAGTCCTGTTGTATAGGAGTCGGGTGATTCCGGGGGTGTTACCTCGGGCGTCACCATTTTGTTTTGTGTTTGTCTTTTTGTTTTGTTTTGAGTCTGTTTCTGCCAGGGAGCCAGTTGTGCCAACAGATTTTGAATGAAACAGCAGTGATTTCACATCTGCTGCTTCTGCCGTGTGCTAGTTGTGCCGGGATTTGAATGAAATGGCAGTGCATTCCACCTGCTCTCTTGTGCCTTGAAGTCATTGTAATGACCTGAGTTTTTCAAAACTTTTTTGAACACTGCGGTGAAAACAAGAGGAAGGAATTCCTCGGGTTTGCAAAACTTTGATCAATTGAGAGAAAGAGAGGCGTGCTAAGCCCTTAATGAATGAAATCATGCTTGTTAGTGTGAGTACTGAGAAGGACCCTAGCTTTGATCCAGATTGGTCCTACACTGTCTTCAGCGCGAGCGATTTGTCGCTTTCTTAAAAACTTTCAAAAAAATGTTTTGCGCGGTCCTGCGAAGACATGTGTGGAATCGCTCTTGAGATTGTGCAGCTTAGGATCGCTCTCAGCCTCGAGACTCAACCCCTTTGCTTCCAAACCTTGAACTTGAATTCAGAATGTTCAACGGTCAACTACAATGTGAGGCCTGTGTGGCCAGATTTGAAGCAGCCCTCGAACAAGAGGCACCAAAGTCAGATCAAGAAGGTCAGACCTCATCAGAAGAAGCTTGCAAAGCTAGATCAGAAGCACCCCTCGAACTAGGGGCAAAAAATGTCCGATGTGCTCGAAGAGCCAAATGGATCCTTCTGCAAAATACAACAGCCACTCTCCTGGATATAGAGGCTTCAATCTCAAAACCATTTGGCATGGACTTGTACACTTTTACCCTTTGAGAGGCTCGCTGGGCCGAAAACCCGGAAGGGCGACCCAGGCAAAAGTTAGAGCAAGAAAAAAAAAAAAAAAAAAAGAAAAAGAAAAAAAGAAAAAAAGAAAAGAAAAAAAAGAAAAAAAAAGAAAAAAGAGAAAAAGAAAAGAAAAAAAGAAAAAAAGAGAAGAAAGAAAAGAAAGAAAAGAAAAACAAAGCTCGCAAGGTTGAAAACCTGCAACAGGCGCCTTGGCAAAAGTTAGAGCATAAAAAGGAGAGGTTAAATACCCGAGTGTACCTTAACCCCGAACTACGTAGGCTTGATTCCCATCTTTGGGATACGTAGGCAACTTCATTCTGAAGTCCAGCCGTAAAACATTCAAATTCAATTGTGTCCATGTAATGGTTTTGACCATCCTTGCCTTCTCTGTATCCGAGAGTACGGTTGCAATCATCGCTCTGAGGACTGACTACAATGCGCTGCAGTACCATTCAAACAAGGGGCAACTTTCGTTGCCATTCAGTGTGCTGCGGCGCCATTCAAACAAGGGGCAACTTTCCGTTGCCATTCAATGCGCTGCGGTGCCGTTCAAACAAGGGGCAACTTTCCGTTGCCATGCAGCTCTCTTCAAGCACGGGGCAGTTTTCCCTTGGATCCGAGGTTGCATCTCAGGAGTAGGTTTCATGCTCGTTGAGCAAGTGGCCGTTTGCAAAAATAGTTTTTGAGAATTTTTACTGAGGTTGACTATTTTCTCGAAAATTATCATTTTTCCAAAACTGGACCTTTTCATGGACCCAAAAAAGGAAAATTTTCAGTGCTCATAGCCTAACTTGCATGATTTCAAATCAAAAATCGAACAAGCATGTTGATCTAACTCTCATTTTGGTCAAAACTGTTTTAGTGAAAGCAAAAACAAAAAATGGTCAAAATGATGAACTAGGGGCACAGTTGAGTCAGGTTCTCTGTCTTTTCCCTTTATCAACACTTGCCAGAAGGGCACTCTACTGCCAGAAAAGGGCACAACTGAAGGAACAACAAAGGCTGAAAGCTCTCACATCCTCCAAGCAGAGGTATCAAGCCAAGTGCGAAGCACGAACTGGAATGGATCAGATATTCCACTCCATCATCTGGACAGATCTTATCACGTCCAAACTCCCCAGCAAAGCATCATCAATCGATGTCAGCTGCAGATTTGCTACACACCCAGTTGTAGCGCAACCCCTCTGTGGGAGAAACTCACTAGCTGTGAGAAGAAGAAGAATCTAGCAGGAATGCTAGGGGCACGAGCCCACAACTTGCTGTTTATCTATCAACCACCCAGGGGAGGGATGAAAAATGAGAGATTGAAGAATAGAGAGATGTGCGATGAGAGAAAAAGTGAGAAAAGGGCTTTTTCAGAAAAAAGAGCTTGAGGGCCGAGTGATGTGAGAACACAAATGAGAAAGGGTGGGAAACACTACCCGGTGAAACAGGCTCCCTGTGCACGTCTGAGTGTCGTGTCTTTTGTTTCTCGATTTTTGTTTTGTCGTTTCGAGTGTCTCGATGTGTTAGGTTGTTGCCTTTTTTTCCTTGTTGAGTCGTTTTGCTGTGTTCAGTCGTAGGCTCAATACCTGGTCGAGAATCTCTCAATTTCAAAATAAAATCATTTTGTGCTCCGAGTGCCGTGCCGTTCTCCACATTTGTGCAAAACAGAATTTGTTCTTTCATAAAACCGCAGGGTTCAACCCAGGTCATATGAGAACAGTAAAACCAGGACTATCTGAAGCTATAATGGTTCCGGACTGCAAAGCAAAAGCAAAAGAGGAAAATGTCGGGCATCTGAGTTTGTTCCAACTTCAGTAAGCTCCGAGATCGCATTCCGTATGCACCTTGTCAGGCCTTGTCAATGCTCCGAAGTATGAGTGTGCCTCTACCTCAAGCTCAAGATCAAGTCTGCTTCAAGCCAGAATGGCATCAGAAATGCTCTCTCTGAGTACCAGCCCTGCCAGACATCTTGGCCGTGTTTGCGATGAGTTCCTAGGAGACCAACTGCGACGGTGGAAACTAGAGTTCGAATGGCTGTGCCTAGAACGCAAAGGTTCGGGATTTCCGAGACTAAAGTCTGGTTTAAATACCCAGAGGCGTGCCCTCGGCTTGAAATCTGTATGGAAGCCCCATAGGTTGAGATAGCGTGTATGCACCTCAATTCTGGATACTGAACCAACCTAGTCTGTCACCCCGTTGGAGAATAGGGAAAGTTGTGAATATGATCAGGAAGAAAGCAGCATCCAAAGTATTCTACGTGTACTTGTCAGCATTCCAGAGCCTTTGTACTGTGAGTTGAAGGTAAAGTGTTCGAAGAGCACAAGGGGAGATCCCCGTCAGAGAAGAGCGGTTCACCGCCACTCACCTCATGAGGTGCTTTCTAAAGCGCCGCTTTGTCCATTTATTGCTTTCCTTAAGCATCATGCATTGTAATGCATTGTACCTATCAAGTTTCTTTCTCAGTCATGCACGATATTGTATGTACGGTTCATTCAAAGAAGTTCCGTTTGAGATCATTCATTAGTGTATCAATCACACTTCTTATTTGCTTCACTCAGTGTATCTAACACACTTCATTTCACTTAGTGATCTATCACACTTTTCACTTAGTGTATCAATCACACTTCATTTCTTCACTAGTGTATCTAACACACTTCATTTCACTTAGTGCATCTATCACACTTCGTGTTCACTTAGTGTATCATCACACTTTATTTGTTCACTAGTGTATCTAACACACTTCTTTCACTTAGTGCATCTATCACACTTGTGTTCACTTAGTGTATCAATCACACTTTATTTGCTTCATCAGTATATCTAACACACTTTTTCACTAAGTGCATCTATCACACTTCGTGTTCACCTTCAGTATATCAATCATACTTGTTCACTAAGTGCATCTATCACACTTCGTGTTTACCTTTAATGTATCCATCACACTCTGTTCACTTAGTGCATCTATCACACTTTGTGTTCGCTTTTAGTGTATCCATCACACTTGTTCACTAAGTGCATCTATCACACTTCGTGTTCACCTTCAGTATATCTATCATACTTGTTCACTAAGTGCATCTATCACACTTCGTGTTCACATTCAGTATATCTATCATACTTGTTCACTAAGTGCATCTATCACACTTCGTGTTCACATTTAGTGTATCCATCACACTTGTTCACTAAGTGCATCTATCACACTTCGTGTTCACCTTTGTATATTATCATACTTGTTCACTAAGTGCATCAATCACACTTCGTGTTCACTTATTGTGCGTCTATCACACTTTGCATTTGCCTTTTGTGTATCCATCACACTTTGCTCACTTCCTTCACTTAGTGTATCAATCACACTGTGTTCATATAGTGTATCAATCACACACACTTGCTTTGTATCTATCACACACTCACCTAGTGTATCCATCACACTTTGCTTCATATAGTGTATCCATCACACTCGCTTCACTTTGTGTATCCATCACACGTTCATATAGTGTATCCATCACACTCGCTTCACTTTGTGTATCCATCACACGTTCGCCTAGTGTATCCATCACACTCGCTTCACTTTGTGTATCTATCGTACATGTTCGTGAAGATTCCATAATTCTCCGTATCCTTAACTGCATGAAATGTAGTTGTTGCTTTGCATTCTTGCTTAAAACTGTTGCATCTATTTGCGAATACTTGCTTCATTACAGCTTGCTGCATCTGCATGATCATCTAGCTCTGTGCATATCATTTGCATTTTGCCCCTGCCTGCGGGCACGCCTGCGGGCATGTCTTGTTTATCTTGTATGATTGTCTAAGTCTTCGGCCTTGTCAAAAATGGGTCGTCTCTGGGCTTTGACATTCACTCCCGTCACTTGTGACTTCCGAGTTCTGTCAAAGAGGGGCAACTGTAGACACCCCATTTTTGACCGACCTTAAGACTCAGACGTCACCGATTGAGCGCTCGGTGATGTTGCATACTGTGCTCGTTCAGAAGTCCCAGAGTCGCGGCCGCGCGCCCTGCCTCCGAACTTCCGAATCCTCTTCTGTGCCTTGTCTCGGTTTGCGAACCAGACTCGGTTTTCTCTGTTTTCTTTCCTGAGGGAAGGGAGTGTCCTGTAGACTATCTCCCGGTGGCCGTGAGCTACTTTTCGTGGCCGTAGGCATTTTGCCCATTTCGGAGCCCGGTTCCCGGTTTTCGGGGCCGTCAGGCCGTGTGCCTCGGCTCGGGACCGCCCAACCATCTCTGATTTCTCCGGTTCTTGGCTAGTACCTCTGTTTTATCATTTTGAGGAACACTGGGGCCCCCGATGCCCACTTCGTGGCCGTATGCCATTTCGGTGCTTATAGCCGGTTTTCGGGCCCCGAACCTCGCGGTTTGGCCCCGAGCATTCATTTCGCATCGGTTTTCTCCGGTTTTTGGCAGGTGCCTCTGTTTTGTCATACCGAGAAACCCTGGGGCTCAGATACCCACTTCGCTGCTGAACACCACTTCCGGTGCCTACAGCCCATTTCCGGGACCCCGAACTGCGCGGTTTGGGCCCGAGCGTTCATTTCTCATTAGTTTTTGTTCAATTTGGCAGGTACCTCTGTTTCAGCATTAGGAAGATCACTGGAGGGTAGGAGGCCAGCAATTATCCCAGATAACCAATTTCGCTCCTCCGGCGCCCGTTTTGCTCACTTCCGGGCCAATGTTGAACACCCTAGGCCCATCTTCTTCCAACCAAAGCTACATATTTGTGATGAGGGCACATGGGAGGACCCTAAGGAGTGATGGTCGGCCAGCATTGGTGAATTTCATTTTTGAGCCCCTCCTTCAAGCTCTATGTTGTGGCTCCTGCTTCAGTGTTGCCAATTTCCGACCTTGGAACCTTGTTCTACACATCTGGGAGGACCCTAAAAGTTGGTGGTCGGCCAGCAATTGTTACATTCATTTTTGAGCCTCTCCTTCAAGCTCTATGTTGTGACTCCTGCTTCAGAGTTGCCAGATTCCGACCTTGGGGCCTTGTTCTACACACATGGGAGGACACTACTGCATGGTGGTCGGCCAGCAAATTTCACTTCATTTTTGGCATGGCCGGCCGGCCAGGGTGAGTGGCTGGCCGACCAGGTGGGGTGGCCGGCCGGCCACCTCCCAGAAAGTTCCCTGGCCGGCCAGCTTTCTGCTTTCCAGCCCATTCCAGCTGTCCGGATATTTTTTGAAATATCTCCCCCATCCGGGGGATATTTTGGGAGGGAAAGTTGGATGCATTTCCCTCCCCTTTTACACCTTTTGGCCTATTTAAAGGGCTGCCCTCCTCCTTTGCTAGGGTTGCACAATTTCTTCTCAAGAACACCTCTCCCAAAACCTCCATTTTCCTATTCAAAAACCCTAAAAACATTTGAGTTCCTAGGCCAATCCTTCATCAACCCTAAGCTCTACCATCCCCACTTCCATTCCAGCAGCAAGAAGAGGTTCCTCAAGGGCTAAGAAGCAACTTTGATCAAGGCAAGAGGTAGCAAAAACCTGATCTTCAAGGGTAAGTGATCATTTCCCTTTTTCTAGCATTATTTTGCTTCAAAGTTTTACCCTACTTGTGATCTGTTTTGGGTTCTGACCCCTTCTGGTTTTGTGCTCATTTTGAGCCCCTCTACAACATTGTAGAAGGGCTCAACCCTGTTTGATGTCTCCATGATATACTTCCTTCAATAGCACTCTTTAGGCCATTAATTTGCATGCTTTATTTGCCTTATGAGTGATCTGATTTCGAGACTGATGTAAACTGTTAGTGGGCTTGTATTGAGCCCCTCTTCAACATTGAAGAAGGGCTCCATCATGTTTGGTGACTCTAGCATGCACTTCCTTTGAAATTCTTCAATTTTACCGTAAAATTGCATGAGTTAATTAGCCTATTTGTGATCTGAGTTGGAGTATGCAACCTACTGATATTGTGCTCATTTTGAGCCCCTATTCAACATTGAAGAAGGGCTCAACCATGTTTGCCTCCTCTATCATACACTTGCTTTGAATCCATGTTCTATGCCTATCTTGCATGCTTTGTTAGACTATTTTGCATTCTGTTTTTGGCCTTCATCAGGCCTTGAAGGAGTCTTATTTTGGTCCATACATCATTCTTTGTGAAGGGTCTTAAGCCATTTGATAATTGGTTTTAGTACTTGCTTTGAAATTCTTCAAATTTACCGTAAAATTGCATGTTTGTTTAGGCCATTCTAGCTTCTGTTTCTGGCCTTCATCAGGCTTGTGAAATGTCCTATTTTGGTCTATTCTTCAAGTTGTATTAAGGGTCTTAAGTTGTTTGGTCATTTCTTATGATACCTCTCTTTATAAACCTCTTTTGACCCTTATTTTGCATGCTATGTATTGTATATCTACACACTGATTTTGAGGTTACCATCTTCTGTAAAAATGCATATTTTTAGTCCCTCTCTAATGTTGTAAAACTGAGTTTTTGGGTTTGAGCATTGTACATATCACTTGCTTTGTAATTCCCTTCTTTTTCCGTATTTTTGCAAGCTATTGTTGCCATACTTGTGATCATAATTGGGCCTTGTTTTGTACTGAAAAGATGCTATTTTTGGGGCTGCCTTGCTACTGTTTTTGCTGCCATGTGTCAATTTTGCATGTATAGCATAGCTGTAGGCCATTTCGGGGGCTAAATATCACATTTCGGGAGCATTCTGGGCATCGGGTGCATTTTTATTACTATTTTGGGGCTGTTTTCCCTTCATTTAGTTGCTGGAATTTGTTTTGCATGTTTGCATATCATTTCCCATGTCATTCGTGCCTTATTGCATTGCCTCGGTTTGCGTGCCCGTCGGCACGCACTTCGAGGCACTCCGTTTTCATTCCGGCATCTGATGTGAGTGTGGCTGAGGCCCTCTCATGTTAGTGTAAGCCCAATCTACATTTTTCATGCCTTCATATCATCGCCTCGGTGTGCGTGCCTGTGGGCACACACTTCGAGGCACTTCGGTTTTATCCGATTTCTCATTTTATCATCGCCTCGGTGTGCGTGCCTGTGGGCACACACTTCGAGGCACTTCGGTTTTATCCGATTTTCTCATTTTATCATCGCCTCGGTGTGCGTGCCTGTGGGCACACACTTCGAGGCACTTCGGTTTTATCCGATTTCTCATTTCATCATCGCCTCGGTGTGCGTGCCTGTGGGCACACATTCGAGGCACTTCGGTTTTATCCGATTTCCACATTTCATCATCGCCTCGGTGTGCGTGCCTGTGGGCACACATTTCGAGGCACTTCGATTTTTTTCCGATTTGCATTTCAACATCATTTTCTCGTATGCGGTGCCCGTGTGCGCGCATTTCGAGGCACCCCGTTCTCATAGTATTGTGCATGCTAGAACTGTATATAGTTGCATTTCATGCATATCCTGCATATTGCATCATGTTCGGGATAGGAGTTAGCCCGACACGGGAAACGAGGCACGTTTTCGTACTCTGAGTGACGGAACGGATCTCAATTCCCCAGTCACCGAACTCCGGATAACCCATGATGGAGTTTTAGATTTTCATTGTAGCATTCATCTGCATTCATTCTATAGCGAGTTGTGCAATCAGATTCCTCGGCCATATGCATCGGTATGCGTGATGGTGGCACGAGGATCGAGGCATGCATATTTTGTGTGAAATACATGCTATGCCCTTTTCCTGCTCTCTGTTGCAGCAAAATCAAGGATCAACAACTTTCAGAGTCGGGCACGCATTTCAAGACACTGCGAAAAGAGGCTGAATCGGGCATCCCAATGGATTTCGCGCAACACAGTCCAGCATACATCATTCATCAGAAGCGAGGCAGCCCCCGGCTTGCAAACCGATTTACAGCTTTCTTAGTTTAAATTGCTAATTACTTAGAAATCTGTAATACTTTTATTTCGGACTGTATATTCTTTCGGGACCCTCTGCGCGAGGGGCATAACTGTAATAAGTGTGGGTGAGTGTGATGTATGTCTTCCAACCCCACGTCTTTCTCCTTTTATTTACCCGCTTACGATGGTTAGATGTGGGGCATATTTCAATTAGCATACAGTATGACAGCATGTTTGCATCATTCATCTGTTTTTGCATTGCACCGGGCTCGGCGCATCATACAAACTGCATTTGTATTTCATTCCAAATTGAAACATGTTAGCTGTAGCATTTCATATCCCATGTTTAGAATAGCCGGAGCCTGCTATAGTTGCATTTTGCATGTGTTGCATTAGGCATTTCTGCATTTAGGATCATGCATTGATTTCTAATCAGTTTTCTGTTTTGGCTTGGAGTACTAGGTAAGTTTTATGCTTTAGCATCCTTGCATGCGTGTGAGTGTTGCCATGATAGCATGCTTTCCATGAGGCTATGTGCTTACGTGATATGACTGCCTTGAATGCCTGTGGGTGGAGGTGAGTTATCTGAATTGGGACAATCATCAATCAATTTTCTAAGCCCACCTGAGGGTGGCAAATCCGCGTTTTTAGCCTACTTGCGGGTAGCACCATCAAACCATTTTCAAATGTTTTGTTCCAATTCAGGCGATTCAGTCTATACTTGTATGCTGCGAGCATCACATAGTAATCTAGGCTAATAACCGGAATAGAGCATACAAGGTTTTCAAAAACAGAGATCATGGTTAGTAGAGCCGGTCTTTGACCGGGCGGAGCGGGGGTGCTCACGATGTGACCTTCCCCAATCGTACCCAAGTTCCCGAGCCAACTTTGTGTGATGACGGATACGTGGCCTTGGCACCGAGTCAGGGTTTCCTAAATTCCCATTTAAAAAATATTAGTGGCGACTCTGTTATCTGGCAAACGCAGTCCATGTTTGCACTTCTTTCTCAAAATCTGTTTTTCTCAAAAAAACGATTGCGGATTTGGACTCTTGGTTCAAGATTAAGAACCGTGACATTTGAGTCCTTGAACTGTAGTGACCCCAATATGAACAGAACGGGACCTAACCCTCCGGGGCGTTCGGGACGTCTACAGTATTATAAACACATATAACTAGTCTATAGATACATATTATATATATATATAACAGAGAAGAAGAAGTTAACTTAACATGTGAGAGATGAAGATGCAAAAATAGTTCAAAACTTTTACCAGGATAGATTGGGAAGAATTAGAGTTATTCATCTCGAACAAATGTTTAAAAAGAAACAACAATGATAGAGACCCCCTTTCCCTCACCCCTTTCCCCCTCTCACTCTCATTGGTTGCTTTTTCTTTTTTCTTTTTTTTTTTCCTGCACATCCAATCACCCCCTGACACATGTCAAAGGGGGTGAGGGGTGCCCCTTTTGAGGGGGTCTAAAGTATTATTCAAAAAGAAAAACCTAAAAATCTCTACACTACCAAAACATCGATAACACAAATGTTTCAAAACCCCAAAATCAAAAAAATAAGTCAATCGAATAAACTAACCAAATACAAACTAATTGAATATAGATCCAAGCAGTTTCATAATTGAAAAGAATAAAAACAATTGAGATCGAATGCAAAATCAAAATGAGTATTGTGTAGCCATGGAAAACTCCTTATCTCGAGTCATTACGAAATGAAGTAGGGCTTCGAATCATCAAATACTTGAATTCAAACGCAAAAATGGGAGAAATCAAACATGTTTAAGAAATGAAAGAGAGATTCAAGCTTCGAACAAGCACAACAAAGCCAGAGAGAGAAGATTAGAATCTGTACCAGAAATGAATTAGGCCTTTGAATTATCAGATACTTGAATTCAAACGCAAAAATGAAGAATCGACCA
This sequence comes from Camellia japonica, assembly GCA_030407325.1. Classification (NCBI taxonomy): domain Eukaryota; kingdom Viridiplantae; phylum Streptophyta; class Magnoliopsida; order Ericales; family Theaceae; genus Camellia; species Camellia japonica. The sequence continues at coordinate 120,977,816 of JAPPVO010000013.1, read as the reverse complement.
CAATGAGAGATAGATTCAAGCTTCGAACAAGAACAACAAAGCCAGAGAGAAAGATTTACAACATAATTATATAAAATCGAAACCCTGTGTTGAATATGAGGGCTCCGCATTGAATCTGTTGATTGGAACCCTTGGAACAAAAGAGTAGGGTTGAGAGAGAGAGAGAGAGTGACAGAGTCGATTGGTTTCCCTCATATTCAAAATAAGGATGCTTCTGTGGGAATATTAGATTGAACAATAAATTTAAAAAAAAAATATATAATATATATAATCACACATTAATTACAAAGTGTGATTAAAAAAAAGAAGATATAATCACATTCAATTAAAAAAGTGTCATAAAAAATAAATACTATCACACTCAATTAAATTAAGTGTGACTAAAATATAATTTGATTTTTTAATCACACTTTCATTAAAAGTGTCATGTTTTAATTTTCTTAAGTGTGATCTTTAAGCATATTTGTAGTAGTGGAATTGACAAATTTTATGATGTGCAAATAGAAAGTGTAATAAAGAAAACAGTGGAAGGACAAGTAAATTGACAATATTTCTTAGACGCTGTGTTTGATTGAGAGATTTAGAAAGTAAAAAGAAAAATAGGTAGATAAAATGTGAATAAAATATACTTATATTCAATTAATTTCACATATATTTTTTCTTTTCCTTTTTAAATTCTTCTCCAAATCCTCAAACCGAAGATAGCGTAAGAGTACTAAATGGTTAAAATATATATAATTTACTAGTTTGTTAGAAAACTCTAGTCTTCTATTTTTCTATTAAAAAAAAAACACTTTTCAACCAAAAAATATAGGGGAAATATCACATTAGTGAAAATTTGAAAAATAATTATAAATTACTGATTTTTATATAAATATTAATAATTAAAATTATAAAATTCCCATTAATATGTAATTTTGTCCCTCTGACATTGTTGGGTGTTATTACCCTATATATATATATATATATAACCAAAATCTATCTGGAAGACACTCCAACTTATGATTTGACATTTTGTGTGTGTGCTGGGCATTCTTAAGCGTGTAATATTTTTTCTATAAAAAAAAAAAAAAAAAAAAAACCGTGAAAATCTCTTTTACTAATTTTTTAACACATTCCATCTATTTGAAACTCAAAAACGTGAAACTCAAAAATTGTTTGGTTTTTGTGTTCTTTCGTCTCTAATAAATTTTTTGTCATGTTTAGGGTTCGTTTGGGATGGGTTAACTTTTTAATTTTTTAACCTTTTTGATTATTTTAACTTAGGATTAAAAAACCTCGTTGGAAGGACTTTAGATTTTTTTGACTTTTTTAACTTTTTTATGAGAGAAAGAATGTAATGATTATGGGTTGGATGTGATATTTTATTTTTTGTGGTAAAAAGCCTATTCTATTTTTTGATATTATTTTAGCCAAAAAAGCCGTAGTTTAGCTTCCAAACGAAGCCATTAATTAATTTTGTAAAAACTTTTTAGATGAGGTGTAATGTAAAAAAAAAAAAAAAATGATTAAAATATAAAAAAATTTACTAAAAATAAAAAAATTTCAAAAAAATAAATTAAACATTTAGCTCCGGAAAAAGTGACTAAAAAATACAACCCCAAACCAACCCGTTGATCTCCTAAAGCAAGTCTAAAGTAATGCAAATTGATATTTATAGTGTAAACAATATCACACATTACTTTTATATTAATATTTTAGAAAATAATATAAAATATATTAATTAATAAGTGAAGTAGCACCTTGCTCCAAGAAAACTTAGATAGCGTTTGGTAGAATTTTAAAATTATGATTGGAGAATAGAGTTGTATTTTGAGTTTGTGAGTTTTGAAATTAAGATTTGAGTGTGAAAAATTTGTTTGGTTATGAGTTTTGAATTGAGTTTGAAATTTTTGTTATGTGACATATGATATGCACGAGTACGAAATAATCTTCTTGTATAATCCTATTGAGCAAGTTTGCACTCCTCCAAACGTTGTCGCTCTATTACCTAAAAACACAAATGTGAGTTAGCTGGCAGGGGTATGCCAAAAACCTCTCCGATGCCTAAGTCAGCAAAATAGATAATAGACACAAAAACTCCGTGTGTTTTAGAGTAAGAATTATATTACTTGTACATAGGTCCTGTCATGAGTTTTTATAGATTCCACTTGGCACGGTCCTAGTAGGACTCTAACTCTCCTTGCAGAGTCTTACTAGGAATCACACTCCCAAAGATAATATCTATCCTGATAACACCCTACTCACTGCCAACTAAGTGAGATGGTTGCAACACTTTACTTAGGCTGGTAGCATGGTCAAGCGAACTCAAAGTAGCCATGTTCTGAGTATTGGACAAAGAAAAATGACGCTCCGCCAAGCTGGACCAAGTTCGATCCTCTGCCTTGGTCATACCCTGGTCCCTTCTGGACCACATATAATCTACCCGGTCCAAGTTTTGGGCCGAATATCAGCTCGGACTAGGACCGAGCTACTCCATATCCTGCCGCGGCCCACAACGCGGCCCAATGACCAAGAGACTGCACCTAGCTCGATCCATTCTAACAAATGGACTTTAGCTCGGCCTAATTTATACATACATTACCCTCTTAATTGCCCTTTAATTCCATCTGCGAAGCATGATTGGGATTACTATCTAACATAGCCGGGATAAATGTACTCAACCGAGATGAGGCCGTTCGTCCATCCTCCCAATCCGCTTGGTTCTAATGTGCCTTATCAATCACCTAGCACGTTCTCTGACACCTCTCTAAACATGGGACACGTGGTAGGGCGCCACTGGCCTTGTACCTATGGTACAGCCGTCACACACCTCAAAAATTTGAAACACCTCACTGTCTTTTTACCTTTTCCCAAAAACATACTGTTACTTTCACTGTACATCCTCACACTCTCATCTCTATACTGCCTACTATTCATCTTCTTCGCCTTGAAGACCCTTTGATCCAAAGCCAAACTACTCAGATTTACCTGTTGTTGCATCCAATCAATACTGCAACTTTGCACTCGAGGTCTTGCGATCATCCATCAAAGCTATCCTACTGTTCAAAAAGCCCCGGATCTAGGCTTCAAATCTGTAAGTATCTTAGACCTTCCCTCTTACTCCATGAACACTCAAGGTGTTAGTGCTTTAATGTTTGAATAGCCCTTATTTATAGGTTAAAAATAACTTAATCGTACATTTGAACCAACAAAAGAGCTTAAATATGTACTCGCCATGGTCTAAATACCACTATAAGCTCTTAAAATCATAACTGCTGAAATGGATCCCTTCTGGAAAGAACTTGAGTTGCCCTTAGATAGCGATTTTGATCCAAAACTGTAGTATGGCTGAACTAAAAATCGGTTTGATCATATACTTAGCTTTGATCGAACTAAGATTCACCTAACCAGGCTAAAAACCTCATCCATCTCCACAGCCGAGCTATGACCACATTAGTTGACGACAGATTCCGTTTGCCAACCGAGATAAACCCACGTTGCTCCCTCGTTTCAAACCGCGCAAACACCTAACCATCTAGGCTTAAACTGTTTAAAAGAAGGGCAAAATGGAAAATTTATATTATTTTTGTACTCGATTTTTGAAAAGAGACTAATATTTTGGGACAATGTAAAATGGAACAAAGGACTAATATTTTGGGACGGAGGGAGTACATAATTTACTTGTAGAATGATATAACAGTGACAAACACTACAAAAAATTAAGATTTTAGAAATTAAAATTTAGGGACAAAATTATTTTTTAGGGACTAAATATTTTTGTTGCGAAAAGTGTTATTATTATATTTTTAGCAACAAAAATTGGACATTAGTGATGAATTATTATCTTTTTGGGACTAAATTTTTTGTCTCAAAAAATAAACTATTTTGAGACCAAACAAAAGATACCAAGAAGAGGTGGAAGCGAGAAGCAGGAAGCATCACTAAATTCATAACAAGAGATACCAAGAGGAGGAGGCGGAAGCGAGAAGCAGGAAGCAGCACTAAATAAAAAAAATACAGAAAACAAATATTGAAAACTTAACTTATTAATCTTAACTTAAAACTTACAATTGTTTACTGGAATGAAGCAAGTAGTTCTTCAAAATACATAGATTTGCAGAAAATAAAATTACAGAGATAGTTTTTTGAAATGCTGAACTCTCAATTTTTCTAACTCTGCCTATCTATTTACTAGGTTCACAAATTTATAAGCCAAATAAAGTAACTATGCAGCTTGTGACTAGTGGCTGGAAAAGCATGATGGAGCACATGGATGCTGTAGAGATCCTAAATTTGGGTAATTACATGTGTAACCCTGAGACTTAGGTTAGTAGCATTTTAGCCCCTAGTTTCGTAAAAATCTGCGAAGTGGCCCAATAAAGGATAATTTTCATGTATATTATCATAATTAAATCATAGAACACAACTTTATAATTGGAATACCCTAAAACTTGGTTTTTATTTATTTACCTCCTAGTTTATAAATCAATTCATACATTTTATCTTATTTCTATTTTTGTTTTTGTTGTTCTTTCATTTATTATTTTTTATTTTGAATATTTATTATTTATTTGAATAGAATATTATTATTTATTTGAATATGTACATAGGTGCGATAAATAATATTTTGGTGAAAAATTGGTTGAAAAACAAAATAAAAAAATATCTAGATATTTAGGCCTTCCTTAGTCATTAAGTTAGGACCCAAGCTTATTTCCTATAAATTAAGAGCCTTGTCTCAATTCCACACATACACACATATCAATAGCCAAGGAGAGGGTGAGAGAAGGAAAGTGTGATTAGGGAGAAGTAGAGAAGAAGAAAAAAAAGAAAAGGAAGAAAAATGGTGCATTCTTGAGTCAAGGTAAGAACACTTCTTCCCCTTGTCTTCTCCAATTCCTTCACCATCCCATCCTATTGTTAGATGCCCTCTTGTGTTGCATATTAATGGGAAATAGGGTTTTTGATGTATATAAGAGTGTGGGTTTGATTTAGTGACTTTGCCTTACAAATTTGTCAAATTAGGCACTGCTGTAACTTCTCTAATTTAAAAGAAATATCAAATTTATTTATTTCTTCAATCTGAATTTACTGTAGGCTATTTGGTATGTTTAGAGCTTGTGGTAATTTTATTAGCCCCTAATTGTGTGTTTTAGGGCTTGGATACTTTGTTTAAAAATCTGGTCCTGAGTCTCTGAAAAATAGTCCACTTCTTGCAATTTTATAAAATTCCAGAAAAATCATCTCAGGTTGGTTCTTTTACACAAATTTAGGATTTTGAGTCCTATTTTCAATGGAATTTATTTGGGTGAAAATTATTGGGTAGATTGAGAGGAAAGCTAGTTTTCCCAATGGGTGACAAATCTGGACAGGTTTTCGAATATAGCTTGTAGATAAATTTCTGGAGGTGCTATGCACATTCTGTGAATTGGAATTGAAACTAGACAGGTTAATTATTATTTCTGTGCAATTTCAGCCCCTAATTTGACCTAGAAGTATTTTTCCCAAGGCACTCTTGTTAGCCCTGCAGAACCGAACAGTGCTGGAAATGGTGTTTTGTTGTGTTGTTTGTCTCTAAGTATTTTAAAGCATACCTAATGTTATTTGCTTGCCTTACCATACCTATGTATGATTATCATGGGCTATATTTCATTTCTTATGTTTGTCTCATGCTCTTTTATATTACCGAATTACCGAATGTGACTAGCTTGCTTGGCGAAAGATCTAATAAATGGGAAATGGAAAGGGGTTGGTAATGGGTGACGTTCACCCTTGTGCTTCAGAATGATTTATGTAATAAGCATGTGAATGGAATTAAAACCAAATGAGTTAAGTCTTGCGCAAGCGATCTAAGCGAGCCCTTAGGTTGACACGGATGTATTCAGACTCTATGCGGTGGTTTCAGGGTGTAAGCGAGCCCTTTGGTATGGTATGTGCAGGGTGTAAGCGAGCACTAGGCACGATTTGGTATGGTATGTGCAGGGTGTAAGCGAGCTCTAGGCACGATTTGGGTGTAAGCGAGCCCACTTGTTTGGCCGTCCCTTTTGAGGTCCATCAATGTCATTGACTGGTAAATAACTGGGAGGTGGGCATAGATGGTAAGGTCTGCAAAGCAGCAAAAGGGGAGTTTTGAATAGTCCAGTGTTCAATCCTTGTGGTCGGGTAGAAAGATCTCTTTGGGGGATTCTAGTCGTCTAGTCTAACTACTAATTCATAGAACCTTGTTGTAATATTGTAAGTTATGTTACCCAATTTGTTATGTGTATGGTTTATTGGTTGATAGAAGATATGGGGTGTGTGTGTTTTTACTAGGCATTCCAAGCTCATGGCGTGTCATGCCAGGTGATGAAGCAGCTTACAATGGTGAAGGTTATTTTGAAGGCAAATAAGATGAAGTGTTGGAGCTGTGGTCCATTTGAAGACTTAGACTAGTTTTTTTTTTTTTTTCCTTTTGACTTTTGGTTTGGCAATGTTTTGGTAATCCTGTAATGGAACATAAACGAATTATCTGTGATATTAACTCTGGTCATATATGTATATTAAGATATTTTGGTTATCTATCATACTTGTGTTGTATTATTGTACGTATTTAACAGCCCAGAAGTTGGGGCGTTACAGATGCTGTCTGAATCTTTCGGCCAAATTACTAAAGTTGATTGAAGCTTTTGGCTTTGATGACTTTGTCTGATTGGTGAATAGAATGACTTTGACTTTTACTATTCATAACTTTCGATGGCATGTGACTGATGGAAATCAATATATAGACAAAATAACAGCTTTTCTCAAAAGATGAATAGAAAGTGAAGCTATAATGCATATATATTGAATCCAATGTTGATAAGTTGAACAATTGACTAGGCATATGGATCCTGAGCATTTTGAAATTTGGGTCCATATGGATTTTGAGTAGTTGAACCTTCAGAAGAGTTTGAACTGTCTGAACTTTCTTCTGAATCACTATTATCCGAATCTGACTTGGCTTGGGCCAGAAAGAGACGAGCCATTTGGAGAAGCTCATCCTTGGATGACTTGGATTTAGGCTTAACCTTGGACTTGGATTTTTCCTTTGATTTGGGCTGATTAGTGATGGGCTTTGCTGACTTGGACTTAATCTTTGACTTGGATGACTTGGGCTTGGAAGAACTGGATGTTGGGCTTCCAAGATTGACTGGAGGAAGTTGGCTTCCTTGTGTTAATGCAGTAGCTATGATCTGTTGAGCTTTAACCATAGTAGGAGTTGGAGCATATATGTTGATTGAGAATTCAGCTTGAACAATTTCAACAATGCGTGGAATTTTGAAATTATCCCACCATTTAACCATATGTTGCCGGTAAATAACATCATCAGAAATCCCATATTGCCATTTGAATATCCAAGGGATTTTGTATTTGGATATAAAAATAAGCAATGGAGGAAATTTCCGTTGCTGTGGAGTGAATGAGAAAACAGTGGAGAAATAGTTGACTTGTTCCATTATAATAGACGGGAAGATTTCGGGAATGGCGCCATACTGAGTCTACCATCGCAGAAACCAGGTAGGTAATTCAGATTTGAACTTTTGATCAAATTGAAGAAACCAGGAGTGACTATTTGACTCATTTTGATACAAGAGAACTTTGAACCAAGCATCAATGTAATCATAGTAACTGTATTGAATTGAATGACCAAGCAAATCTCTTAGGTGGTAAGGAGAACTCCAATCAATCAGAGAAACAAAGTTGTGAATATAAAGTGAATGATACACAATTTTACTTGTGTAAGTACGATCATAAATGGGTTTAATCACAATAGATTGATTGTTAAACATGATATCTTTATAGAAGGTAATTGTCTTTTCTGGATGGAGAGGAATAAAATGCCATCTAGGAGGGAAATAAGATTTTACCAGATCATGAACAGTATGACTCTTTGGGTGACTGGGTTCTTTGAAAAAGAGATTATTAGTAGCAGATTTAACATGATCAGACCGAGCAGATTTAATAGGGTTAGGAGGATAAGGAGTAACTGCTTGACTAGATGAAGCAAAAGGATCAGTAGCTAAAGCAGATGTATAACTAGGCTTAGGAATGTTACCAAGAATTTGGTAACGATTAACCAATTCAGTAGGGTGATATTTGGTGACTAACTCCAAAGGAGGAGGAACAAAAGGTTGACTAGATGGGACCAAGGCTTTAGAATGAGGCCTGGGACGAGACATATGTGGAATAGGAAAATAAAATTAGCATCCACAGAGGATATCTAATTGATCAGTATGTGAATGTAAACAGTTAATATAATGAGAAAGTTGCTGGCGTTGAGCTTTAATCCGATGGAACTGAATATATTGAGCACGTTTAGTGGGTAAATGGGTTGTTTTGAGAAAAGCAAGGCGAGCAGCAGTATGCTTAATCAGGGATTTGTAGTGTTTAATTCTATGTTTATGGTATGAAATAGAGGGAATAGGCATTATCCATCCTATAAAAATTCTCTGATAAGAAAATCAGGAATAAAATTTTGACAACTAGGAATATATTCAATATAAAAATTAAAAATACTTAATATAGATTGCCAACGGGCAAAAATTTGCTTACTAGTAAGATTTTGAACATCTTTTTCTAAAATATACTTAGCAGATTTACAATCAACACGAAGTAAAAATTTTTGATTTAAAATATTATCTTGAAATTTACTAATACATAAAATAGTAGATAAAATTTCTTGTTTAATAATACTAGAATTCTTTTGTGCTTTATTCCAGACACCAGAATGAAATCGAACAATTTGTTCAGATGACTGAGGAGTGATTTTTTGAAGAAGGATGCCACCATAACCAATATCAGAGGCATCAGTTTGAATAATTTTAAAGGAATTTTTAGTAAGAATACCAAGACAAGGAAGAGACTTTACATATTGTTTGACTTGTTTAACAATAGCAGTATGAGTAAGAGACCAAGGGGGAGGATTGTCCTTTAACCGATCAAATAAGGGTTGACAAGTTTTCCGAAGGTCTTTATAAAATTCAGCAATATAATTAAGTGATCCTAGAAAACATTGTAACTGGGTTTTCTCTAGAATTTCATCAGGAAATTTAGAAGCAAATTCAATAGAGCGACTAATTGGTAAAATTGTATTCTGATGAATATCATATCCTAAAAATCTGACTTTAGTTTGAAACAATTTAATCTTAGGGGCAGATATGACTAGACCATGACTTTTAATAGTATAAAAGAAAGAGGTAAGATGTTTCCAATGTTCACTAATTGATTTTGAAAAAATGAGAATATCATCTATATAAACTATGGAAAAATGACTAAAGGGATTGAAAATGTCATTCATTATATTTTGAAATTCACTAGGTGCATTTTTTAGTCCAAAGGGCATGACATTCCATTCATAGTGACCAAAGGGTGTAATAAAAGTAGTTTTATATCTATCTTTAGAATGAATTTGGATTTGCCAAAAACCACTTTTTAAATCAAATTTACTAAAAATGACAGGTTGACTAAGTCTTTTGATTCAGTCTTTTTTATTAGGAATTGGATATCTAATCCATTCTAAAACTTTATTTAATGGTTTATAATTTATAACTAGGTGTGGGACACCTCGTTCTAATTCAGCATTTTTATTAACATAAAAGGCGGGGTAGGACCAAGGTGATTTTTAATGACTAATAATCTTATTTTTTAATAATTCATTGATTTCTTTTTTACATATTTCAACTAATTCATAATTCATTTGAATAGGTCTAGATTTAGTAGGAATTTGTCGTTCATTAAAATTTTTAATATATGGAAGTGTAACTATATGTTTTTTCCTATGCCAAAAGGCAGTGGGTAGAGTTGAACAAACAGTTGTTTCTAATTTTAATTTAAATTCTTCAATTTGAGATATAAGAATTGGGTCAGTTAATTGTTGTTCAATTCTTTTGTAATTAACTTCTTCTTTAAGAAATCTTAACTGACGAGTTAATCTATTAATAGTTTGGGAAATAGAACAATCTTTTAATTGATGTAATTCAAGAGCTTCAGGAGGAAATAAAAATTTAAAAGTAACTGTTTGGCCAAGGGCTTGAGTAGTTATTTCTTGAGTGGAAGTAGTAAATGGATATAGCAAGAATATAAATGGTGTTCCTAAAATAACTTTATCAGTCATATTTTGGACTAAAATAGCGATCCCGGTATTTCCTTACTGTATTTGTCGTATTCCGGACCTTGGTTCCGTGGAGTTGGCAGTTGTATCCATTTTATTGTCATCCTTTGATTCAATTTCTTGAGTTTTAGAATGTGTCGGGCTTGTTTCGAGCAGGTGGGTTGAGCCTTGGTCTAAAATCATGTTTCTGTGTTTTGGTCGTTCCGCTTGAGCGGGCCTTGGAGCGCTCAAGTGAATATTGCCCACTCCCAGTATTTTGGTGCCCTGCAAAACTTCTGCAGGTTGGTTTTCTACGCTCGAGCGGGATTGTTGGCGCTCAAGCGGCTAGTACTTTTTGCATAAGTTTTGGAAGTTAGACATTTGCGCCCGAGCGGACTGGTTTTTCACGCTCGAGCGGATGAGCTTTATTCTTGTGTCTAGGCGCTCGAGCGGGAATTATTGCGCTCGAGCGGACCATGGTTTTTGTTCTTGACGCTCGAGCGTTGTGTTTTACGCTCAAGCGAGAATGTCGTATAACAGAGCGCAGCTGGACATTTTTGAATCATTTTCTACACATCCTTTCTCTCTCTTACTTTTCCAAAAAGCTATTTTGAGAGCTTCTCTCTCTAGAAACTCCTTTCTCTCTAGGGTTTGATCTAGTTAGAGTGCTTCCTTTACCTTCGGCCTTTGTAAAAGTTGTGTTGATCGTCGAGGGCTACGTTTTGATCCGAAAATATTGAGTATTGGAGCACGTTGAGTTTCTTCATCTTCTCCGTTGGGTGTCATCTTTTGAGGTAGGGATAACCTACTCCATCTTATGAACTTTGTCTTTGAATTTTAGCATTTTGATATGTTGGGGGTTGTTGGGTAATTTTTGAGAAAGTTTGGGCCTTTGTGTGATTTTACAAAAGTTGGGGTTTAAATTATATAAAACATATATGCAAGTTAAGCATAGAGAAATGAAATTAATGTTGGAACATTGATGGAAATGGAACCTTGGGATTGTGTTGTGAATAATGGTATGTTGCACTAATTGGTTTAATTAATTAAGGTATGTAATTAATTAAAGAAAATGAGGAATTGAGTTGAGAATGTTGAAATGGGGAATGTATGGGACTAAAGGGTGTAGTTGAATCATTCATTGCTCACCTAGTTGAAATATTGATATTATCCATTGTGCATTTATTTTTATGTTTAGAAATAATTGCTTTGGACTATCGGTAGAGGGTAGTATTGATTGCTGTAGACAATGCATGATGATTAGGCAAACTAAAACTAATCAATTGGATGTGTCATAGAGTATAACGGTTGATAGAATACATTAACTTCATGTATTGGTAGATTGCGCATATGACCAATGTGTTTATGTGCATTATGTGTAGACGGTTGATAGAATACATTAACTTTATGTATTGATTGATTGCGTATATGATTCTGTGTTTATATGCATTGCTTGTGTATGGGAGGAGATGGGGGATGTACTCCACGGTTTAGGGGAAGATGGGGGATTTACCTCTAAACCGGTTAATGGTTAAGGGAAGATGGGGATGACCCAGGGATGCAGCTCATATGCTCTCCCATTGAAGTGTTGATACAGCTCATATGCTTATCTATTGAAGTGTTGATATAGCTCATATGCTTATCTTGTGGTAGTAGTGATATAGCTCATATGCTTATCTATTGAGATGTTTGTTTAATTGATATAGCACCAAAATGCATATCATTTATGAAGTATGGAAGTGGTTTATGTGTTATGATACAACACCAAAATGTGTATCCACCTTGGATTTCGAAAGTGTTCTAGTGATGACTATAATCTCATCAAAGGTTTTGGCCAGAGTACTGAGCCTTGTTTTCAAACTCAATATTGAATAAGAAATGGAAAGTGAATTGTAACATAGACTTGATTGTCATGGAATTGTAATAAGATGTAAATAAATGTATAAGTGTTGACCATCTATTAACTGCTAATATTTTAGTCATTGTTTATAGTTGGTTTAGTGTATTTCTACTGGGCTGTGGCTCACCCTATATGGGGCACCATTTTCAGGTACATAAAGCATGCCACCTCCAAGGACATCGCTTGGGAGGCTAGAGGCAGGCAGACGTTTGTGGTTTTGGTTATCTTTTGCTGTATTACATGTAATTTCAAGCCAAGGGCTTAATGTGCATTTGAGTTAGTACTCTCCTCTTTGTAACCAAGTGTTAGCTTGGAAAACTGTAAGCCCATAGGGCATTTGATTCTGTGGTTAACATGTAATGCTTCTTGCAAGGAATTACTCTGTGGAATAGAATGATGTTTGTTTCTTATATCAATGCATGTCTATATTGATGGGTTTAATGTTATTATTTTGAGGGCGTTACAAAAACAAAAGTTGTTTTAAAACAAACATTATTCTGGCAAATATGAACTTGTGGTAATTTATATTTTATGTGCATTTGACTACCATTAGCAGAAGTTAATTTTTCACTAGTTTTTTCATAATATTTAGTAGGAATTAATCATTCTTGAATACAATTAAGATCAGCACCAGTATCAATAAGAGCAATAACTTCTAATTCAAAATCATCAATTACTAGTTTAATTTTGGAGTACCATTTTTGAATATGTATTTTATTGACAAGATTCAATCTTTTGTTTTCATGATCAGAGGAATGAGTGGATCGATTATCAAATAAAAAATATTAGGATTAGATTAGTATGTTCAGATTCATTATCAGATTCTTCTGGGGAATGGCATCATTAGCTTGGAAATTATCTAAACTTTTATTAATTTTTAAAACAGTAATTTCATCTTCTAATAATTTATCTTTATTTTGTAAATCTTTGATTTGATTAATTTCTTATTGTAAATCTTGAAGAGTAATGTCTTCTGATTTATTTTTAAATCTTTCTAAAGTTTTAGATAAACTAATAATTGGTTTGTCAGGTTTCAATTTCTTATCAGTTAATAAAGATTTTAATTTAGCAGTATATTTCTGTTTTAATCCTGGATCCTCTAATCGACTAATTAATTCAATAAGGGCATTTTCTTCTTGATGTTGTTTGGTAAGGACAGTGAGTTGTTTAATTGGTTTACAACAAACATCATTACATCCTAATTCAATATTATTATCAGAATTATTACTAGGTGAATGGTAATCAGAAGATGTATCCTAAGGATTACTAGAATTATTATCAGAATTACTAGTAGATTGGTTTAATTGGAAGATTTCAAATAATTGATTATTTGATTCATCATTGATTTGGAGTTGATTAACTTTTTTTTTTAATTATTGTTTTTCTTTACATTTATTAAAATAATGACCCTTTTTTCCACAATTATAACAAGTAATATCCTTAGTGCATTTAGATTTTGGATGTGGTTTCTTATAATATGTCTTTTTGGGTTTAGTATATAATTTATCAGTTCATTTGGAAGGTGAATAATTCTTTCCATATTTAGTAGAATATTTTGAAGAAGACTTATGTTTCTTGTATTTATGTTTTTTACGGCGAGAAGGTGCTACTGGAGGTAAACTATATTGTTCGCAAAAATTACCTAATTCATATTTAGCTTTATGTTTATCTTTAGCAGCTTTTTGACTAAGTTTAAGATCAATACACATTTTTAAACCTTCTTTTTGAATAGTACTAATAATATCACCATAAGTTAAATTATTATATTCAATAACACCTGTAGGTTGACTAAGTACATCCCTAATTTTGTGGGCAAAGAGACTAGATAATCCATTAATAAATTTTTCTTTCCAAAATAATTTAGTACAATCTTCTCTTAACATAACTCTAGAGGTAAAGACATCTTTATACCATCTAAAATCACTTAATGTAGGACAAGTAAGATTACTAAGTTGATCATGTATACGAGAATAAATATTAGTAGGAATACCTATAAAATGTCGAACTATGGTATAAATTAAGGTATTAATACCATCAGGTTTATAGTAGCCAATATTTTCATCAAATATAGGTAAATCATTTTCATCTTTTTGACTTGCATGTAAAATCGATTCTCGTTGATCTTCAGTAAGATATTTTTCCCACCAAGATTTGATCATGCCAGTAAAACTAGAGGTGATCAATGAGACAATTTCAGGTTGAGTATAATCAGGGTAATAAGATAACTATTTGCAACCATGGATAAATGATTTAATTTTTGAAGGATTTGATTTTCACTAAGACCATCGATATTCCATTCGTATAACTTTTTAGCAGATACAGAAAATTGATTACTAAGATTAGTTTCTTCATGTTGGAGATCAGGTGGTGTGGGATGAGAATACCAATTTTTGGTAAGAGTGGTTGGAGTAGGTTTAGAATAATGAAGTTTATTAAGATTAGTCGATTGAAATTGTTGAGCTAAGATATTAATTTCATTATCAGTTGTATCAGTTTCTGATTGAGTAGAAATAGGTTCTAGAGTAGGTTGTTGATTTAAAACAGTAAGACCTTTTCATTAGAAGGAGAAGCCTTTTCACTAGCTAATTTAGAAAATAATTGTTCTATAACTTTAACAGTAGAATTATCTTGAGTTATTAGACTATCTCGTTTAGACCAATTACTAGGTAAATTTAATATTGGTTGGTCTAAAGTTTGTTTACTAGAAGAGGTGTGATTAGCCGAATAATCTTCTAAGTTGGTTTCTATCTTAACTAATTGTTTACCAATAAGTTTTAGACATTGATTGGTATAATTATTTTGTTCAATAACTTTTTTGATTTCAGGGTCAGTGCTAGTTAATTTAAAAGGAGAAGCTTGAATAGTAGATCCTTGATGTTCTATAATTATGGTAGATAAGGGAGGATGACTAGAACTAACAGTAGTAGTAAGAGAAGTTTTCCATTTATGTTTTGTAATTGTTTGAACTTCTTTATAATGGTCTTCTAAATATTCAAAGAAAGGAATTTCAATTTTATGTTCAATCATAAATTTGTACAATTTACGAGTAATTTTAGATTGTTGATCAGAATCATATTTAAGCCTATAAGTATGACGTTTGGTTTTATTAATTTTAGATTTAGATTCAATGTGTAATTTATCAAGATCAGGAGCAAAAGGTTTACTAATGGTCATTAATTGAGGATTGATTGGAGGTATAACTTCGAAATCAGTTTGGGTTGGAGAATCTTGAGATTCAGTGTCATCTTCAGGTAAATGTGTTTGTTGAATAAACTGGTTTACTAATTTGAGAAGTAGTGGAGTTATCTACGCCTTTCATTTTACTATGGGAAGTTTGATCAATATGAATTTGACTATTTTTTTTGAATAAAGGTGTATTAAATATTTCATCTTCAGTTTCAACATCAGTAGGTATGCTAGAAGTACTATGACGAGGAGATTGAGATCAATTAAATTTAATCCTAACAGATCCATCAATGAATTGTTGAATATCTTGACAAGTAGATTGTCGCTGATTATGTTTGTAATTTTCATTAACTGTAATCCATTGGTCGGGGAGAGTAATATTTTTCCATTCAATCATTTGAGGAATATTTATATTAGTATCATTATTACTACTTTGGATTAGTAAGGTTTTATCTTTAGGACTTTTGTGTAAGGTTTGAACATTCAAATTAGTTTTAATACATTTGTAATGAACACGATAAATTAAAGCAACATTATGAACCTTTTCTTTCATATTTGTAAATGAGCCATGTAATTGAATATTGAGAGTTAAAGCATATAATATATGAGGGTCTCTAAGACTAAGAGTGAAATCAGGAAAACAATTAAAATTGACGGGTCTTTTGTGAAAACCAGTTTCCATAATACCCATTAAGCTATCATTATAGTCAAGAAAACGAGCATCTCTTAAGCATAGTAAAACAGAAGTATTTTTACCTTGTTGTGTTAATGGTTTGATTCCAACTTGAATTAACCCTAAATGAATAAAATTATGACCAGTTTTCAAATGACGTTTAATAGTATTAGCATCAAATAATTGACATATTTCTCTAGGTTTTTCTAAAGCATAGACTTGTTCTAAAGTTTTAACATGAAGATTAACATTAAACTATTTTGAGACCAAATAATTTTGTCCCTAAAAGTATATTTATTAGTGACATTTTCAAACTTTTGTCGCTAAAAACCTTATTTTTGACTTTTCGGGACAACCTTTTAGCAACTATCCTTATGACGATAGAAATTAGTCCCTAAATGTTTTTTGCAACAAAATTTTCACTTTTAGAGACTAAAAAATTTAGTTTCTAAAACTCTTATATGTCGTAATGATAAGTCTTGTAATTTTAACTGAAACTATCAATATAATAAGAGAAAGGGACCATCATTGTTGGTGAAAGCCTCAACGTGAGATATAAGGGTGTGTTTGTTTAAACGGACTGGATAAGGGAGAATTAGAATCCATCGGATTGTAATCCTAGGACTATTTGTTTGGATAGGATAGGTATCCCATGTTTGTTTAGTCATGAGATTAGATGTCAAGAAAGAACTATTTAGTTAGATAGGATATGAATCCTATGTTTGTTTGAGATATTATGGAGAAGGATAAATGCTCAAATGGCTATTTTATCTTTTTCAATTATTTATTAAGTAATAGCAATATTAAACATATTTTTAATATTTTAATTATTTTTAACAAGATTAAATAAAAATTTATTTTATTATTTTACATAATTAAATAAATTTATTTTTTTAAAATTAAATAAATTAAATATCAATAAAAATATGTAAGTGTTTGTTGATTAGATATCTGGAAATGACTATTTTTAGTTAATCCAATATTTGGTTAGACGGACAGGATAAGAACAAATGAGCAAAATACTATTTTACCCTTTTTCAATTGTTTACTAAGTAATAGCAATGTTAAACATATTTTTAATATTTTAATTATTTTTAGCTAGATTGAATAAAAATTTATTTTATTTTATTTTTACACAATTAAATAAATTTATTTTTTTTAAATTAAATAAATAAAATAGAAATAAAAATATATGTTATTTTTTTGATTAAAATTTTAAATAAGTTTATTTTAAAAAATAATAATAATTAAATAATGAAATTAAATAAAACATCTATTAAAATTTAAATAATGAAATTAAATAAAATATAAACAAAATTTTAAAATAAAACATCAATAAAATATATAT
Source organism: Camellia japonica (assembly GCA_030407325.1). Classification (NCBI taxonomy): domain Eukaryota; kingdom Viridiplantae; phylum Streptophyta; class Magnoliopsida; order Ericales; family Theaceae; genus Camellia; species Camellia japonica. The sequence goes on along the minus strand of JAPPVO010000013.1, from coordinate 120,960,619 downwards.
AAAAAAATATATTAAAAAATTAAATAAATAAAACGTCAATAAAAAGTTAAATAAAATTATTTTATTTTTAAATGAGACATTTAAATTTTACTAAATATAATACATAATTAAATAATAGATGGTCAAAATGATCATTTTATCACCTAATCCCATGGGATTGTTATCCTATGAAAATTGTCCCACACCCCTCCCCCCCCCCCCCGGCCCCGCTCGACAATGTAATCCCACATATGGAGGATAAGGAGTCCGGCCAGACTCCATCTCCAGCGGATTAAAAAAAAAAACAAACACCGGATAAAATGCTTTCAATGGATTACAATCCAAACAGTGTTTAGTCTCCCCTAATCCCCTAATCAAACGCAACCTAGGGCCATGTTTGTTTGGGTGGACATGAGCTTGGGATTGAGCTAATAGTCCAATAAAATTATTAATCTGATATTTGGTTAAACAATTTAAGTACGGGCTAACAATCCATCCGGATATGGTATCCCACATATGATGGACTATTCAATGTCACTGAGGGGGATGAGATATAAATTGGAGGACTAGCCAAAGTCTGGACTATTAGTCCCTTTTTATAATTCTAACTCAATCCAAACATAGGATAGAAAATACAATCTAAAGGGCTTTGTAGTTCAGGACTATTAGTCATGGGAATACTAATCCAACCTAATCTAGTTCGCCCAAACAAACATGGCTTAAGGGTGTGTTTGATTGGATGGACTGGATAAAGGGAGATTAGAATCCATCGGACTTGAATCCTGGAACTGTGAATCCCCCGAAATATTTGGTTGGATTGGATGTGTATCCCGTGTTTATTTTCTCATGTGATTAGATGTCTGGAAATGATTATTTTTAGTGAATCCAATGTTTGATTGGACAGACTGGATAATGATAAATGAACAAAATACGATTTTATCATTTTTCAATTGTTTACTAAGTAATAGCAATATTAAACATATCTTTAATATTTTAATTATTTTTAGCTAGATTAAATAATAATTTATTTTATTTTATTTTTTACACAATTAAATAAATTTATTTTTTTTAAATTAAATAAATAAAATATTAATAAAAATATATGTTTTTGAGTACCAACATATTTTAAAAAACAGGTGCAGATGCTAACTGGAAGGGCCGCAGCCCTGAACAGGTTCATCAGCAGAAGCTCAGACAAGTGCAAACCTTTCTTCAACTTAGTGAAGAAAGCCACAGACTTTCTTTGGACAGAGGAGTGCGAAGAAGCATTAGCCGATCTGAAGAAGTACCTGACCACAGCTCCAGTTCTTTCGAATCCAGAACCCGGGGAGGAGCTGTTCCTGTACTTGGCAGTTTCAGAACATGCGATAAGTGCAGTATTAATCCGAGAAGAAAAATGGGAGCAAAGGGCTGTTTACTATGTAAGCAAAACCCTAGCCGACGCAGAAACGAGGTATCTACCCTTAGAGAAATTGGCACTGGCTTTAGTAATGGCTTCAAAGAAGTTGAACCATTACTTCTAGGCCCATAAAATCGTGGTACTGACAGAACATCCATTGAAGTCCCTATTGCAGCAGGGAGACTTAACAGGAAGAATAGCCAGATGGGCAGTCGCCCTAGGCCAGTATGATTTGGAGTACAGGCCCAGAACAGTAATCAAAGGTCAGGTTTTGGCCGACTTCGTGGCCGAGTTCACGCCAGAATCCATCGAACATCGGGCTCCGTTGAGCCAAGATAAACGATGTCCAAACAAGCGAGGAGAAGCCCAGCCAAAGACAAAAGAACAAAGGAAAGAGGACAAACTCAGACCCTGCAGCATTTACATCGGCGACTCATTTCGACTGTTTGTTGTGGGAGTTCAAACCGACAAGGAGTGGGGGCAGGAGTAGTACTGATATCCCCAGATGGGCAGGTACTAGAACAATCGATTCGTTTGGGGTTCAAGGCCTCAAACAATGAAGCAGAATACGAAGCACTCATTGCAGGACTAAAACTGGCAGCAGTAGTACAAGCAGATGAGGTAATAGTTTTTTGTGATTCACAACTGATAGTCAATCAGGCAACAGGAGAATATGCAGCCCGAGATGAAAGAATGTCGGCATATGCAAAGGAGGTCATCAGGTTGTCGGCCTTATTCCAGAACTGCCGACTACTCCAGGTAAGCCGAGATGATAACAGCCACGCCGATGCGTTGGCCAACCTAACTAGTGTAGTACAACCTGGAAAAACAAGAACAATAATGATTGACTACTTGTCGGGCCCGAGCATTGAACCAGTAACCACAGAGCATGAAGCAATGTGCGTAGACATAGGATCAAGCTAGATTGACGCAATTGTTGCGTTCCTAAAAGAAGGAAAACCGCCAGATGACCGCAAGGAGGCACACAAGATCAGATTGAAGTCGGCAAGATTCAGTCTGACAGCAGAAGGACATCTCTACAGAAGGTCATTCACTGGACCCCTTTTAAGGTGCGTACACCTTTTACAAGTCGAAGATTTTTTATATAAAATACATGAAGGAATTTGTGGAAGCCACGCTGGGGGCAGATCACTCGCCCATAAGGCCATCACCCAGGGGTATTGGTGGCCTTACATGCAGAAAGATACAGAAGCCTATGTAAAGAAGTGTGAACAATGCCAAAGGTTTGCACCTCTGATACACCAGCCAGCAGCAGACTCAAAACCCTGTATCTAGTCCTTGGCCATTTGCCCAATAGGGCATGGATCTCGTCGGGCAACTGCCTGAAGCAACTGGATAAAGGAAGTACTTGCTGTAGCAACAGATTACTTCACTAAATGGATAGAAGCTGAACTTCTTGCCAAGATCTGAGATGTGGACGTGAAGAACTTCATTTGGAAGAACATCATCACCAAGTTTGGGATTCCAAGAGCAATTGTTGCAGACAACGGAACTCAATTTGACAGTAAGCTAGTCAAGAACTTATGTGCAAAGTTCAAGATCAAGAACTACTTTTCAACCCCAAGCTTTCCACAAAGCAATGGACAAACAGAAGCATCCAACAAAGTAATTCTGGATGGGATAAAGAAGAGGCTATAGGCAGCAAAAGGAAGTGGGTAGACGAATTGCCTAATGTACTCTGGGCATATCGAACTACGCCGAGAAGATCAACAGGGGAATCTCCCTTTGCCATGGCTTATGGCACAGAAGCAGTCATTCCGCTGGAGGTTGGCATCCCTGGGATCAGAACCCAGGGGGTAGAGAACGGGGCTAATGATGTACTCTTAGCCCGAGATCTAGATCTTCTAGAAGAACGAAGGGAGAAAGCTGCAAATCAGCTCGCATCATACCAGCAACAGCTTGCTAGAGCTTACAACAAGAAGGTTAACCCAAGAGAATTTCAGATTGGCGACCTCGTCTTAAGAAAAGTCGTTGGTAACAAGAAGGATCCCAGAGAGGGCAAGCTTGGCCCAAATTGGGAAGGACCCTACAGAATCATCTCGGTGCTGGGCAATAGGGCATATCGGCTTGAAGATAATGAGGGCAAAGAGTTGCCAAGACCTTGGAACACCTGCAATCTGAAATTTTTCTATCATTAGAATTTCTTTGTTCTTTTGAAATTTGCCGAAGTAAATAAATAAAGATTCAGCTAGTTCTCTTTTCAAGATACTTGACATTGTCTCTAGAATACATGCATAATGAGAACCCAAGTGGAACTCAGGTTTACATTAGGGGGCAGAGAGAAGAAGAATATATTTAACACTTGTTGAAATTTGTGGACAATTTACAAGTTGAAGTGAAACCGAAATCGTTGTTTAACACTTGTTGAAATTTGTGGACAATTTACAAGTTGAAGTTAAACCCAAATCATTGTTTAACACATGTTGAAATTTGTGGACAATTTACAAGTTGAAGTTAAGCCAAAATCATTGTTTAACACTTGTTGAAATTTGTGGACAATTTACAAGTTGAAGTTAAACCGAAATCATTGTTTAACACTTGTTGAAATTTGTGGACAATTTACAAGTTGAAGTTAAACTGAAATCATTGTTTAGCACTTGTTGAAATTTGTGGACAATTTACAAGTTGAAGTTAAACTGAGATCATTGTTTAACACTTGTTGAAATTTGTGGACAATTTACAAGTTGAAATTAAACTGAGATAATGTCTAACACTTGTTGAAATTTGTGGACAATTTACAAGATTGAAGACTAAGGTTAAACACTTGTTGAAATTTTATATTTACAAGGTGAAGCCAAGATTACACCGAGAAGGGTAGTTAGGTACTTGACGAGATAAATCATCAGTTTATACAACCGAGGTGTGTCACCCCGAGAAGGTTGCACAAGGATTGAAGTGTCTATTGAAGATATGCAAAATATTCTAAGTATGGAGGCATACAAGGCACGTATGCAAGCATTCAAAAGCAAAAGAGTTGTTGTATTAAAAACACATCAGCAATGTGAAGAAGTTTATAGTACAAAAAAGGAAGGAAAAAACATAAGGCTAAGGCTCCTCAGCAATAGTAGTTGGTTGAGTTTGAAGTTCAGACGATTGTTGAGAGGACGCCTCGACAGCCTTTTCTGTCGCGAGCTTGGTATCAATTTGGGCAAGGGTTTCGTCAAGGCTCTTGTCGGCAAATGTGACGTCGGTTGATGTCTTCTCAGGAGCAGCATCTTTGAGAACCTCATCACCCTCTTTATCTTGAGTCAAGTCTAGGACTTGCTCACTCTAAGAAGGGGACTTGGCCCCATCAGCATCTTTTGGCTTTCTCACCAAGGTCTCCTCCTCAGATTCGGAGTCATCATCAGATTAAGCTGGAGCTGGAGTTGGAGTTGGAGGGAATGGCAAGGGAATGGCATCGGCATTCTTAAAGGAGGAGTCCTCGAGGACATCAAGTTTCTTCAGCAAGGTCATCCAACCAAGGGTGAAACCCTTGTTGCATGCTTGCTTGACTTGCTTTTCGTAGGCCTCCGTAACATCGGTCATGCCCTGAGCATACGCCTTCTCGATGGCATCTTTGATTTCGGCCTCTTTGGTGGCCAAGGCGTCTTGAAGCTCCTTCTGGGCTTGGGCCACTTTTTCCTCGGCCTCCTTTAGCTGGGCTTGAAGGACTTTGTTTATCGCTTCAGCAGCACCAACCTTCTCTTCGGCATCATCCTTGGCTTTAATGGCGACCACGGCCTAATCCTCCAGGGTCTTCATCTTTGATTGCAAGTTTTTTTTGGTTTTCTGAAGGCTGGAGACCTCCCTCTTCTTTTCGGCTAGCTTCTCATGGTTCTCAAAAGATTGTATTAAGAAAGAGTGGGCATGCTGGATGGCCTGAAAGAAAACAGAAGTATTAGAAAATATTCTAAGTAAGAAATAAAGAGAAAGAAAGAAAAAGTACCAAGCAAAAACACTTACCTGAACAGAGCACTGAAGCATCAGAGCATAATTTTCATATTCGCTCAACTCGGCATTCCGATCAAGATCGCCGGGCAGAAGTAAAGCAGTACTGAGCGCTACGCCGATGTTGATGTCATCGGCACTATCAGTAGCCAAGACTGGCTTATCCTCCAGAGTGATCTTTGGGGCCGAGGGGGCAGCAGGTTTTTGAGACCCCAAGGTTGTTGCAGAAGATGACCTCGGCTTTTTTGATTTTGGTAATTCGGACGGTTGGGCCTCAGAGCGCCTCTTCCCAGCAGAGGGTTGAGATTTGTCACTTTCAGCCAACTTGGAAATTGGCAAAGTGTCTTCAGTCTCAACCTGAATCACCTTGGCCTTTGGTTGAGCTTTTTTGATTCTTTTCGGCTTCGGTGTGTAGACGTCCCCGAACGTCCTGGGAGAGAATCCCCCGTTTTGTTCACTTGGGCTCACTACAATTCAGGACTCAATGTCACGGTCCTGTATCTAATCTCGCAGAGTGTAATGCAAGACCGATGAATCATCAAAGAGTCCAAATCCGGCAAATCATTTTTGAAAACAGATTTTTTGAAAGAAGTGCCAAACATGGACTGTTTTGCCAGATACAGAGTCGCCACCTAAATATTTTTTATGGGGGAATTTAGGAAACCCTGACTCGTTTGCCTAAGGCCACGTGTCCGTCATCACCAAAGTTGCCTCGGCTTGGGAACTTGGGTACGATTGGGGAAGGTCAGCTATGAGCACCCCCACTCGCCCGATGAAAGATCGGCCTCTACTAACCATGATATCTAGTTTTGAAAACATTATGTGTTCTTATTCCGGTTAATTAGCTAATCTTACTATGTGATGCGCACAACATAAAAGTATAGACTAGATCGCCTAATTTGGAAAAAAAAAAAAAGCATTGCATATCCTCTCGTTTGGAAAACAGTTTGAATTTTGCTACTCACAAGTAGGCTAAAACACGGATTTCAACGAGTTGTTCCAACTCAAGCAATCCAACCTTCACCCACAGGCATTCAGGCAGTTTACATCACATAAGCATATAGCCACATGGTAATCATGCTGTCATATTAACATTCACACTCATGCTAGATGCTAAAGCATAAAAAGCTTACCGAGTACTCCGAGCCAAAACAGAGAACTTGTTAGCAATCAATGTATGATCCAAGTCCATGTTAAGTGGCTAATGCATTGCATACAAAATGCAATTAGAATAGGCTTGGCTAATCCTAGGATGGCATGTGAGATGCTACAACTAACACGTATTCAAGTTAGATTTGGAATACTATGCAATTAGTATGATGCGCCGAGCCCGGTGCATGCAAAACAAATGAATGGATGCACGCATGCATAGCATAAGGTATGCTAAATTGAATATGCCTTAATACTAACCATCAAAAGCAGGTAAGTAAAAGGGAGAAAGAAGTGGGGGTTGGAAGACATGTACACACGCACGCACACTTATTACAAATTCGCCTTCACTTGGAGAGACCAAAAGAATAATACAATTTAATCAACTAACAAGCTAATTAAATAATTACAGACCAATTAACTAGTTAAGCAAATTAACTAAGCTAATGAAACGGTAAAACAGCCTCGGGAAGAGGGCCCAATGCACGCATGCTCGACTCCGCTTAGAAATCCAATGCCATGCACAAGCTGCCTCTGTTTTCACTGTTTTCCTCCTCTGAAGACTTCACAAGTCCCAATGAGCACTCTCTGATCACAGTGGAAGGTCACCGGCCAAGGGGGGAACACCACCGGCCATGGAGAAGTGGTCATCGACCATCTATTGAGCTCTCGACCACCAATTCATGGCCGGTCGGCACTGAATGTGGTCGGTCGGCCATCTATGCCTGCAGAATCCTGTTTTGACAGCAGCAGAGGGCAAACATGGCATGGCAATGCATTTCAAGCAAATGTGTGCACCAACACCTTCCTTATCATGTTCATAACTCAAAGGAGGATGGTCCTTGATTCTCGGACCACCAATCGCGCATTTCAATGCGTAATGGCCCAAGAAACCAAGTGTGCCATTTCAATGTGGAATGAAATGCACATAAACAAACAATAGGCCCAACCTCTATCACTTAATCAAGAGACAAGGCATGCATGCTCAATGCAATGCAACTTAGGCATGTGAGCTAAGTATGCAACATGAGAATGCCGACAAGCATGCAAACATGCAAACATGGACAACGTGTTAAGTACAATGCATGCAAAATGCATCACAACCTAAGTATACAACAACATGTCATATAGCTCAAGCAATGCAACCAAATGCAATATGGTTAAGCATGTGTCAACAATGCAAGTAACGAGCATGCAAAACACTATGTAACCAAAGCATGCAAACATGAAGCAATGTAACAACATTTGAGCAACATGCAAAGGGCGGACTTAGACTAATATGGACAAGTCTCAACCATGTCCAAATCAGTAGCCAAATGCTATGGAAATGAGGGCCAAAACACATACAAACATACATTCACACATGGTCCAACATTTGAGCATCACAGAGCAACTTTTAAGCACACTTAAAAGGGGCAAACATGGGCATATGTCAAGCATACTAAGCTCTGAAAATCATGTTAAGGATGGTGCCAAACCAACTAAACAAGACAAGCAAGGCATGCAACTATGTCCAAAACTCAAGACAAGCCAAAGAGGTATTGAACTACACTTAGCAAAACCAAACATGGCATAATTTGAACAACCAAAATCAGAGTTTTAGCATGTTAAAACAAAGCCAAAAACACATTGACATGGCATCCTAGAGGCCTAAACATGATGGCATACGCAATGACACTTTCATGGAGCATGAAACACAAACTCTTTAAGGCCTTAAAGGAGCATGACATGCAAGCATACAAGCATGCTAAATGGACTGAAATTACATGGTAAGTGGTGCCAAACCACTGAAACAAGCCAAGTAATGCATGCTGGAGGGGTCAACACTCAAGGCTTACAAGGGAGATTGCATGGTAACTATACAAAGCAAAGCATAGATGACCCGAGCAACCAAAAACAGACCTCAAGTACACCAAAACATGCATAAAAGTTTCACAAAGCTAAGCCAAAACAAGTAAGCATAATGATCTAAATGCTAGGCACATGTTAAGGCAATTCACGGCATTACAAGACAAATATGCAAAGCGAGCATGGTGTGTCTAAACCAACTAAAAACAGTGCTATATCATGACAAAATAAACACAAATACTAGCTAAGACATGACCAACATGATCTTAACAATGGTGCTCACACATGAGGCTAAAATGGCACATATTGAAGGCAACAAGGAGAGGGGATGACCCTCTCCTTCTTAGGATCTTAAAGCACCATGCCCACCAAGGATTTCAGTGGTGAGGAGGCCAAGACAAGGTGGTCCCGGAGCTCACCAAAATAGCACAAAAATGGGGCCAAACAAGGCCTAAGAGGGGTCAAACAACCCCAAACAACAAAGAAACCTTAAACAACTATTTAAAGCACTGAAAAACAAGACTTTTATATGTTATAGACCAAGCTTAAAAACAGGTGCAAGGATGGCTAAAAGCCTATGCAAGAATGGGGAATAAAGAGCAAGAACACTCACCCTTGTAGACCTCTTCAAGAAAGGTGTTCCAGCAGCCTTCCTTAGCTTGAATCCACTCAAGAACTTCAAGAACACCCCTTTGGCTCCTCAGCAACCAAGGTATAGTGTAATGGTAGGTGCCTTAGTGCAAAACTAAGAACAAACACACACAAAGGCAAAAAGAGAGGGAGATATAGAGATAGATAAATACACTATGCAAACCCTAATTCAGAGCTCTCTGGAACTTTTTTGTAACCCTTGGGGAGGGAGGAGAAGGCCTCCCTTTATAGAGATTCACTCTTGCAAAGCTTACAAAACAAGCTAAGCAAGAGTGAAATCCCTCCATACACGTGTATGGAGGGGATGCAAAGTGGGTACCAGCTATCACAGCTAGCACAAAATATCTGCCAAAAGCAGATGCACAGTGGTCGGCTAGCCAAAAATGACAAATTGGCCAAAACAATGGTCGGCCGACCACAAAGAGTGCCGGTCGGCCAAACATTTGGCCGATGGCAACAAAACAATGGCCGGTGGCCTCAAGCCATGGCCGGTGAGGTGTGGGGATGGCCAACAAGCCATTCCCTGCCCCTCAAAAGCAAAACATAAGTGTTTGGTGCAAAACCAAACACAAAACAGTCGAGTCGAGAGGTCTTGAGGCAAGGCGCGTGGCCGAGACCTCCGAGAACTCAAGACGAACACAAACAAGGATGATCACCGAGTGTTCAAACGGTGACGTCCAAGTCTCAAGGACGGTAAAAATGGGGTGTCTACACGGTGGAGGCAGGGTTTGTGTTGATTGAGCATCAACATCAGTTGGAATGTTGGCTAAGAGGTCTTTTGCAACTGGTTTTGGGCGGCCCATCTCGGCTGCAAGAACAAGTCGTCGACGACGTTTTCGTTGAGATGGTGGGATCAGGTATGGAGCCGAAGTAGACGGCTGTTTTGCTGGATCAGAAGTTGATCCTTGATCTGGCCGAGATTCGGTAGCAACTAAAGGGGTTGTGGCAAAGGGAGGAGATAGGCTCTTCTTTTTTTTCCTCTTAAGAACGTCGGGGAGAGCTGATTTGTACGTCGGGATAAAATTGAGCACCAGTGGGGCCTTTCGCTTATGAACAGGAAGGTCCAGTAGTTTCTTTAAACCCGGACTTGGGTAAAAGGACTTGCGGAAGTCTTTTCCTGGTTTTGGAAGAGCTGCAAGGAAAAACAAATGTCAGAATATTTGAAGTATTAAAGACTTTGAAAGCAGGTAAATGTGAAACACAGGGCTCTTACCATTGCCCTCTACAAAAACTATCCAAGGAAGAGGGTAGATGTGGAGGTCCTCATCTGGAGCAAATTCCCAGTTCCCCGAAGTAATAAAGTAATCATCTCCAGCTCCCTTGTTGGAGTCTGGGAGGTCGGCAACGATTTTGTACTCCGTTGACCTCGGCTTGAGGTAGTAAACATAGCCCGTGTCCTTTTTTAGGCCACACATGGTATAATAATACTGGATATCGGCTAAAGTGACCCTAACGTTTTCTTGTTTTGCTAAGGCTATGATGCCATTAATAACTCGGTAGGAGTTGATGGCGAGCTGCATTAGGTTTAACTTGTAATAATGGATAATCTCGTGAAAAAGAATGTTGAGTGGGAGCCGAAGTCCACACTCGATGAAAGCCACCACAGGAAAGGCATGGATTCATCAGTAGGCATGATGGAGTCATCATCCCCAGCCAACCTCAGATGGACGTCAGCTGGGATTTCAAACTCTTGTCTAAAGAATTCTAGTTTGGATGGGGTGTCTACCCTATGTTTCCACATACCCATGATATCGGCTTAATCAAAGGGGTTGGATTTCAGAAGATGTTTTTAAAGGGTTATTGGGACCTCGACAATCACTTAGGTAAATGCAGGTTTCAGTTTTTTTTTCTAAATTGTGGGTTCTACAGACACAATCCCAAACCTAAGTCTATGGAAACGAAGATTGAAGGCACAAATCTGGAAAAGACACAAAAAACAGAAAACAAGAACAAGTTTCAGAATCAAGAACAAAGATGGACTATCAAGAACATAGTGAGTACAAGGGGTACAAGGTCAAGAACAGTGGCAAAAGTGCAAGAAAATGGTGAACAATGCGTGTGTTCAAGACATGGGCGAGGGCAAAATCATGGAATAAACATACTCAGATATGAGATTCATAAATCGAATGTTTAAATAAAGCAGTAATGGCAACAAGTAGTAAAGAGCATCAGAGAATTGAAAACGAAAAGAACAGTGGCTTACCAGAAAAACTGAAGCCGGTATGAAGATCGCCGAAGTCAGGCGACGGTTACAGAAGTAACAGAACAACGAAAGCTTCACCAAGAGGGAGGAATGAAGGCAGTTGCAGAGCTTGAAGTCTGGAACAATGGCGGATTCAAGAGAAAAAAGTAAGAGAGAGAAAAAGCAAGAGTATCGAATGAAAAGTGAAGAAATGAAAAAAGAGGGAAAAGTTTTTGTTAAAACTTGAAACGACGGCAAAAAAGGGCAGTTAAGGCGCCTAGAGCAACGAATGCGTTAGACGGCGCACGCAGGCGCAAGACGGCTTACAGGCGCGTCACAGGCACAATCCAATAAGGATAAGACGCGTGAATGAAACGATTGAATAGTGATGCATGACAGCTCATACGAGTGAAGGAATTCACTAGAATTCTTGATTCTTAAGGGAGACTTGTCGGCCTTAAACAATGATCTCGGCTAAAATAATTTAAGCCGACGTACTGGAAGGAGGTACCGATATAGGTTCCATCACCTCAGAATGCCGAGGTAATAGAACCTAGGGGGCAGTTGTGGGGATATATTTTTGAGTACCAATACGTGGCAAGGTGACGCCGATGTATCAGCCGAGATGCCACGTGTCCTGGTCGTAACGCCGAGATGATCTCGACGTGGCCGAGGTAATCTCTGAAGATATCGGAATCCGAGATAAGCGGATAAGGGACAAGAGTCCTAGAATGGAAGAAGACTTCAGTTTGGGTAAAGATAAGACTCTTAGAGAGTTTATCCCAATCCTACTGGGAGTCCAAGATTAGCAGTAATCCTAAAGTCCATTGAAGCTAGGCTTCTATTGGGATTAGGTAAGTGTTGGCTATAAAGAGAGGCACCCCCATGGGTTTAAGGTACGCATTTTATATTCTAAATAGTGAGTTTGCACTATTAATTATCTGTGAGAGATATACTGACTTGATCATCGGAGTGCCCCCTGGTGGACGAACCACCGCCGGAATCTTCTCTTTCTGTTGCAGGTTAGACATGTGTCATCTATTCTGCCAGTGCTCTCCAACTGAATACTAAGTTGGTAGTGTGGTCAGATTTTCACCCACACAGGAGACTAGCCAAAGTCTAGACTATTAGTCCCTTTTTATAATTCTAACTCAATCCAAACATATGATAGAAAATACAATCTAAAGGGATTTGTAGTTCAGGACTATTAGTCATGGGAATACTAATCCAACCTAATCTAGTTCGCCCAAACAAACATGGCCTAAGGGTGTGTTTGATTGGATGGACTAGATAAAGGGAGATTAGAATCTATCGGACTTGAATCCTGGAACTGTGAATCCCCCAAACTATTTGGTTAGATTGGATGTGTATCCCGTGTTTATTTTCTCATGGGATTAGATGTCTGGAAATGACTATTTTTAGTGAATCCAATGTTTGATTGGACAGACTGGATAATGATAAATGAACAAAATACTATTTTATCATTTTTCAATTGTTTACTAAGTAATAGCAATATTAAACATATCTTTAATATTTTAATTATTTTTAGCTAGATTAAATAATAATTTATTTTATTTTATTTTTACACAATTAAATAAATTTATTTTTTAAAATTAAATAAATAAAATATTAATAAAAATATATGTTATTTTTTTAATTAAAATTTTAAATAAATTTATTTTAAAAAATAATGATAATTAAATAATGAAATTAAATAAAACATCTATTAAAATTTAAATAATGAAATTAAATAAAATATAAAAAAAGTTTTAAAATAAAATATCTATAAAAATTATTTTAAAAAATTAAATAAATAAAACATCAATAAAAAGTTAAATAAAATTATTTTATTTTTAAATTGAGACATTTAAATTTGATTGAATTTTACTAAATATAATACATAATTAAATAGTAAATGGTCAAAATGGTCATTTCACCATCTAATCCCATGGGATTGTTATCTCGTGAAAATTGTTCCACATCCCTCCGGGACAGTGTAATCTCACATATGGGAGATAAGAAGTCCGGTCGGACTCCATATCTACGGATTAAAAAAAAAAAAACAAACACCGAATAAAAGACTTCCAATGAATTATAATTCGACGAATAAATAATCCTCCCCTAATCCCCAATAAACACACCCTAAGTGTAATTTAAGTACAACACACAAAAATAATATATTAAATACTTATGTGTAGGGTTATATGCTTTTTTTAATCATGAAGCCTGTTATTCGACAGAAAATCCATAAAATTTACTACCAGTCACCGGTAGTCGACGGACAAATTTTCAAAACTGCCCGTATGAGATAGGGCTGGGCAGGTATTTGAACAGCCCTAATTTGTTGTTGTGGTCTTTGATATAAAAGTGTGATAAAAAAATAAATACATAAATAAGTGTGACATATTTCTTTTCTCTGAATGTATCAACAATAAAAATCATGAATCAAGTAATCAATGAACAAACAACAAAATTGAAAATGAAAAAAAGAAAAAGAAAAATAGCTTTTGAGACTGATGGGAGACATTTAGACTGTATTTGGATTAGAGATTTAGAAATTTCGCTCATATTTTTCATTTTTTTTAAATCATTATTTAAATTTATGATTCAACATAACAAGTTGAGAGTTGTAGTCTTAAAGCTATATACAATTACTGGCAGACAAATACGTATCCAAGACATAACTCAAAATCAAACATAATTCTTATTTAAAAATTTGAACCTTAATTTCGAACAATATTACCTTCGATGATGCCTTGGACGAGATCTTTGACATGGTTAGGGAGCTTGTCATGGGGAGAGATGAGTTTGGCATATTTGAGGAGGCTGCGTTGTCCTCGAAATGAGGGCCAACAATATTGAAGGCTGCCGGAGGACGAAAGGAAGCTTCTCGGCACTCACGGCTTGGACTTCGAATGTGTAATTTACAGGTGACACATCGATGATTTCTAAGCATTGGCCAGGAAGAATCCATGCCTTTTTCGCTATTTTTATGTCTGGGATGCCAACCCCAGTGATCACTAGGTATTCAGATGCCCTTGCAACTTTATACATGCTTGAATTATATCTCTTGATAGAAGTTATCTTGTTAAGCGTGACTTGTCACGTAATTGAATACCCAACCTTTGGAAGGTTTGGTAACTTGAACACAACAACTTGATTACAACGTTTGGAAGGGAAGGGAAGGGTCTATGAGAATATATGGTTGTAGTTGTTAGGTGGTGAGAATAGAATATAATCTTATTTTGCCTTTTTTTTTTCCTATTTGAAACTTCAAGTTTCCTAAAATTTATTAATTAATGTGTGGGTCGATCTTCACAATTAAACTTCCTTGCAATTTCGCAGCATAATGTTTTTAAGGTACGAAATAATGGTATAGTATAGCTTTTGAGGAACAAGTTGACCGTATGACGTCTTTCTTCAAAACAAGACCCCTGAATTTTAGGGCTGGCAATGCTGACCCAAACTCATCAATCCGCTCAAAATCACCCATCGCGTTTGGATATGTTTAAGTTATATGCGGGTTATAATTGGGTAGATTCTATTTGAACTGAAAATATATCTGAGTACGTTTAATTTAAATTTATAAATTTAAATTCTTATTATATTATAATATAAATTTATTAATAAGAATAACACATATTAAATCTGAAAATAATTTTTTTTTTCTCATGGTACACCCTAATCAGTTATTCTTATTTAAACTTATATATCTTCTTTTCCAAGAGATCAAAATTATTTCTTCTTTCTTCTTCTTCTTCTTCTTCTTCCTCCTCCTCTCTTCAAACTTCAATCTACCCTACCAAAACTCATCATCATCATCAACATTATTGTTTTTTATTATTTTGAAACCCTAAACCCTAAAAAAGTTTTAACAAAATCAAATATGAATGAGAGTAATAATCAAAATAGTTTTTTGAAACAACCTATCAAAATGAAGTAAGTACTCATATAAAGGGGGTTTCATAATTTTTGAGCACCATCAATTTTTTCTATATCGTTTTTTTGACAAAAATTAAAGAATCAGTAGTTAGATAACAATAACATATTATTGGAGTTATTCTTATTTGTGATTTAAATAGTACATTAATTGAGAATTACTATTTCTTGTTGGTGCCTGATACTTACGTGCTTATAAGTTTGGTTTTTACTTTTCCACGCGCATTCTTTTGGATAATTTATAATGTAATTTTTTTTTTCTGTATTAAAAGTTTTATAATACTTATGTAAAAGTTTGGTTTTTTTTTTTTCTATATTTATAATACTTATGTGCTTATAAGTTTGTTTTTTTTTTTTTTTTTCTATATTTGAGAATTATTTTCTGTATTGAAAAGTTTTTGAAATAATTTAATTTTTTTAGTTTTTTATTATTTAATTATTGAGCAAATTACCAACACCCCTCTCGAGGTTTGACTAAAATACGTATTTTCCCCTGAGATTTGAGAGATTACATTCCGTCCTCTGAGATTTATATTTGCATAACAAATTGCACCATGAGATTTATATTTACATAACAAATTGCCCCTCATTTGTTATGCAAATATAAACAATTTGTAATTTTTCAAATTTTAGGGGAGAATTTGTATTTTAGTCAAACCTCGAGGGGTGTTGGTAATTTGCCCTTTATTATTTGGGTTTACCTTGAGGGTAATTTGAAAAAAATAATAGGAGGTAATGAGAGTAAAATAAAATTTTAAATAATTAAATAGCATGTACGTAGATATTAGGAGTACTTAATGATTTTTAGGTGTAAATAGAATCCCCCTATAATTGGGTAATCGGCTTGTGCTTCCTATTTTTTTGGGTTAGAGTGGATTATAATCGGGCTTTATTGGGTCCTGTGATTGTATTTGAGTATCTCTATATAATACATGTTAGTTAAAATAGTTAGTATAATTCTTTCTTTTTTTTGCTATTCTAATAATATATATATATATATATATATATATATATATATGATTAAGCATTTTATCTCAACTCAATTGTAACAAAATATATAATAGTCTTTAAAGGTTAGGCAAAATCTATTGACTTTTATGATCATTTTCCTCTATTTTATTGCTAATATGACATTTCATGAAATGAATAATATTTAGATTAATAGTTAAAATAAAAGGCAAAATTAAAGTGAAAATATTAAAAAATAAATAAATAAAATACCTATCAGTATTGGAGTTATAGCGACCCGGTCTTTTCCCATTTGGTGGTTGTATCCGGACTTACGTTCCGTAGATTCTGTCGTTATAGGTTTTTCTCAACTTCCAACAATATGAAAATTTTAATAATAAACAACTTGACCCAATATCGGTCATTTCATCCTTATTAAGAGGCATTTTCACAATATATATATATATATTATATCAACCTGCATTATCAATATGCAATTTCCTTCCAATTCAACAATTACTAATCTATAGGATTCGCCATTTCGTATCATATTCAATGTGCATAATACATTTCAATTATACAATATATTCAACATATACAATGTTCCATTAAACTTCCATTTTGAGGCAATTTTCAAAATTCTTCCATTAAACCAAAACATTAATCAATGTTTTACAACTTAAGACACACATAATGTTCTTAAAGTTCGATAATATTATAAATCTCAATAACATGATTACACATCAACAAACATGTTCGGATATTTCTCACGAACTTCCAACTCACGTTCCAAGTGGCTTCCTCCACTCCGTGATGCTTCCACAAAACCTTTACCAAAGGGATGGTCTTGCCTCGCAAAACTTGATCCCGCCTATCCAAACTCGAACCGATCTCTCTTCATACGAGACATCTTAGTCAACCTCTAAGTCGGTCAATCCAACACATGTGATGGATCCGGCTCATACTTCCGAAGCATACTCACATGAAACACGTCATGAACTCCGGATAACTGCGGTGGCAAAGCTAAACGATAGGCAGCCTCGCCAATCCTCTCAAGGATCTCAAAGGACCAATAAACTGAGGGGACAACTTCTCGCTCTTCCCAAACCTCATCAATCCCGCCTAGGTGATATTTTCAGAAAGACATGATCACCACCTCAAACACCAAAGGTCTCCTCCTACGGTCGGCATAAGATTTCTGACGACTCTGGGCTGTAACAAGCCTCTTACGGATAAGCTCAACTTTCTCCGTCGTTTCCCTCACCAACTCCGGACCCAACAAAGGTGCATCACCCACCTCGGCCCAACAAACAGGAGATCTACACGGTCGGCCATACAAGGCCTCAAACGGTGCCATACCGATACTAGACTGGAAACTGTTGTTGTAGGCAAACTCCACCAAGGCAAGTGCCTCTCCCACGACCCACTGAAATCAAGAACACAACCCCGAAGCATATCCTCAAGGATCTGAATAGTACGCTCGGACTGCCCGTCAGTCTGAGGATGATAAGCCGTGCTAAAGGTCAACTTAGTGCCCAAGGCACTCTGCAAACTCTGCCACAACCTAGCAGTAAAACGAGGATCTCTATCTGAGACGATCGTCACTGGGACCCCGTGCAACCTCACTATGTCCCGAATATACAAGTCGGCAAGATGATCTACCGAATCTCTCACGCGCATAGGAATGAAGTGCGCCGACTTAGTCAACCGGTCTACAACCACCCAAATAGCATCACTACCCCGCTGAGTCCTCGGAAGACCTACAACGAAGTCCATAGTGACATGCTCCCACTTCCACTCGGCAATAGGCAAGGGTTGCAACAAACCCGCTGGCCTCTGATGCTCGGCCTTCACTTGCTGACAAGTAAGGCACTTAGACCAAAAAGCTGCCACATCTCTCTTCATACCCCGCCAACAAAACTGGCGACCCAAATCCCGATACATCTTAGTGCCTCCCGGATGCACCGCAAGGCGTGAATGATGAAACTCTCGAGTACTTCCTCTCGGCAAGACTCCGGCACAAACAAACGGTCTCGTATCTCACAGCTCAAGTCGGGATACACCGTCAAACCCTTCTCAACCTTCCCACTGGAAGATCTTCTCTCGAGGGAATCTACCTCAAGGTCACCTCTCTGTGCCTCTAACACTCTAGTCACAAGTGTAGGCTGCGCAACAACAGAAAACAAGGCCGCAGCCTCAACGGATTCGCCCAAAAGCAAATCAAACCCCCAAGTGCACCCAACATCTCCCATTCCCGGATGGCTATACTAGTTGTGTCGCCAACAGATTTCCTGCTAAGGCATCGGCCACCACATTGGCCTTCCCCGGATGATAATGCAACTCGAAGTCATAATCCTCAATAAACTCCATCCACCTCCTCTGCCTCAAATTCAAGTCTTTCTGTGTAACAGATATTTCAGACTCTTATGATCCGAGAATACACTCAAATCTCTCACCATAAAGGTAATGCCTCCAAATCTTCATGGCAAAGATCACAGCTACTAACTCTATATCATGGTAGGGTAATTCTTCTCGTGTATTTTCAACTGACGTGAGCCATAGGCAACTACTTTCCCCTCTTGCATCAAACACAACCCAAACCCTCTCGTGAGGCATCACAATAGACTGCATAACCCAACCCTCTCTCCGGAATAATCAAGACTGGAGCGGTGGTCAGTCTAACTTTCAACTCTTGGAACGACTTTTCACAAGTCTCACTCCATACAAATTTGACTCCCTTCCGAGTCAATCTAGTCAACGGCGAAGCTAACCTGGAGAAATCCTTCACAAACCGTCGGTAGTACCCAGCTAATCCCAGAAAACTGCGGATCTCAAACACATCTTAGGCTTGCCCAATCTTGCACTGCCTCAATTTTGGATGTATCAACAACACCCCTTCCCCGGAAACCACATGGCCTAAGAACTTGACTTCCTCTAGCCAGAACTCACACTTCCCAAACTTAGCATAAAGCTTATGGACTCTAAGCAACTCAAGCACCACTCTCAAGTGCTCCTCGTGTCCTCCTCTGAAGGTGAATAGATAAGAATATCGTCTACAAAGATTACTACAAAACGATCCAAGAATTCTCGGAATATCGGTTCATCAAGTCCATAAAGACTGCAGGTGCATTGGTGAGCCCAAATGGCATCACCAGAAACTCATAGTGGCCATACCGCGTACGGAATGCCGTCTTCAGGAATATCCTCCTCCCTGACTCTCAACTGGTGGTAACCCGATCTCAAATCTATCTTAGAGAAACAACGGGAACCCTTCAACTGATCGAACAGATCATCTATACGAGGCATAGGGTATTTATTCTTGACCGTAGCCCGATTCAATTTCCGGTAATCGATACACAGTCTCAAAGCACCACCTTTCTTCTTAGCAAAGAGAGCAGGTGCTCCCCACGGCGAAACACTAGGACAAATATAGCCCTTATCTAACAACTCCTGAGCTGAATCTTCAACTCAACTAACTCGGCTGGGGCAAAACGATAAGGTGCCATAGAAATCGGCGTCGTGCCAGGCACTAAGTCAATAGAGAACTCAATCTCTCTGTGAGGTGGCAAACTAACAAGGTCCTTGGGAAAGACGTCCGAGTACTCACAAACCACTCTTGGCAACACAGTCTGGGTTCATCATACTCACCACTCTCAAAGCTAGCAAGTAGACCACTAAGCTCACTCCGTCCTCGGGATCATACCCCGGCGGCAAAATACTACCAACCCGGTCCCCCAAGAAATGGAAACATTCCCCGCTCACGGTACAACAAGTGACCCTCTGGCGGTAGCAATCAATAACTGCCCGGTATGACGATAACTAGTCCATACCCAAAATAACATCAAAACCCTTCATGGGCATAACTACAAAAGGGAACGGAAGCCTATGATCGGCGACCTCTATATCACAACCCCTAACACCTTGTTTCAAATCAATTCACCCCCAAGAGGTGACACTACACAAATAGGAGATGCTAACTGTGCTAACTCCAACTCCAAAATAGATGCAAATACAGCAGACACAAAGGAATGAGATGCACCCGTATCAATCAAAACATTAGCAACCGAATTGCAAAACAAGAAGGTACCTCTCACAACCGATGGAGCCGGTACAAGATCCTGCGCGGTAACAGCATACACGCGCCCAGATGGTCTCTGATCAACCTGCTCACCCCTAGGAGCATAAGACTGCTGCACAGACTGGGACGATGAAGCCCCCTGATTGGCCCTCGAGGCCTGAACTGACTGAGCTGGCTGATGACTCTAGTCTGCCTCAAACCAGATGACCAGATGTGCCACTCAACTGCGGGCAATACCTCTTCATGTGCCCTCCCTGACCGCACTGAAAACAAGAGAGCGCTGACCTCTACCTTGACTCTGGCTTTGAGATCGAGCCGAAGAAGATGCTGCTCTCTACACTCCTCCCCTCTGCGGGCAAACTGGAGACTTGTGGCCCAGCTGACCACACTTGAAACAGGTATGTCTCCCTGACTGCCTTTCCCAGACCCTGCACTCGGCACTGGAAAAGTTGACTAGAAAAGCTACTCTAAGACTGTTGAGGAGTGAAACCTCTCTGTCTCCTGCCATCACTCTGGCCATCCTGACTCCTCTTGGAGCCCTTCTGCCCTTCCTCCTCCTCCTGCATCATGATCTCCATATGG
Source organism: Camellia japonica (assembly GCA_030407325.1). Classification (NCBI taxonomy): domain Eukaryota; kingdom Viridiplantae; phylum Streptophyta; class Magnoliopsida; order Ericales; family Theaceae; genus Camellia; species Camellia japonica. The sequence continues at coordinate 120,939,913 of JAPPVO010000013.1, read as the reverse complement.
GCTGCAGCATCAACCATACGCCCATAATCCCGAATCATAGTTCCTTAACTCTCAGCTTGAGGCCACGCCTCAACTTCTTCTCAAACTCGATACAACGGCGTTCCTCAGACGCCACCAACTCAGGTGCAAACCTAGACAAGCTGGTAAATGCAGCCTCAAACTCGGCCACTGAAGAACTCGACTGCTTCAGCTAACAGAACTGGTCTCTCAGCTTTTCCCTGACAGTTGGGGATAAGAACCTCTCCTGGAAAGCATTCACAAAAGCTTCCCATGTACCTCCTATACGACCCTTTGTAAACTTCCACCACTGACCCGCATCCCCCTTCAGTTGGAACGATGCCAAGGTCACTTTCAACCCCTCGTCTTCGATGCAAGCATCTCAAACGTCTTCGTTGTCTGTTCGAGCCATTCATCTGCCTTAAGTGGCTCTTTAGGATCACCTAAAAATTCGTCCGGGTTAGACCGGAAAAACTCCCTCTTCAAGAAAGAAGGCCCTGCATCTGCAACATGAACTTGAGCCTGATTCTCAGCTCTGAGAATGCCTACTGACTCCCTGAATGCCCCTGCTATCTCTCGGGCCAAAGCGCCCATAGCCTGCTGTCCTACCGGCTCGGCCACATTGGCCTGGCCAACTCCCTCCTATACTGCCGGAATCTCATCCGGTATAGGCATCTCCTGCCCACCATGCCTACCACGTCCTCGTCCTCGTCCTGACATCCTAATAAAGGTAACAAAGCGTTAGCACATTAAAAGTGTGCCAAATCTATAACACTTGCGTCCTAATGCATTGGACAACAGTAATTCATTCCACGTAAGCACATAATCACATAAGCACCTACGAATTTCATTCCTGGATAATGATAGTCCCAAAACGTTACTATAGTTCCGGTTGGAAGCAGCATTGATCAAGTGCCTTTCCAACAAGACTACTAGAAACTCAAGGGTCCAATCAACATCCTAGAAACTACGTTCCATACCCACATAATCACATAAACATGTTATCATATAAGCATATAACCGTACAGCTAAGTCTCTATCAAACGAGAGAACCCATTGTGATACTAATCACTTCCCACGTACCCAAAGTTTTCGAACCCGGTACGCTCTGATACCAAGTTGTCACGCCCTAAAAAAATACCCCATAACATACACAATAGTAACATGCATTACTTAAGAAAATAAAACATTATTCCATTCATCAGAGTATTCTAATTAAAAGACATTACATGTAAAGACGAAAGTAAATGCCCTACGGGCTTACATCTTTCCAAGCCAACACTTGGACACCAAAATATGAGTACTAACTCATTTACACATTAAGCCCTAGGCTTGAGTTTACATGTAACATCAAAATAAAACAAAATAAACAACTAATCTAAACAGAGTCTTCAACTCCAAATCCATCCAAGCTAAGTCCTTGGAGGTAGCATATCACCTGAACCTGAAAATGATGTTCCCGTATAGGGTGAGCCACAGCCCAGTAGAAAAATACTAAACCAAATATAAGCATTGAATAAAGCAATAGCATTCAATAGATGGTTAACACAAATACCGATTTCATCATCCTACAGTTTCATTTATACCAACATGGCTCAGAACCTGGCCAAACTATAACAGTGAGACTACATCTCACATTAACATTACTTCCAATATCAACAATTTAAATGAGACTAAGGCTCATACCAAAACACTTCCATACTTCCCGATTGATACACATTTTAGTGCTGTATCAATAACATGTAAAAACACTTCCATAAATCAATAAGTACGCATATAAGCGGTACTAATGGAGTCCATCCCCTATCTCCTCCCAAACAAAATCCGGTTTAGGAGTCCATCCCCTATCTCCTCCCAAACCGTGGAGTACATCCCATATCTCCTCCCAAACATATGCATATGCAATGTATTAAACACTTGTCATGCACAATATTCAATCAATACACGTATGTTCTGTATTAATTCAACCTCCATGTCCAATGACTTAATTCAACGTGATTAGTTTCAGTTTTCCCTAATCCACATGCAATGTCTACAACAATCACGACTATCCTCCACCGATAGCCCAAAACAGTTATTTCTAAACAAGAAATAAATGTATCAACAAATGTAAATTTAACATTTTCATAGATGAGTAATTAAACTTAACCAACTACACCATTAAATCATTAAATTCCCCAATTGCATGAATTAAACTCAATTCCACATTTTTACTTAAATTAAGTATACAAATTATTTTATTTCAACCACTAAGGTTTTTTCCCAAGATTACCAAACAACTCCCAACATATCAAAATACCAGAACTTAGAACAAAACCTATAATAAGAAGTAGGAAATCCCTACCTCGAAGTAAATAACCCGAATGAAGAAGATGGAGATGACGACCCAAAATCCAAAGTGCTCCAAACTGCCAAACTCTCAGATTAAAACGAAGCTCTCGACTCACTCTATCTCTTTAATAAAGAACCTAGGGTAGAAACACCCTAAAAAGAGATGATACCTAAGAGAGAAGGTGAGTGGAGGGAGAGAAAACTCGGAACTAGGGTTTTAGGATCAAAAAGAATGTGAAAAAACGTTTTAAAAACCGCTGTTGCGTATTTATACCCGACAGGCTCGCTCGAGCGAAGGATTGGTCGCTCGAGCGACCAGACACAAGAATGACTCGCTCGAGCGAAGAAAGTCTCGCTCGAGCCAAGAATGCAATGCTTCAGGTCTACAACCCAGAAGCACGCTCGAGCGATAAGATGCTCGCTCGAGCGAAGAACTCAAAACTTGCTCGAGCGAAGGAAAGCTCGCTTGAGCCAACAAATACAGCTCTCAGGTCTATACTAGACGCAATCCCTCACTCGAGCGAATAAACCCTGGCTCGAGCGAAGGACCAAAAACATAAGGCTCCCTCGAGCGACAAACTGCTCGCTCGAGCGAAGGACCAAAATTCTGGGCAGTAACCCTTTGCTCCCAAACACTCCCACCCTGTAACAAACCTGACCAATACATCCTATAACTCAAAAATAAGGAATTAAAGGACGACAACAACAAATA